>JAOTOL010001485.1:835000-1219279 GCA_034440575.1 Imbricaverruca yamaguchii | reverse complement strand
TACGCGGAGCTTACTGAAGCCAAAGTGTGTTTGATCAAAATGGCTCAGTTCCAGGCATACCCTGAAGAGGATCAGGTCTTGAGCAAAGGCAAGGCCCTCAGCAGAAACTCTCTGATTCTGTCGTTGTGTCCGTTCATGGACACTCTTGCGGGTACGTAGTAGACTTGCAAATACAGACCTGTCTCTAGGAGAAAATGTCCCATCTTGATTCCGAAGGGACATCTCGCTGAGCTCATGATCGGGTTTCAGCATAAGTTATTGAAACACGCTGGTGTTCATGCACTTTTGATATCTCTGCGATCATCGGAGCCAGGAGGACAGCCAAAATGGTGAAGCGGACCTGTTTGGCTTGTCAAAAGCAAGACGCAGCAGCGCTGAACGCACCCGTGGGGCCTCTACCGACTCTTCAAGCAAGTAAGGCTCCACCCTTTTCGGTCACTGGGGTGGACTTTTGTGGTCCTCTGTTTTGTTTGTCGAGACAGAAGGTGTACGTTTGTCTGTATACATGTGGAGTCATGAGGGCTGTACATCTTGAGCTCGTCGATTCCCTCTCGCTGTCTGATTTCATGTTGTCATTCAGAAGGTTTGTTGCCAGGCGTGGTCTTCCAGCAACCATCTACGCCGATACCGCTGCTACCTTTAAAGGTGCAGCTGCTCGTATGGTAGCCGAGTTAGGCCCATCCAGCCCGGAGTGGAAATTCATTGTTCCCAAGGCTGCTTGGTGGGGAGGCTTTTTGGAGAGACTAGTCGGAACCATCAAAGGCTCGCTGAGGAAGACATTGGGCAAGAGTGTCCTCACCAAGGTAGAACTGGAGACATTGCTTTTTGAAGTTGCTTTGAAGTTGAACTGGTTGCGTCAACTCTCGTCCTCTGACGTTTGTCAGCGATGACGTGGACGCACTCCGCCCTTTGACTCCTAGTCATTTTATTTCTGGAAGGATGGCCGGTGTTCGTCTCGCCGTGGAAGATGATTCCGGGACCAGTTTGAGGTTGTTTCTGCGTCCTGGTTGTTTCTGCGTCCAGTTTGAGGGAGAGGGAGTTACAACGCCAGAATCTTCTGGCGAGGTTCTGGAATTCTTGGCAGAACGACTACATATGGAATCTGCCACACTCTGTCAGGAAGTTTAAATCTCGTGGTAGGCTCCAAACTGCATCCATCGTTCTCATCCGAGAGGACAACTTGCCTAGGATGGGGTGGCAAATGGGCGTAGTTCAGACTGCAACCCAGCTCTGATGGAGCAATCAGACCTGCAGATGTTAGAACGGCAGAAGGGGTCCGCACACGGCCTGTGCAGCGACTACATGACTTAGAGGTCCTGGAATAAGAACTGTATCTTGCTGGTTGTTGTTGTTCAGTGAAATGTTGATGTTCGTTGCCCAATGGCATTGTGCAACTCGAACTGTGAATTGGATATGCGTGACAGTCGTAAAATGACTGAGTTATGGCGTATTCATTTATCACTATGGATATGTGACTGTTGGCTGGTCGTGTTAGGTTTTGTGATTTGTGCTGTTTTTCTTATTGGTATCCTCTTGTTTGTGTTTGTGTTGGAGAAGGAATATTGCATATCCCTTCGTCCAACACGGTGGGGAGGATGTTGAAGACTGAGATGTATCAATAAGCGCCAACTATGTGGCTCCATAGACGGCGCACCTGAACTCCAGAGTTATCAATAGTTAGAAAGCCTCCGCTAGATGCCTCTGATGATACACCTGCGCTGGTGTTTGTGCAGAGTGAAATTTAACATGCGTGTGCATTTGAATGCGAAAAACCCTGCACTCGTTGGAAGCGCTGAGGTGCTGGAAGTTGTCTGCGTGGCAGAGGGTATGGCCTGTGGAAGCATTGTTGTGGTTGTCGGACGTGAGGCGAGCAGCAGATCAGTTCGTTTTCAGGCGTTGTCGTGTGCGATTCGTGAAGCCATCAATAGAGTGTACATTCTTTCCGACTCGATTTCTTCATTCGCAACATGCGTTACTGAAATGTTGGGAGCACGATAATTTCTTATTCGCGTTGCAAATAGATACTACATCTAGCTGCAATACATTACACATATTCAACACGCGATTTGTAAGATAAAATTAATCAAGTGCTTATAAAAAATTGAGGGGTTGGGATCGCCGGTTTTTTTCACTAGTTGTTTGTTTACGTTATCAGCTGACTGGCCGACAGTATTAGGGCATACCGATAATAGATGGCGACAGTAGCTGCAAGATATGATACGGAGCGGGGGTGGAAGAATAAAATATTAATTCCTACACTCATTAAGCATGGGTTCCAGAAGCCAGAAACGCCAGAAAAATACTGAAGTGCTCCGAACGATATTAGAGAAGAAAGAGTTGAACATGAATCTGATGAATAGTTCTGCGCTGAAATGATTATAGAACTGTGCAATTAGTGGTGCAGGTAGTCAGGGGTCAGAAGATCCCATGAAATCAATGGTGTAGCTCTGTATGCTTTTGGGAGGACACTTGCAACCTCCCTGAATGTTTTCTTATCCCCAAATAATTTGAACGTGTTCAACAATCCCAAATAACACGCGAAACTTTGTGGCATGTCTCCATATGCATTTGGACCTGCCCATTGCCTTCCTGTACCCGTGTAAATTGTTATTGTAATTTATTGCCCTTCCAATAATTTGTAGAAACCTGCATCTATGTCTGCCATTTAACGGGGATGTCCCGAGGACCCTCCAGGGCCTTGACTAAAAGGGCACTTCGTCATACTACTCAAATGGTTTGATCGGCGAAATTTCACCTCGGAAACCCCACCGTTATTATAGTTGGGCGGGCACCCAAGTACAAGGCGGAGAGACACCATATTTATGGGGCCAATTCTTTCATTAAGAAATAGACAATGAGGCTCCGAAAATCACATCGAGGACCCCAACCACCACACAAACAAATACAAGCCAGAGCCCCATAGGCGCACCGGAGGAGGGCCAGCCCCCCCCCCCCCCTCATGAGACCAGTGCCCTTTCGGCCAAACATTTTTTTCACGCCCCCTTCCCCCGGTAAACAAACCTCCCAGTGTGCCCCGGACCGCAAAGTGCCCTTTTGGAGCCGGTCAGTTGCCCTTTTGGAGCCGGCCAAGAGCCCTTTTCGGTCCGGGTTTCCCCCCCCATGAAAAAAAATCCTGGTTGCACGCCTGCAGAGCCCCAAAAATAAGGAGGGAGTCCCAAAAATATATACCCGAAAATATCACAACGTAAACTTCCCAACACTAATAATTGCCCACCGAACAGACTGACACATTAAAGGAATTTAAGACATAAAGACGTAAAGACATAAAATATTAGTGCAACTATGAGCCACAAGGGCCCTTCTTGGTTGCACTCTGTACACTGAACCAGTTGCCCACCAAATCTGTCAATCAGCCCTCCCTGTAATACTGAAAAGCAAGCCCTCTATTCTTATAATGATTGTCTATGCTGTTTTTAAAGATGTTCAATGTGCTGCTACTGACAATGTTTTCTGGCAGCTGGTTCCAGTGTTCCACTACCCTGTTGGTGAAGAAAGTTTGCCTTAACCTTGTTCTGCTGTGGTTAACTTTAATTTTGAATTTATGACCTCTAATTGCATCATTTCTGTTCAATTCAAACATTTCCCCAAGGTATCCCCTCTCCAGAACATGGACAAATTTAAAGACCTCGATGAGATCTCCTCTCAGCCTTCTATATCTAAGTGAAAACATATTCAATTTCTTCAATCTTTCCTCATATGCCAGGTTGCTTATGCCATTAACCATTTTGTAGCCCTCTTTTGTACTCTCTCTAAAAGCCAACAATCTTTTTCATAGCTAGGAGACCAAGCTTGGATGCAGTATTCCAAATGTGGCCTGACAGTAATGCACAGTAAAGCTTCCTGATCACTTCCTCACTTCTGTATGATACATTCCTATTTATTGCCCCGAGCATTCTCAGTGCCTTCTTCCTGGCTTCCTTGGTCTGTTCTGATGCCCCCAGTTTTGTGTTTAGAATAACACCTAAATCCTTCTCCTGTTGAGTCACTGATAGCACTTGGCCACCCATCAAGTATGGAGCCTTCATATGCTGCTTACCTACATGCATGACTTTGTACCATTTAGCATCAATCTTTGCTGTCTATCTGAAAGCCACAACTCTATCCATTTTAAGATGCTACCTGCAATACCATGGGACTGAAGCTGTATCATTAACCGTTTATGGGGTACCTTGTCAAAGGCTTTACTAAAGTCGAGATATGCTACATCAACCTGATTCCCCTTATCATATTTTTATGTGGCGAAGTTCAAAAAGTCCAAGGGGTTTGTGAGACACGATCGTCCTTTTCTAAACCCATGTTGAGTATCTTGAATCAATCTGCTACCTTCCAGATAACTAACTATTCTATCCTTGATAATTGATTCGAGTACCTTACAGACTAGGGATGTGAGACTTAATGGCCTATAGCTTTAACTTTCCCTATTTCTCCTTTCTTGAAAATAGGAACTACATTTGCCCTTTTCCAATCGGTTGGAATTTCATTTTGTGAAACTGATCTACAAAATATTATACTAAGTGGAAATGCCATTTCCTTTTCAGTTTCCCGCAACACCCTAGCATAAATATCAGGTCCTGCTGCCTTGTTTGGCTTTATTTTCCTGATATGATTGTAAACAACATCACTATCAATGAAATCAACATCATTTGTCAGATCCCTTTTTTGCGAGGCAAGTAATAGTTCCGGTTGAGCAACACTTCACCACATTGCAACTCTGCATGCAATCTATGCAATAATTATGTGCTTCATTGCTAGCTCTTGAACTGAAGAAATTTGGGTGAATTTGTCGTATAATCCAGCTTTCTTGAAACACAACCGTCCGAAAAAAAAATTAATAAGAAGAACTTTGTCTTGTATTTTTCTTAGTTTACATTCTTGTTTCTTGAATAAGACTTTCATGAAACTGGAAGTCTTATTCAAGACAAATTTGTCTTAAATAAGACAACCTGATCTTCGTGAAACTAGCCTATGGTCTGCAAAATAAATGGGCACCAATCGAGTCGTACAATTTGCAGTTAGCCGTGATATCTGCGACGATATTGAGGATAGGCGTGGCAACCGGGACCATATCGCGGATAGGCGTTTTGACCGGGAATATATTAAGGATAGGAGTAGGATAGGAGATAGCCGGGACGATATTCTGGACGGGAGTGATAGCCGCGACTATATTGATAGCCTTGATAGCTGCGACGATATTGAGGATAGGAATGATAGCCGCGACGAATTCATGCTGGGAATGATAGTCGCGACGATATTGAGCGGCTATCACGCCTGTCCGTGAGTACCGGCGTAACTCGATGTGGCGCCCTATCAGGCCATTCGTCGACAGCAAGCAGACCATTAGTAAGCTACCAGACGCGATGGCTAATGACCTCGACAGACTTCTTGTCTGTGACCTTCCTCGAAAGACTTCTTGTGAGCTGACGAGTGGCTGCCGAGGTTAAGTGTTTGGAAGCGAGCCGAATGTTCCCTCTTTGCTGCGTGTCGCTGCCTGTGCTTTGATGCTTATGCCGCTGTCGCTCTCGGATCTGCGAGCCGTCGTTATTTTTTTTTTTTGGGGGGGTGGGGAAGGGATGAATGGCTCGTGGGACTGCGGGAAGCACGGCATCAGCATCCACATGAAAGGCTCTGATGCTTAGGGCTCCGTGGGTAGGCCGCGATCCACGGCTCCGGGCTTCATCTCCTGTATTCGCTACACAATCATGAGATCTATCCCGGCCGGTCGCAGCCGGACAGCGCACCGCACCGACCACCTCGCGCCATCGTGTCCTGAGTCCGACCTCCGCTCCTCCGCCGAGGCGACCGAGGTCACCACCGAATGGCCCCGGGCGCGCCACCGCAGGGGCGCATCCAGTGTAGCAGCACGCGTGCACAGCACGTGGCGCCTGCTGCCCCGCTGACCGCACCCACACCGCTGCTGCTGCCCTTGTGCGAGCCTGGTCCTCATGGCGTATACCGCCTGGCACAGGCGGAGGTAGGCGCGCCCCCTTACACACATGTCCGGGCTGTGCTTTGATCGATGCCGTTCTCCTGCATTTGGTGAATTCCAGCATTACTCAATCTGATGTCCCCGATTCCTAGAAGCGCCCCTCGTTCATCCAATCTTCAACTTAAAATCCGGCGACCCCACCAGCTCTTCCAATTTCCGTCCTATCCGCACCATTCCCCATCCCCATCCTATCTGTCCTATCCCCAGAAATTGCCAGTGCGGAGAACCACGTCCTGGTGCCAGGTACCACGTCCTGTGCCTCACGCACAAGGTGCGCTGCCATGGCGAGCCGGAGTCACTGGCTCATGGCCTCACCACCGAGGAAGAGACTCGCCACCGAATCACCCGCCAGGACCATCCGCTATATGTGACCCGGTCCAGCACTGAAATGGGGAAGAGAATATGAAATGGGAAGGCCTGCTGTATCTCTCATGGCTTGTATGACCACCTGCGTTATCGTTCTATGATGTTGACTTGTTCTGCCCTGCTGTTGTATCATATCAACGCAAGGCTTTAATAGCCACGATATCATTGTGGGTTATCTAATACATGTCTGTATCTGCATCTGTATCTCCAACAGTAAGGCACGTTCGGGTAGTTGAAGAGTCTACTTAACCCGCGGCGTCTCGGGGGTCTCCATCTGCCACCCCTCAGGTTTTTTCGCGAATAGGCAAAGAACGACACGAGACAGCGCGGCGAAATTTGGCGTACCTTTTTCCACGTCAATTTGGCATCTTGTGTCAAACTTTTGTAGTCAGGTTATCTAGGGTCAACGAATTAGTCTAGGTCAAGTGAGATCCCCTCTAAAAACGTTCAACTAGTCGTCGCGCTTTAACGGATACAGATATCTCAATGATACTTTCTGCGTTTCCTTATCTTTAGGGATGCAACAAGATGCACCAGAGTATTTTTGTTTCGTTTTTGATTACTTATTAGTTTTGCACACTTGCCTATTAGTTTAAATCAATGATTCCGGCTGAAGTGAGCATTTCTTTATTAGGAAAGTTGACTTCGAACAATGTTTTCTTCGGTCCCCTCTACCCACTAAAGACAGAAAATTAATGAAAACTTAAAAACTCAACATTTTGAATTTTTCAAAAATAATATTTTGAGTTTGGGTGGCCAAAAAAATGTGGTCCCGGTCGATTTTACTATCCCTTTTCTGATGCCAGATATTTTTTGTTTTTCAAATATCACCCAAAATGAATTCCCCAGAACCAAAACCAAAAAACAAAAACAAAAACAACCAAAGAACGGTTTTAAGTGTCATAAGATACGACGAAGAATTATCCAATTGAAATCCCTGTGAAATGTGGGAAGGTTCAAATCTTACTTCAAGGAAGTTCAGATTAGACATGTCCCCCAATAGCAAAGGCCCAAAGAGAGGTAGGATGGCCTACGCCACATTTCATAAAAGCAATGAAGGCTAAGGAAGCTTCATTTAGAGTGTTTAAGGAAGCTCGAAATATCGCAAATATAAGGTCGTATCAAAAAGCTAAAGACACTGGAGCAGAAAACCAGAGAGTAAAGCAAGGAAAATAATTGGATTTGGCTAGGAACTCTAATGGGAACAGCAAAAAGTTATATAGTTTCTACAAGCTGCGTAAATATCTAGCACAATTGGCCCACTAGAAGTAAATGGCACTATATTGAGTGAGAATGTTAAGATGGTTGAGGAGCTGAGCAAGCAGTTTAAACCAGTGTTTACATTGCAAGATATGGCTAATCTGCCAACCGTACACCACAGTTCAGTGACATGTGATCGGATAAACGACGTTGATTCCATTGATAGTGATGTCGATTTCATTCATATCAGGAAAATAAAGTTCAACGAGGCAGAAGGGCATGATAAAAATTATGCTAGGGTATTACAGGAAGCTGAAAAGGGACTGGCATTTCCATTTAGTTTAATGTTATGTAGATTAGTTTCACAAAATGAAATTCCAACAGATTGGAAAAGTGCAAATGTAGTTCCTATTTTGAAGAAAGGAGAAAGAGGGAAATGTTGAGAGAAAAAGTAAGCCTCACATCCCTAGTCTGCAAGGTACTCGACTCAATTATAAAGGATAGAATAGTTAGTTATCTGGAAGGAAACAGATTGATCCGAGATACTCAACATTGGTTTATAAAACGGCAATCTTGTCTCACAAATCTCTTGGAATTTTTGAAGACTTCTGAATGACAGAAGAATTTGTGAAGTAGTCCAAAAATGGCAAGTGAAAATAAATTTTGATAAGCGAAAAATCATGCATGTAGGTAGGTAATAAATGAAGACTCCATACTTGATTGGTGCCAAGTACTATCGGTGACTCAAAGGAAGGTAATAGAACACTGAAACCAGCTGCCAGAAACCATGTCAGTACCATGGAACCAATTATATCGGAACCTGGAACCAGTGCCAGAACTATTGTCAGTAACAGCACATTGAACATCTTTAAAACAGCATAGACAATCATAAGAATAGAGCGCTTGTTTTTTTAGTATTCCAGGGAGAGCTCATCGAAAGATTTGGTGGGCAACTGGATGAGTGTCCAGAGTGCAACCAAAAAGGCCATTGTGGCTCATAGTGCCACTGATCTGTTATGTCTGTATGTCTTATGATGCCTGCCTCTTCTAGCTGCCACACCAACATCCTTTTCAAAACTACACCTGATCAAGCCTACGCATCTCGATGTCATTTCAGTTAATTAGTTGATATCAGTCCAAGGCCACAGAAGGGCACGGTTACAGAAACAGCAACACCACTCACTGACACACGTCAGTCAGGTCGGACCGCTAGCCGGCTGGTCACGCAGCTCACAGTCGACGTAAAACTGGATCGGCTCATTGATAAGGTGGTGTCGCTTGTCCATGGAGAGCTTCTGGCCGGGCGTCGCCGTGAAGCGGAACCGCTGCACCAGACAGGTGAACGTCATCAACAGCTGCATGCTCGCCAGCTTGTCGGCCAGGCACAGCCGCATGCCGATGCCGAACGGGATGAGCCGCTCGTCGCTGCGCACGGTGCCGTCGGCGGCCAGGAAGCGGTCGGGCCGGAACGCCTCCGGGTCGCCCCAGTAGGCGGCGTCCATGTGCACCGCCTCCAGGTGCATCATCACCACGGTGCCCTTGGGTATGGCGAAGCCGCGCAGGTGGGTGTCGTCGGTGGCGCAGTGCGCCACGGCCTGCGGCGTGACGGACGTCAGCCGCGCCACCTCCATCAGCGTGGCGCGGGTGAACGGCAGGCGCGCGCGGTCGACGAACGCGACGCGCGCGCCGCCCAGCACGGCGTCGATTTCGGCGTACACGCGCGCCTGCACGCGCGGGTGCAGCACCATCAGCAGCAGCGACCAGCTCAGGCTGGTGCTCGTGGCCAGCATGCTGTCCACCAGGATGTCCATGCTGACGACGGTGAGGTTGCAGGGGTCAGTAATGGGGAAACTATTGATCATTATATTTGTAAATAACACTGAAAGTGGCCATGGCAGTAAGGTTTTCGAATTTGCGGATTATTTGGAGGCATGTTTGGCAATAACAGAACACAATGAGCATATCTCACTGTAGAAAGACTAAACGAACTTGTGAAGTTGTTCAATAATTGGCAAATAAAATTTATTTTTGATCAGTGCAAAATCATGCATGTAGGTTGACAGCATATGAAGGCTCCATACTTGATAGGTGGCCAAGTACTATCTGTGACTCAGCAGGGGGTCTCAGGTGTTGTTCTGAACGCAAAGTTGTGGGCATCAGAACAGACCAAAAAAGCCACGACGAACGTGCTGAGAATGCTTGTGGAAATAAATAGGAATGTATCGTACAGAGGCAAGGAAGTCATCAGGAACATTTACTGTGGATATGTCGGGCCACATTCAGATCGCCGTGTCAAATCTTGGTCTCATAGTTATTAAAAGTTTGTTGGCTTTTAGAGAGTGCAAAAGACGGCCACAAACAATGGTTAATGGTATAAGCAACCTGGTATTGAGGAAAGATTGGAGAAGTTGAATATCTTTTCACTTAAATATAGAAGGCTGAGAGATCTCATTCAGGTCCTTAAGTTTGTTTATGGTCAGTACAAGGGATATCTCAGGGAAATGTTTGAATTTAACAGAAACCATGCAACCGATATGCAATCGGTGCAACAGAGGTAATCAATTCAAAATTAAAGTTAAGCACAGCAGAACAAGGTTAAGACAGTCTTTCTTCACCAACAGAGTAGTACAGCACTGGAGCCAGCTGCCAGAAACCATTGTCAGAAGCAACACACTGAACATCTTTAAGAACGGCATAGACAATCATAAGAATAGAGGGCTTGTTTTTCAGTATTCCACGGAGGGCTGATGGACAGATTTTGATTTTTGGCAACTGGTTTAGTGTCCAGAGTGCAACCAAGGAGGGTCCTTGTGGCTTACAGTTGCACTGATCTTTTTATGTCTTTCTATGTACAAAACCTACCTGGTGGGAACAGCGGCGGACCCCGGGGCCGGCGCAGCCAGACCGCCACCAACGTCGCCAGCAAGACGACCGCCACGATCAGCATGACGGCGCGGCGACGGCGACCTGGCCACTCTGACCTCGTGACCGCCGATGACCTGGCCACTCGGACCTCGTGACCGCCGATGACCTGGCCACTCGGACCTCGTGACCGCCGATGACCTGGCCACTCGGACCTCGTGACCGCCGATGACCTGGCCACTCGGACCTCGTGACCGCCGATGACCTGGCCACTCGGACCTCGTGACCGCCGATGACCTGGCCACTCGGACCTCGTGACCGCCGATGACCTGGCCACTCGGACCTCGTGACCGCCGATGACCTGGCCACTCGGACCTCGTGACCGCCGATGACCTGGCCACTCGGACCTCGTGACGCCCCCGGCGTGACCTGGCTGGGACCCGGCCGCTCGTCGTCTGGGCTCTGTGCTCAGGAGGCCGGCAGTTAAGCAGGGCGTGCGCCGACCCGAGTGCGTCCACCAAACACTTGACAGAGCAGCGCGTGTGTTCTCAAGTGCTGCCGAACATCGATTGCGCGGAAAATGGGCGGTGGTGTTTTGGTGCGGCCCACCTGAAGACTCACAATCCGGGCGGTAAGGGAAACACGAGGTACGCAGTGCCCTCGTGCGCAAAGGAAACCGGTTGAATACACTCAACAGTTGAAGGACAGCGCCGGTGACTCATTTCAAGGTCGTCCACGCGCCAGCCAGCCGGCCCACCGTCACGTGACCTTGGGTCATTGGAGCGACACCAAAGATGAGATTCTAGTGACATCTTATCCCTCCGAGGGATTTATCGGAAGTACCTGGCATTAACAGAATGTAGTAAATGGAAGGGCTTGCATCAATCCCCACCCCCGAAGAGAACCTCTGGTAAAACCTGGTGTGAACCAGCATCTCATTCCATGTGCCACACACTCCTGGAAACTGCTCTGAACCGGCACTACCGCCACCACCTCGAGACGAATTATCGGCGACGCACGCTACCCCTGTCCCTTCCGCCCGTCAGACAAAGGTCTCGAACATCCCTGGGTAACAGCGGTTTCTCTGCATCCATCACTGGACCCTCCCCATGCTTCGACACCATTTCCCCGTGAAGCGTCTGACTCAGCACTCACTACACTCTGAATGGTCTCCTTTGTCCGCTGCTGTACAACTCGTTGCCACCCGAGTTGCTTCGGCTTCCCGTGCCGATCTTCGGTCGCCACCTGCGGCGGCACCTGTGTGACGAGCCGCCCCTGCAAGACTGATTCGCTGTTCGCCCCGCTGTATTGTATTATGGCATGCATGACCACCCGTATAGCTATAGTCGGATTCAAGGCACATTTAGTGGGCACAATCAAGGATAATTTGGCAAAGGCTTCTAATTTGAACAGAGCAGACTCTGACTGCATGAGAGCGGCTTTATCCGCGTTGTCCGAGAAATTGCCGGAGCCGGGTCTTGCGCCTCACGCCAGGGGAGCCGGACTGATTTACTGTTCGGCCTGCTGTATATCTTATGGCTTGTGTGGCCACCTGCGTTATTGTTATGTGATATTGACTGTTCTGCCCTGCCGTTTTATCATATGAACATGAGGCTTTAATAGCCAAGAGTTAATTGTGGATTATCTAATACGAGTCTGTATTTGCGTCTGTATATGCAATAGTGAAGCACGTTCGGATAGCTCAAGAGTGTCACGAGTTCATTGGATTCGCTCGGGTAATTGAAGAGTGTTTATTTAACCCGCGGCGTCTCGGGGTTCTTCAACCGCCCCCCTCCCCTCAGATTTTACGTGGATAGTTCAAGGACGGCGCGCGACAGCGCGGCGAAATTTTGCGTACTTTTTCCCACGTCAATTTGGCATGTTGTGTCAAACTTCTGAATGAAGTCAGGTCATCTATGGTCAACGAATGATGTCTAGGTCAAGTGAGGCACGTCTAAAAATGTTCAACCAGTCGTCACGCTTCAACGGATACAGATATGTTAATGAAACTATCCAAGTTTCCTTACCTTTAGGAATGCACCAAAACGCACCAGGGATTTTTCGTTTTTGATTACTTATTAAATTTGCACATTTGCCTATTAAAGTTCAAATCGAAGACTCCGCCTAAAGTAAGCATTTCTTTATTAGGAAAGTTACCTTCGAACGTGTTTCGGTCCGCTCTACCCACTAGAGAAGGTAAATTTAAGAAAACTTAAAAACTGAACATTTTGAAATAGTACAAAAAAAAATAACATTTTGATTTTTTAGTGGCCAGAAATAATGTGGTCCTGGTCCATTTCACTATCATTTTCTGATATCAGATACTTTCTGTTTTTCAAATATCACCCAAAATGAACTCCCCCAGGACCAAAAACAGGATGCAAGTCGTGAAAACCTAGGCCCCCTAGTAACGTCACTTTTTGGGAAACAAATTGTTGATGGTGTCCGGCCCCATTTCCCGAGGGCCTTCCAATGGCAACTCCTTCGTTTTCGCGCGACGTTTAGTTCGGATATTATGGGAGTTCCTATCAACGCCCCCTCCTCCGAGACGGGGTGTGAGGATCTGACCAAGAGAGTTAAGAGCCTCTACCGCCAAACCGGAGCAACATTTCCCATTTGCTCTCGGTGGATATATGGGCAACAGATGAGAATGACACATCTTGCACACTTCCGATTCCCGGCACAGTTGGATATTTCATGAAACCCGAACTTCTGAAAAGTGTTCGAACGTGCACGATGCGGAAGTATGCAGCCATACTTCCACAGTTTTAAAGTCTTCAACATAAACAGTTTCACAGTTTACCACATTAAAAAGCCAAAGCTGGTTATAGAACATATGCCAAGTGTATGATGCTTAATGCTCAGAGTATTCGATCCAAACTTGATGAGTTCAAGGGTTATGTTGCTGAGGAGGAACACAATTTTGCTTGCGCTACTGAGACATGGGACAGCAAGGGGTATTTTGGGGATAATTTGCACGACTGAGATCCAGGGATACAATATGCCTTCGTGCAACAGGGGTTCGGCAGTGAAAGGGGTGGTGGAATGCTCTATGCGAATATCTTATTCCGTTCCCAAAAGTAGCAGATGGGATACAAAATGAGTATGTGGAGTCTTTTGGCTAGATGTCGCTGTGGGAAAAGGCAACACCAATGAACTGAGGATAGGAGCTTCTACCGATCAGGAACCCTGCCACATTCTCAGCAACTGGAGCTCCATAAGGTGATTTGCGAGGAACTCAGTAGAAACTTTCGGAGGAAATGCCACATTCTTGGTGACTTTAATCTAAAAGGATAAGAAAATGCTGTGTTCGCTCCAATCATGCCAAATATTTAGGAAATGCCTTGAAGAGGACCTGTTCTTACACCAATTTGTAATGGAACTAGGCAAATCTCATTCTTGGACCTTGTCTTCTCGGACTTAAGTGATATAGTTTAAGACTTGACTGTAAGAGAACCTCTGGGAAGCAATGACCATAACATGGT
The DNA here is from genome assembly GCA_034440575.1 of Imbricaverruca yamaguchii. Taxonomy (NCBI): domain Eukaryota; kingdom Metazoa; phylum Arthropoda; class Thecostraca; family Neoverrucidae; genus Imbricaverruca; species Imbricaverruca yamaguchii. The sequence goes on along the minus strand of JAOTOL010001485.1, from coordinate 1,205,359 downwards.
TAGACTAAAGGCACATGTAGTGGGCACAATCAAGCATAATTTGGCAAAAGCTCCTCATTTTGACAGAGCAGACTTTGGCTGCATGATATCGGCTTTAAGTGCCGTAAAATATGACGACGAATTATCCAATTGAAATGCCTGTGAAATGTGGGAAAGGTTCAAACCTTACTTGAAGGTAGTTCAGATTACACATGTCCCCCAAAAGCAAAGGCCCAAAAGAAAGGTAGGAAAGCCAGCATGGCCTACGCCAGATTTGATAAAAGCAATGAAGGCCAAGAAAGCTTCATTTAGAGTATTTAAGGAAGCTTCAAATATCGCAAATATAAGGTCGTATCAAAGAGCTAGAGACTGTGGGGCAGAAACTCAGAGAGTGAAGCGAGGAAAATAATTGGATTTAGCTAGGAACTGTAATGGGGACAGCAAAAAGTTTTTAGTTTCCACAAGCTCAGTACATTTCTAGCACAATTGGCCCACTGGGAGAAAATGCGACTATATTGGGTGAGAATGGTGCGATGATTGAGGAGCTCAGCAAGCAGCTTAAATCAGCGTTTACATTGGAAGATATGACTAATCTGCCAACCGTACACCACAGTTCAGTGGCATGTGATCGGATAAACTATGTCGATTTCATTGATAGTGATGTCGTTTTCAGTAATATCAGGAAAATACAGTCAAACAAGGCAGAAAGGCATAGGCGCACCGGAGGGGGCCAGGGGGCTCGCCCCCCGCCATGAGACCAAAATGCTCTTTTGGCCAAAAGTGCCCCTTTGACCGAAAAGTGCCCTCTTGGCCGGAATGTTCCAAATTTGGCGCATAAAACACATGCCTTATGTGCCACGCCAGTGCTAAAGGTGCCCTTTGGGTCCAAAACTGCCCTTTTGGCCCAAAAAAAATTCACGCCCACCCCTCCCCCGGTCAACAAACCTTCCAGCGTGCCCCGGGCCGCAAAGTGAACTTTTGGAGCCGGCCAGGTGCCCTTTTCGATCCGAGTCCCCATGGAAAAATCTTGGGTGCGCGCCTGCAGAAGGGCATGATGAAATTTATGCCGGAGTATTGAAGAAACTTGGACATGGACTGGCATTTCAACTTAGTTTAATATTATGTAGGTCAGTTTCACAAAATTAAATTCCCAGAGATTGGAAAAGGGCAAATGTAGTTCCTATTTTCAAGAAAGGAGCAAGAGGGAAAGTTGAAAATATAGGTCAGTAGACCTCACATCCCCTATTCTGCAAGGTACTCGAATCAATTATAAAGGATAGAATAGTTAGTTAGAATAGTTATCTGGAAGGAAACAGATTGGTTCAGGATACTCAACATTGGTTTTACAACGGCGATCTTGTCTCACAAATCTCTTGGACTTTTTTAATTTCGCTACCGAACAATTTACTCAGGGAAATCGGGTTGAGGTAGCCTTTCTTGACTTTAGTAAGGCCCTTGACAAGATATCCCATAAACGGTTAATGATGGTGCTTTAGATCCATGGTATTGCAGGTAGCATCCTAAAATGGAAAGAGTTGTGGCTTTCAGATAGACAGCAGAGAGTGATGTTAAATGGTACAAAATCATCATGGCAAAATGTTCTTAGTGGAGTTCCCCAAGGGTCAGCACTTGGGCCAATGCTGTTAATTATATTTTTAAATAGCATTGAATGTGGCCTAACCAGTACGGTTTTGAGATTTGCGGGTCATTTGAAGGTCTTCATGGCAATAACAAGACACAATGAGCGTATCTCGCTGCAGAAAGACAGAAGAATTTGTGAAGTAGTCCGAAAAATGGCAACTGAAAATTAATTTTGATAAGCGCAAGATAATGCATGTAGGTAGGAATATATGAAAGTTCTATGCTTGATGGGTGCAAAGGATTATCGGTGACTCAGCATGAGGTAACATAACACTGAAACCAGCTACCAGAAACCATGTCGGTACCATGGAACCAACTATGTCAGTACCTTGAACCAGTGCCAGAACCATTGTCAGTAGCAGAACATTGAATATCATTAAAAACAGCATAGACAAGCATTCTAAGAATAGAGGGATTGCTTTTCAGTATTCCAGCGCGAGCTGATCCACGTATTTGGTGGGCAACTTGTCTCTTGTTGATTGTCCAGAGTGCAACCAGGCAGGGCCCTTGTGGCTCAGAGTTGCACTGATATTTTATGTCTTTGTTTTATGATGCCTCCCTCCCCTAGCTGCCACATCAGCATTCTTTTGAAAAGCCCACCTGAACAAGCCTACGCATCTCGATATCATACCAGTTAATTAGTTGATATCAGTCCAAGGCCAGAGAAGGGCACGGTTACAGAGACAACAACACCACTCACTGACACACGTCAGTCAGGTCGGACCGCTAGCCGGCTGGTCACGCAGCTCATAGTCCACGTAAAACAGCATCGGCTCATTGAGCACGTAGTGCCGCTTGTCCATGGAGAGCTCCTGGCCGGGCGTCACCGTGAAGCGGAACCGCTGCACCAGACAGGTGAACGTCATCAACAGCTGCATGCTCGCCAGCTTGTCGGCCAGGCACAGCCGCATGCCGATGCCGAACGGGATGAGCCGCTCGTCGCTGCGCACGGTGCCGTCGGCGGCCAGGAAGCGGTCGGGCCGGAACGCCTCCGGGTCGCCCCAGTAGGCGGCGTCCATGTGCACCGCCTCCAGGTGCATCATCACCACGGTGCCCTTGGGTATGGCGAAGCCGCGCAGGTGGGTGTCGTCGGTGGCGCAGTGCGACACGGCATGCGGTGCGACGGACGTCAGCCGCGCCACCTCCATCAGCGTGGCGCGGGTGAACGGCAGGCGCGCGCGGTCGACGAACGCGACGCGCGCGCCGCCCAGCACGGTGTCGATCTCGGCGTCCACTCGCGCCTGCACGCGCGGGTGCATGACCATCAGCAGCAGCACCCAGCTCAGGGTGTTGCTCGTGGCCAGCAAGCCGGCCGCCAGGATGTCCATGCTGACGACGGTGAGGTTGCAGGGTTCAGTACTGGGGAAACTATTGATCATTATATTTGTAAATAACACTGAAAGTGGCCTTAGCAGTAAGGTTTTCAAATTTGCGGATTATTTGGAGGCATGTTTGGCAATAACAGGACACAATGAGCATATCTCACTGCAGAAAGACTAAACGAACTTGTGAAGTGGTCCAATAAATGGCAAATAAAATGTATTTTTGATAAGTGCAAAATCATGCATGTAGGTTGACAGCATATGAAGGCTCCATACTTCATAGGTGGCTAAGTACTATCTGTGACCCAGCAGGAGGTCTCAGGTGTTGTTCTGAACGCAAAGTTGTGGGCATCAGAACGGACCAAAGAAGCCACGAATAACGTGCTGAGAATGCTTGGGGAAATAAATAGGAATATATCATACAGAGGCAAGGAAGTCATCCGGAACATTTACTGCGGATATGTCGGGCCACATTCAGATCGCCGTGTCGAATCTTGGTCTCATAGTTATTAAAAGTTTGTTGGCTTTTAGAGAGTGCAAAAGACGGCCACAAACAATGGTTAATGGTATAAGCAACCTGGTATTGAGGAAAGATTGGAGAAGTTGAATATCTTTTCACTTAAATATAGAAGGCTGAGAGATCTCATTCAGGTCCTTAAGTTTGTTTATGGTCAGTACAGGGGATATCTCAAGGAAATGTTTGAATTTAACAGAAACCATGCAACCGATATGCAATCGGTGCAACAGAGGTAATCAGTTCAAAATTAAAGTTAAGCACAGCAGAACAAGGTTAAGACAGTCTTTCTTCACCAACAGAGTAGTACAGCACTGGAGCCAGCTGCCAGAAACCATTGTCAGAAACAGTACACTGAACATCTTTAAGAACGGCATAGACAGTCATAAGAATAGAGGGCTTGTTTTTCAGTATTCCACGGAGGGCTGATGGACAGATTTTGATTTTTGGCAACTGGTTTGGTGTCCAGAGTGCAACCAGGGAGGGTCCTTGTGGCTTACAGTTGCACTGATCTTTTTATGTCTTTCTATGTACAAAACCTACCTGGTGGGAACAGCGGCGGACCCCGGGGCCGGCGCAGCCAGACCGCCACCAACGTCGCCAGCAAGACGACCGCCACGATCAGCATGACTGCGCGGCGACGGCGACCTGGCCACTCTGACCTCGTGACCGCCGATGACCTGGCCACTAGACCTCGTGACCGCCGATGACCTGGCCACTCGGACCTCGTGACCGCCGATGACCTGGCCACTCAGACCTCGTGACCGCCGATGACCTGGCCACTCGGAGCTCGTGACCGCCGATGACCTGGCCACTCGGACCTCGTGACCGCCGATGACCTGGCCACTCGGTGACCGCCGATGACCTGGCCACTCGACCTCGTGACCGCCGATGACCACAACCTCGTGACCGCCGATGACCTGGCCACTCGAACCTCGTGACGCCCCCGGCGTGACCTGGCTGGGACCCGGCCGCTCGTCGTCTGGGCTCTGTGCTCAGGAGGCCGGCAGTTAAGCAGGGCGTGCGCCGACCCGAGTGCGTCCACCAAACACTTGACAGAGCAGCGCGTGTGTTCTCAAGTGCTGCCGAACATCGGTGGCGCGGAAAATGGGCGGTGGTTTTTTTTGGTGCGGCGCACCTGAAGACTCACAATCCGGGCGGTAAGGGAAACACGAGGTACGCAGTGTCCTCGTGCGCAAATGAAGCCGGTTGAATACACTCGACAGTTGAAGGACGGCGCCGGTGACTCATTTTAAGGTCGTCCACGCGCCAGCCAGCCGGCCCACCGTCACGTGACCTTCACTCATTGGAGCGACGCCAAAGATGAGATTCTAGTGACATCTTATTCCACCGAAGGGATTTATCGGAAGTACCTGGCATTAACAGAATGTAGTAAATGGAAGGGCTTGCATCAATCCCCACCCCCGAAGAGAACCTCTGGTAAAACCTGGTGTGAACAAGCATCTCATCCCATGTGCCACACACTCCTGGAAACTGCTCTGAACCGGCACTACCGCCACCACCTCGAGACGAATTATCAGCGACGCACGCTAACCCCTCTCCCTCCTGCCCGTCAGACAAAGGTCTCGAACATCCCTGGGTAACAGCGGTTTCTCTGCATCCATCACTGGACCCTCCCCATGCTTCGACACCATTTCCCCGTGAAACGTCTGAATCAGCACTCACTACACTCTGAATGGTCTCCTTTGTCCGCTGCTGTACAACTCGTTGCCACCCGGAGTTGCTGCGGCTTCCCGTGCCGATCTTCGGTCGCCACCTGCGGCGGCATCTGTGTGACGAGCCGCCCGAACCGGACTGATTTGCTGTTCACCCGCGACAGCTGATTTGCTGTTCGCCCCTGTATTGTATTATGGCATGCATGCCCACCCGTATAGCTATAGTCAGATTCAAGGCACATTTAGTGGGCACAATCAGGGATAATTTGGCAAAGGCTTCTAATTTCAACAGAGCAGACTCTGACTGCATGAGAGCGGCTTTATCCGCGTTGTCCGAGAAATTGCCAGAGCCGGGTCTTGCGCCTCACGCCAGGGGAGCCGGACTGATTTACTGTTCGGCCTGCTGTATATCTTATGGCTTGTGTGGCCACCTGCGTTATTGTTCTGTGATGTTGGCTTGGTCTGCCCTGCCGTTTTATCATATGAACATGAGGCTTTAATAGCCAAGAGTTAATTGTGGATTATCTAATACGAGTCTGTATTTGCGTCTGTATATGCAATAGTAAAGCACGTTCGGATAGCTCAAGAGTGTCGCTAGTTCATTGGGTTCGCTCGGGTAATTGAAGAGTGTTTATTTAACCCGCGGCGTCTCGGGATTCTTCCACCGCCCCCCTCCCCTCAGATTTTACGTGGATAGGTCAAGGACGGCGCGCGACAGCGCGGCGAAATTTTGCGTACCTTTTCCCACGTCAATTTGGCATGTTGTGTCAGACTTCTGAAGTCAGGTCATCTATGGTCAACGAATGATGTCTAGGTCAAGTGAGGTCACCTTTGAAAATGTTCAACCAGTCGTCACGCTTCAACGGATACAGATATGTCAATGAAACTATCCGTGTTTCCTTATCTTTAGGAATGCAACAAAGCGCACCAGGGATTTTTTCGTTTTTATTACTTATTAGATTTTCACATTTGCCTATTAAAGTTCAAATCGAAGATTCCGGCTAAAGTAAGCATTTCTTTATTAGGAAAGTTAACGTTTTTCGGTCCGCTCTACCCACTGGAGAAGGTAAATTTAAGAAAACTTAAAAACTGAACATTTTGAAATAGTAAAAAAAAAGTCACATTTTTATTTTTGAGTGGCCAGAAATAATGTGGTCCTGGTCCATTTCACTATCATTTTCTGATACCAGATATTTTTTGTTTTTCAAATATCACCCAAAATGAACTCCCCCAGGACCAAAAACAGGATGTAAGTCGTGAAAACCTAGGCCCCCTAGTAACGTCACTTTTTGGGAAACAAATTGTTGATGGGGTCCGGCCCCATTTCCCGAGCGCCTTCCAATGGCAACCCCTTCGTTTTCGCGCGACGTTTAGTTCGGATATTAGGGGCACTTCCTATCAACGCCCCCTCCCCCCGAGACGGGGTGTGAGGATCTGACCAAGAGAGTTAAGAGCCTCTACCGCCAAACCGGAGCAACATTTCCCATTTGCTCTCGGTGGATATATGGCCCACAGATGAGAATGACACATCTTGCACACTTCCGATTCCCGGCACAGTTGGTTATTTCATGAAACCCGAACTTCTGAAAAGTGTTCGAACGTGCACGATGCGGAAGTATGCAGCCATACTTCCACAGTTTTGAAGTCTTCGACATAAACAGTTTCACAGTTTTCCACATTAAAAAGCCAAAGCTGGTTATAGAACATATGCCAAGTGTATGATGCTTAATGCTCAGAGTATTCGATCCAAACTTGATGAGTTCAAGGGTTATGTTGCTGAGGAGGAACAAAATTTTGTTTGCGCTACTGAGACATGGGACAGCAGGGGGTATTTTGGGGATAATTTGCACGACTGAGATCCAGGGATACAATATGCCTTCGTGCAACAGGGGTTCGGCAGTGAAAGGGGTGGTGGAATGCTCTATGCGAATATCTTATTCCGTTCCCAAAAGTAGCAGATGGGATACAAAATGAGTATGTGGAGTCTTTTGGCTAGATGTTGCTGTGGGAAAAGGCAACACCAATGAACTGAGGATAGGAGCTTCTACCGATCAGGAACCCTCCCATTCTCTTCTCAACAGCAGCTCCTTTTGGGGGTTTTAGGAGAAGAGGGGATAGGCGCACCCGGAGGGGCCAGCCCCCCCCGCCATGAGGCCAAATGCCCCTCGCCATGAGGCCAAAATGCCCTTTTTGGCCAAATGTGCCCTTTGACCGAAAAGTGCCCTCTTGGCCGGAATGTTCCAAATTTGGCGCAATAAACACATGCCTTATGTGCCACGCCTGTGCTAAAGGTGCCCTTTGGGTCCAAAACTGCCTTTTTGGCCAAAAAATGTCACGCCCGCCCTCCACCCGGTCAACAAACCTTCCAGCGTGCCCCGGGCCGCAAAGTGAACTTTTGGAGCCGGCCAGGTGCCTTTTCGGTCCGAGTCCCCATGGAAAAATCCTGGGTGCGCGCCTGCAGAAGGGCATGATGAAATTTATGCCAGAGTATTGAAGGAACTTGAACATGGACTGGCATTTCAACTTAGTTTAATATTATGTAGATCAGTTTCACAAAATTAAATTCCAAGAGATTGGAAAAGGGCAAATGTAGTTCCTATTTTCAAGAAAGGAGCAAGAGGGAAAGTTGAAAATATAGGCCAGTAATCCTCACATCTCCTATTCTGCAAGGTACTCGAATCAATTATAAAGGATAGAATAGTTAGTTAGAATAGTTATCTGGAAGGAAACAGATTGATTCGGGATACTCAATATTGGTTTTACAACGGCGATCTTGTCTCACAAATCTCTTGGACTTTTTTAATTTCGCTACCGAACAATTTACTCAGGGAAATCGGGTTGAGGTAGCATTTCTTGACTTTAGTAAGGCCCTTGACAAGATATCCCATAAACGGTTAATGATGGTGCTTTAGATCCATGGTATTGCAGGTAGCATCCTAAAATGGAAAGAGTTGTGGCTTTCAGATAGACAGCAGAGAGTGATGTTAAATGGTACAAAGTCATCATTTTTTTTTGTACTAAACCCCCAAACCCCCCACCCCTCCCCCTATAAAAAAACTTCCTTTTATTTTTTTTTTTTTTTTTTTTTTTATTTTTTATTTTTGTTTTTTTTTTGTTTTTTGGGGGGGGTGTTCGTGTTCCCTTCCTTTGGGAAGAAAGCCTAAGGCAAAATGTTCTTAGTGGAGTTCCTCAAGGGTCAGCACTTGGGCCACTGCTGTTAATTATATTTGTAAATAGCATTGAAAGTGGCCTAACCAGTACGGTTTTGAGATTTGCGGGTCATTTGAAGGTCCTCATGGCAATAACAAGACACAATGAGCGTACCTCGCTGCAGAAAGACAGAAGAATTTGTGAAGTAGTCCGAAAAATGGCAACTGAAAATTAATTTTGATAAGCGCAAGATGATGCATGTAGGTAGGAAGTATATGAAAGTTCTATGCTTGATGGGTGCAAAGGATTATCGGTGACTCAGCATGAGGTAACATAACACTGAAACCAGCTACCAGAAACCATGTCGGTACCATGGAACCAACTATGTCAGTACCTTGAACCAGTGCCAGAACCATTGTCAGTAGCAGAACATTGAATATCATTAAAAACAGCATAGACAAGCATTCTAAGAATAGAGGGATTGCTTTTCAGTATTCCAGCGAGAGCTGATCCACGGATTTGGTGGGCAACTTGTCTCTTGTTGATTGTCCAGAGTGCAACCAGGCAGGGCCCTTGTGGCTCAAAGTTGCACTGATATTTTATGTCTTTGTCTTATGATGCCTCCCTCCCTAGCTGCCACATCAGCATGCTTTTGAAAAGCCCACCTGAACAAGCCTACGCATCTCGAAGTCATACCAGTTAATTAGTTGATATCAGTCCAAGGCCACAGAAGGGCATCCGGTCATACCAGTTAATGACAGACAACACCACTCAGTGACACACGTCAGTCAGGTCGGACCGCTAGCCGGCTGGTCACGCAGCTCACAGTCCACGTAAAACAGCATCGGCTCATTGAGCACGTAGTGCCGCTTGTCCATGGAGAGCTTCTGGCCGGGCGTCGCCGTGAAGCGGAACCGCTGCACCAGACAGGTGAACGTCATCAACAGCTGCATGCTCGCCAGCTTGTCGGCCAGACACAGCCGCATGCCGATGCCGAACGGGATGAGCCGCTCGTCGCTGCGCACGGTGCCGTCGGCGGCCAGGAAGCGGTCGGGCCGGAACGCCTCCGGGTCGCCCCAGTATGCGGCGTCCATGTGCACTGCCTCCAGGTTCATCATCACCACGGTGCCCTTGGGTATGGCGAAGCCGCGCAGGTGGGTGTCGTCGGTGGCGCAGTGCGACACGGCATGCGGTGCGACGGACGTCAGCCGCGCCACCTCCATCAGCGTGGCGCGGGTGAACGGCAGGCGCGCGCGGTCGACGAACGCGACGCGCGCGCCGCCCAGCACGGCGTCGATTTCGGCGTACACGCGCGCCTGCACGCGCGGGTGCATGACCATCAGCAGCAGCGCCCAGCTCAGGGTGGTGCTCAAAGGCAGCACTCCGGCCACTAGAAATTCCATGCCGATGACGGTGAGGTTGCGCTCGGTGTAGAGACGGGCGGCGGCGTCGGGCGCGCGCATCGCCACCAGGAAGTGGTCGACGAAGTCGCGCGGCCCGCGCACGTCCAGGTCGCGCCGGTGCTCGTCGATGAGGCGCGAGAACATGCCGCCCACCAGCCGACGGAGACGCAGCATGGGCGCGTAGCCGCTCCACTCGGGCAGCAGGTGGCGCAGCCAAGCCACCTGGTTCATCGGCGCGCGCGGCCCCAACAGCTCGACCAGCTCTTTGACGGACCGCACGAAGGCGGCCGTCTCTGGCGCACCGACGTCCAGCCGCACGCCGGCCACCAGCCGCCAGAAGAAGTTCAACATCGTGACGTCGAAGCGCAGTTTGGCTGACATCGGCGCGCCGCGGTCGCGCGTCATGTCATCGGTGAGGAGGTCGATCTCCTCGAGCATCGTCGCCTCCGCCGCGCTACTGCCCAGCCCCAGCTCGCGCAGGTGGCGCTGCGCGAAGCGGCGGTGCTCAAACAGGGTCGGTCCGTCGTTCATCGCGATACCCAGCTTCTGGTCATAGCAGCGCACTCGGATCCCGAACAATTTGGGCCTGCCGGAAAAGTCGGCTCTTTGGCCGACCTCTTTGATGACGTCGAAGCTGAAAACGTGAACCATCTTCAAGCCGTTGGGTAAGACGTAGCCGACAATGTCGCCGTACAGCTGTCGGCTGGTCTTCGCCACGGTGTGGAAGTGGCCGTTGAAGGTATCCAGCGTTTGCCACAGGTTTCCGAAGATCAAAAACGTCGGAGGACCTGGGGGACAAGCGGAAGAAGTTGATACACTGAGAGGCCCGCAGTCACTACGTCCACGAGAATTGAGCATTTCTTTTGGGAGTCTAAAAATATGATGTACTTCTGCCCGGTGTGTACATAAAACACGTCTAGAAGTCAACTGGCTCAAAACTCCCACGAACTGACATCTGGCTAGTTTGCAGCCTGGGAAGAGAAATTCGCATCTCAAATTTGTTTACAGCTGAATGCCATCTACAGGTGTGTAAGCAGGTTTTGCTCCCCAGAGCTCTATCAGGCGTTGTCTAAATTTGTCTCAAGTACACTTCCATTTGCCGCTCCGGTAGCGCAGTTGGTTAGAGCGCTGGCCTGCACTGGTCTCCCCAGTCCTGGCAACACAGGGTTCGAGTCGCTTCGCGCGCTCGCATTTAGCCCCCGGCCGGGAGTGTCAATTGGCAGCTGGCCCGATAAGGCCGGGGAAAAGCTACCGGGCGGCCGTGTCGGTGCATTGGCGGCACGTTAAACTTTCGGTCTAAATTCTGCCGATGAACTGGAGTTCATGGATCGGGTGGTGGGGCCAGGGTTCACGCAACAAGCTCTGCTTAGCAATAGAACTCTGGTTCCTCAAGCTACCCCAACAACAACTCGGGTTAAATTTATACAAAATAAAATTTGGCTTAGTGATAGTCCATAGGACCTCAACTTTTGCGATATTAAAAGCCCCGTGTATAAATTAAATATCTCTAAGTCTCCATCTCAGAGCTCTGATTCAATACCATCTCTTAGTGTAGCGGACCGCGTCCGCTATCCATCTAGCGGCCGACTGAAGACTCAGCCATTGCTGAGCGTGCGCCCGCCATCTAGTGGCTGAGAACTAGCTCGCACTTTTGGCGCCAGGTGCCAGTATAGCCAATTGTGCATATCCAGGTCCGTTGTACCTCGTGTCTCCGTTCATCGTTAATGTTCCGTGTCCAATAGTCATCTGTGATTATCGCCGTGAACTTATGTTAGCTGACCGACATGTACGCTTCACACACTTCCATGTACTTTTCTCTATTTGCCCATTTCAGTGTCTTGATTAGGACATACTGCTACAGCAAACACACGTGTATTGTCGTCTTGACAATAAAGCAGTGTTCTCGTGTCCCATTCTGGCGAGATGTTGACGAGGCAAGCCGGGGAAGCGGCGGTGACACACCTCACCCTCACCGCGGAATCATACTTCTTTCTCCTTCTATCCCAAGGGAGGTGTCAGGACCGCACTGAGGGGATGGTACGGCCAGGTCGTGCACCTCCCGAGTGCTACTCGGTAACGACGCCTCCCTGGTGTCTTTTCCAGATCCTTTACGCCTAGCCATACACACATACACTACACCTATACACACATACACACATCCATACACACATACACCTATCCATACAGGCGTAAAGGATCTACACATACACTCACGCACCCACTGGCCGCTACAAAAGTACTGGAATAAATTATCAAGGATAGAATAGTTAGTTATCTGGAATCAAACGACTTGATTCATGATACTCTAAAATGGATTAGAACAGGGCGATCCTGTCTCACAAATTTCGTGGACTATTTTAATTTCGCTACAGAACAATTTGATCGGGGAATTCAGGTTGATGTAGCACATCCTGACCTTAGTAAGGCACAAGGTACCACATAAACGGTTAATGATGCAGCTTTAGGTCCATGGTATTGCAGGTAGCGTCCTAAAATTGATAGAGTTGTAGCTTTCAGATAAGAGAGTGATGCTAAATGGTACACCAAAGTCATCATGGCAGAATCGTCTTAGTGGAGTCCCTCAGGAGTCAGTGCTGGGGAAACTATTGTTCATTCTATTTGTAAATAACATTGAAAGTGGCCTTAGGAGTAAAGTTTTGAAATTTGCTGATTATTTGAAGGTCTGTTTGGCAATAGCATGACACAATGAGCATATCTCGCTGCAGAAAGGCTAAACGAACTTGTGAAGTCGTCCAAGAAATGGTAAATAAAATGTATTTTTGATCATTGCAAAATCATGCATGTAGACAGGCAGCATATGAAGGCTGCATACTTAGACATAAAGACATAAAATATTAGTGCAACTATGAGCCACAGGGGCCCTTCTTGGTTGCACTCTGTACACTGAACCAGTTGCCCACCAAATCTGTCAATCAGCCCTCCCTGTAATACTGAAAAGCAAGCCCTCTATTCCTATAATGATTGTCTATGCTGTTTTTAAAGATGTTCAATTTGCTGCTACTGACAATGTTTTCTGGCAGCTGGTTCCAGTGTTCTAATACCCTTTTGGTGAAGAAAGTCTGCCTTAACCATGTTGTGCTGTGGTTAACTTTAATTTTGAATTTATGACCTCTAATTGCATCATTTCTGTTCAATTCAAACATTTCCCCAAGATATCCCCTCTCTAGACCATGGACAAATTTAAAGAACTCGATGAGATCTCCTCTCAGCCTTGTATATCTAAGTGAAAACATTCAATTTCTTCAATCTTTCCTCATATGCCAGGTTGCTTATGCCATTAACCTTTTTTTGTTGCCCTCTTTTGTTCTCTCTCTAAAAGCCAACAAGCTTTTCTTAGCTAGCAGACCAAGGTTGGATGCAGTATTCCAAATGTGGCCTGACATATGCACAGTAAAGCTTCCGGATGACTTCCTCACTTCTGTATGATACATTCCTATTTATTGCCCCGAGCATTCTCACTGCCTTCTTCCTGGCTTCCTTGGTCTGTTCTGATGCCCCCAATTTTGTGATTAGAATAACACCTAAATCCTTCTGTTGAGTCACTGATAGCACTTGATGGTTGGCCAAGTACTATCTGTGACTCAGCAGGAGGTCTTAGGTGCTGTTCGAACGCAAAATTGTGGGCATCAGAACAGACCAAAGAAGCCACGAAGAAAGTACTGAGAATGCTTGGGGAAATAAATAGGAATGTATCACACAGAAGTAAGGAAGTCATCAGGAAGCTGTCCTGTGCATATGTCAAGCCACATTTGGAATGCTGTGCCCAAGCTTGGTCTCCTAGTTATTAAAAGTTTGTTGGCTTTTAGAGAGAGTGCAAAAGATGGCCACAAAAATGGTGAATGGTATAAGCAACCTGGCATTGAGGAAAGATTGAAGAAATTGAATGTCTTTTCACTTAGACATAAAAGGCTGAGAGATCTCATCGAGGTCTTTAAATTTGTTCGTTGTCAGTACAATGGATATTTGAGGGAAATGTTTGAATTTAACAGAAACCATGCAACCGATATGCAATAGATACAACAGAGGTCACCGATTCAAAATTAAAGTTAAGCACAGCAGAACAAGTTTAAGGCAGTCTTTCTTCACCAACATAGTAGTAGAGCACTGGGGCCAGCTGCCAGAAACCATTATTAGAAGCAGCATACTGAACATCTTTAACCCGTAACGTCCCTGGGTGTCTTCAACCGCCCCCCCCCCCCCTCAGATTTTTCGCGGATTGCGTGCGAACGGCGCGCGGCAGCGCGCCCAAATTTGGCATACATCTTTCCACATCAATTTGACATGCTGATTCAAAATGTTTAGGTCAGGTCATCTAGGGTCAACGAGTTAGTCAAGGTCAAGTGTGGTCACCTCCAAAATGTTCAACCAGTCGTTACGCTTCAACAGATACAGATATTTTAATGAAACTTTCAGCGTTTGCTTATCTTTACGGATGCCACAAAACCTATGAGTTGAATTTTTCAGTTTTTCGTTATTGACTACATATACATTTTGCGTACTTGCCATATTGCAGTTCAAACACAGGATTCTGGCTAAAGTAAGCATTTGTATTTGGGGCAAGTTTACTTCCAACAACATTTATCGGTCTGCTCTACCCATTGGAGAAGGAAAATTAAAGAAAACTTGAAAACTCAAAATTTTGAAATTTCAAAAAATATAAAATAGAAATGGGTGGGTGGGGTGGCAAAAAATGATAGCTCCAGTCGATTTCGCCGTCCTTTTCTCATTCCAAATACATTTTGTTTTGTCATGTATCCTCCAAAATGAACTCCCTAGAGTAAAAAACATAATGCAAGACGTGAAAAGACCTGAAAATCTAGCCCCCCTGGTGATGTCACTTTTGGGGGAAATTCTTCTGGGAGTGGACCAGACCCTACTCGTCGAGCGCTTTCCGATGACACCTCTTTCGTTTTCGTGCGATGCTTAGTTTGGATTTTAGAGGGGTCTTCAACCGCCCCCTCCCCCTGAGACAGGGTGGGAAGATTTGACAGGAAAGACGGCGCGGGTTAAAAACGACATAGACAATCATTGTAAGAATAGAGGGTTTGCTTTTGAGTATTCCAGGGAGGGCTTATCGACGAATTTGGTGGGCAACTGGTTTAGTCTCCAGAGTGCGATCAAGGAGGGCCCTTGTGCCTTACAGTTGCACTGATCATTTCATGTCTTTCTATGTCTAACACCTACCTGGTGGGAACAGCGGCGGACGGCGAGGCCGGCGCACCCAGACCGCCACCAACGTCGCCAGCAAGACGACCGCCACGATCAGCATGACGACGCGGCGACGGCGACCTGGCCACTCGGACCTCGTGACCGCCGATGACCTGGCCACTCGGACCTCGTGACCGCCGATGACCTGGCCACTCGGACCTCGTGACCGCCGATGACCTGGCCACTCAGACCTCGTCGTGACCGCCGATGACCTGGCCACTCAGACCTCGTGACCGCCGATGACCCCATGACCTGGCCACTCGGACCTCGTGACCGCCGATGACCTGGCCACTCAGACCTCGTGACCGCCGATGACCTGGCCACTCGGACCTCGTGACCGCCGATGATCTGGCCACTCGGACCTCGTGACCGCCGATGACCTGGCCACTCGGAGCTCGCGACGCCCCCGGCGTGACCTGGCTGGGACCCGGCCGCTCGTCGTCTGGGCTCTGTGCTCAGGAGGCCGGCAGTTAAGCAGGGCGTGCGCCGACCCGAGTGCGTCCACCAAACACTTGACAGAGCAGCGCGTGTGTTCTCAAGTGCTGCCGAACATCGATTGCGCGGAAAATGGGCGGTGGTTTTTTGGTGCGGCCCACCTGAAGACTCACAATCCGGGCGGTAAGGGAAACACGAGGTACGCAGTGCCCTCGTGTGCAAATGAAGCCGGTTGAATACACTCAACAGTTGAAGGACAGCGCCGGTGACTCATTTCAAGGTCGTCCACGCGCCAGCCAGCCGGCCCACCGCCACGTGACCTTGGGTCATTGGAGCGACACCAAAGATGAGATTCTAGTGACATCTCATCCCTCCGGGGGATTCATCGGAAGTGCCTCGCATTAACAGAATGTAGTAAATGGAAGGGCTTGCATCAATCCCCACCCCCGAAGAGAACCTCTGGTAAAACTTGGTGTGAACAAGCATCTCACCCCATGTGTCACACACTCCTGGAAACTGCTCTGAACCGGCACTACCGCCACCACCTCGAGACGAATTATCGGCGACGCACGCTACCCCTGTCCCTGCCGCCGTCAGACAAAGGTCTCGAACATCCCTGGGTAACAGCGGTTTCTCTGCATCCATCACTGGACACTCCCCATGCTTCGGCACCATTTCCCCGTGAAGCGTCTGAATGAGCACTCACTACACTCCTGAATGGTCTCCTTTGTCCGCTGCTGTACAACTCGTTACCACCAGACTTGCTACGGCTTCCCGTGCCGATCTTCGGTCGCCGCCCACGACGGCACCTGTGTGACGAGTCGCCCCTGCAAGACTGATTCGCTGTTCGCCCCGCTGTATGGTATTATGGCATGCGTGACCACCCGTATAGCTATAGTCAGATTCAAGGCACATTTAGTGGGCACAATCAAGGATAATTTGGCAAAGGCTTCTAATTTCAACAGAGCAGACTTTGACTGCATGAGAGCGGCTTTATCCGCATTGTCCGAGAAATTGCCAGAGCCGGGTCTTGCGCCTCACGCCAGGGGAGCCCGACTGATTTACTGTTCGGCCTGCTGTATATCTTATGGCTTGTGTGGCCACCTCTGTTATTGTTCTATGATGTTGACTCGTTCTGCCCTGCCGTTTTATCATATAAACATGAGGCTTTAATAGCCAAGAGTTCATTCTGGATTATTTAATACGAGTCTATTTGCGTCTGTATATGCAATAGTAAAGCACGTTCCGATAGCTCAAGAGTGTCACGAGTTTATTGGGTTCGTTCGGGTAATTGAAGTGTTTATTTAACCCGCGGCGTTTCGGGAGTCTTCAACCGCCCCCCCCCCCCCCCCCCCCTCAGATTTTACGTGGATAGTTCAAGGACGGCGCGCGACAGCGCGGCGAAATTTTGCGTACTTTTTCCCACGTCAATTTGGCATGTTGTGTCAAACTTCTGAATGAAGTCAGGTCATCTATGGTCAACGAATGATGTCTAGGTCAAGTGAGGCACGTCTAAAAATGTTCAACCAGTCGTCACGCTTCAACGGATACAGATATGTTAATGAAACTATCCGTGTTTCCTTATCTTTAGGAATGCACCAAAACGCACCAGGGATTTGTTCGTTTTTGATTACTTATTATATTTGCACATTTGCCTATTAAAGTTCAAATCGAAGATTCCGGCTAAAGTAAGCATTTCTTTATTAGGAAAGTTAACTTCGAACGTTTTTCGGTCCGCTCTACGCACTAGAGAAGGTAAATTTAAGAAAACTTAAAAACTGAACATTTTGAAATAGTAAAAAAAATCATTTTTATTTTTGAGTGGCCAGAAATAATGTGGTCCTGGTCCATTTCACTATCATTTTCTGATACCAGATATTTTCTGTTTTCAAATATCACCCAAAATGAACTCCCCCAGGACCAAAAACAGGATGTAAGTCGTGAAAACCTAGGCCCCCTAGTAACGTCACTTTTTGGGAAACAAATTGTTGATGGGGTCCGGCCCCATTTGTCGAGCGCCTTCCAATGGCAACTCCTTCGTTTTCGCGCGACGTTTAGTTCGGATATTAGGGGGAGTTCCTATCAACGCCCCCTCCCCCGAGACGGGGTGTGAGGATCTGACCAAGAGAGTTAAGAGCCTCTACCGCCAAACCGGAGCAACATTTCCCATTTGCTCTCGGTGGATATATGGCCCACAGATGAGAATGACACATCTTGCACACTTCCGATTCCCGGCACAGTTGGTTATTTCATGAAACCCGAACTTCTGAAAAGTGTTCGAACGTGCACGATGCGGAAGTATGCAGCCATACTTCCACAGTTTTAAAGTCTTCGACATCAACAGTTTCACAGTTTTCAACATTAAAAAGCCAAAGCTGGTTATGGAACATATGTTAAGTGTATGATGCTTAATGCTCAGAGTATTCGATCCAAACTTGATGAGTTCAAGGGTTATGTTGCTGAGGAGGAACACCATTTTTCTTGCACTGCTGAGACATGGGACAGCAAGGAGTATTTTCTGGATAATTTGCACGGCTATGAGATCCAGGGATACAATATGCCTTCGTGCAACAGGGGTTCGGCAGTGAAAGGGGTCGTGGAATGCTCTATGCGAATATTTTATTCAGTTCCCAAAAGTAGCAGGTTGGATAAAGAATGTGTCTGTGGAATCGTTTTGGCTAGATGTCGCTGTGGGAAAGACAACACCAATGAACTGAGGATAGGAGCTTCTACCGATCAGGAACCCTGCCACATTCTCAGCAACTGGTGCTCCATAAGGTGATTTGCAAGGAACTCAGTAGAATCTTTCGGAGGAAATGCTATGTTCTTGGTGACTTTAATCTAAAATGATATGAAAATGCTGTGTTCGCTCCAATCATGCCAAGTATTTAGGAAATGCTTGAAGAGGACCTGTTCTTACACCAATTTGTAATGGAACTAGGCAAACCTCATTTTTGGACCTTGTCTTCTCGGACTTAAGTGATATAGTTTAAGACTTGACTGTAAGAGATCCTCTGGGAAGCAATGACCATAACATGGTTAGACTAAAGGCACATGTAGTGGGCACAATCAAGCATAATTTGGCAAAAGCTCCTCACTTTGACAGAGCAGACTTTGGCTGCATGATATCGGCTTTAAGTGCCGTAAAATATGACGACGAATTATCCAATTGAAATGCCTGTGAAATGTGGGAAAGGTTCAAACCTTACTTGAAGGTAGTTCAGATTACACATGCCCCCCAAAAGCAAAGGCCCAAAAGAAAGGTAGGAAAGCCAGCATGGCCTACGCCAGATTTGATAAAAGCAATGAAGGCCAAGAAATCTTCATTTAGAGTATTTAAGGAAGCTTCAAATATCGCAAAGATAAGGTCGTATCAAAGAGCTAGAGACTGTGGGGCAGAAACTCAGAGAGTGAAGCGAGGAAAATAATTGGATTTAGCTAGGAACTGTAATGGGGACAGCAAAAAGTTTTTAGTTTCCACAAGCTCAGTACATTTCTAGCACAATTGGCCCACTGGGAGAAAATGCGACTATATTGGGTGAGAATGGTGCGATGATTGAGGAGCTCAGCAAGCAGCTTAAATCAGCGTTTACATTGGAAGATATGACTAATCTGCCAACCGTACACCACAGTTCAGTGACATGTGATCGGATAAACTATGTCGATTTCATTGATAGTGATGTCGTTTTCAGTAATATCAGGAAAATAAAGTCAAACAAGGCAGAAGAGCGTAGACGCACCGGAGGGGCCCCCCCCGCCATGAGGCCAAATGCCCCGCCATGAGACCAAAATGCCCTTTTGGCCAAATGTGCCCTTTTGACCGAAAAGTGCCCTTTTGGCCGGAATGTTCCAAATTTGGCGCAATAATCACATGCCTTATGTGCCACGCCTGTGCTAAAGGTGCCCTTTGGGTCCAAAACTGCCTTTTTGGCCAAAAAAATTTAACGCCCGCCCCCTCCACCCGGTCAACAAACCTTCCAGCGTGCCCCGGGCCGCAAAGTGAACTTTTGGAGCCGGCCAGGTGCCCTTTTCGATCCGAGTCCCCATGGAAAAATCTTGGGTGCGCGCCTGCAGAAGGGCATGATGAAATTTATGCCGGAGTATTGAAGAAACTTGGACATGGACTGGCATTTCAACTTAGTTTAATATTATGTAGGTCAGTTTCACAAAATTAAATTCCAAGAGATTGGAAAAGGGCAAATGTAGTTCCTATTTTCAAGAAAGGAGCAATAGGGAAAGTTGAAAATATAGGTCAGTAGACCTCACATCCCCTATTCTGCAAGGTACTCGAATCAATTATAAAGGATAGAATAGTTATCTGGAAGGAAACAGATTGGTTCAGGATACTCAACATTGGTTTTACAACGGCGATCTTGTCTCACAAATCTCTTGGACTTTTTTAATTTCGCTACCGAACAATTTACTCAGGGAAATCGGGTTGAGGTAGCCTTTCTTGACTTTAGTAAGGCCCTTGACAAGATATCCCATAAACGGTTAATGATGGTGCTTTAGATCCATGGTATTGCAGGTAGCATCCTAAAATGGAAAGAGTTGTGGCTTTCAGATAGACAGCAGAGAGTGATGTTAAATGGTACAAAGTCATCATGGCAAAATGTTCTTAGTGGAGTTCCTCAAGGGTCAGCACTTGGGCCACTGCTGTTAATTATATTTGTAAATAGCATTGAAAGTGGCCTAACCAGTACGGTTTTGAGATTTGCGGGTCATTTGAAGGTCTTCATGGCAATAACAAGACACAATGAGCGTACCTCGCTGCAGAAAGACAGAAGAATTTGTGAAGTAGTCCGAAAAATGGCAACTGAAAATTAATTTTGATAAGCGCAAGATGATGCATGTAGGTAGGAAGTATATGAAAGTTCTATGCTTGATGGGTGCAAAGGATTATCGGTGACTCAGCATGAGGTAACATAACACTGAAACCAGCTACCAGAAACCATGTCGGTACCATGGAACCAACTATGTCAGTACCTTGAACCAGTGCCAGAACCATTGTCAGTAGCAGAACATTGAATATCATTAAAAACAGCATAGACAAGCATTCTAAGAATAGAGGGATTGCTTTTCAGTATTCCAGCGAGAGCTGATCCACGGATTTGGTGGGCAACTTGTCTCTTGTTGATTGTCCAGAGTGCAACCAGGCAGGGCCCTTGTGGCTCAGAGTTGCACTGATATTTTATGTCTTTGTCTTATGATGCCTCCCTCCCCTAGCTGCCACATCAACATCCTTTTCAAAACCCCACCTGATCAAGCCTACGCATCTCGATGTCATACCAGTTAATTAGTTGATATCAGTCCAAGGCCACAGAAGGGCACGGTTACAGAGACAGCAACACCACTCACTGACACACGTCAGTCAGGTCGGACCGCTAGCCGGCTGGTCACGCAGCTCACAGTCCACGTAAAACAGCATCGGCTCATTGAGCACGTAGTGCCGCTTGTCCATGGAGAGCTTCTGGCCGGGCGTCGCCGTGAAGCGGAACCGCTGCACCAGACAGGTGAACGTCATCAACAGCTGCATGCTCGCCAGCTTGTCGGCCAGGCACAGCCGCATGCCGATGCCGAACGGGATGAGCCGCTCGTCGCTGCGCACGGTGCCGTCGGCGGCCAGGAAGCGGTCGGGCCGGAACGCCTCCGGGTCGCCCCAGTAGGCGGCGTCCATGTGCACTGCCTCCAGGTGCATCATCACCACGGTGCCCTTGGGTATGGCGAAGCCGCGCAGGTGGGTGTCGTCGGTGGCGCAGTGCGACACGGCATGCGGTGCGACGGACGTCAGCCGCGCCACCTCCATCAGCGTGGCGCGGGTGAACGGCAGGCGCGCGCGGTCGGCGAACGCGACGCGCGCGCCGCCCAGCGCGGCGTCGATTTCGGCGTACACGCGCGCCTGCACGCGCGGGTGCATGACCATCAGCAGCAGCGCCCAGCTCAGGGTGGTGCTCAAAGGCAGCACTCCGGCCACTAGAAACTCCATGCCGATGACGGTGAGGTTGCGCTCGGTGTAGAGACGGGCGGCGGCGTCGGGCGCGCGCATCGCCACCAGGAAGTGGTCGACGAAGTCGCGCGGCCGGCGCACGTCCAGGTCGCGCCGGTGCTCGTCGATGAGGCGCGAGAACATGCCGCCCACCAGCCGACGGAGACGCAGCATGGGCGCGTAGCCGCTCCACTCGGGCAGCAGGTGGCGCAGCCACGCCACCTGGTTCATCGGCGCGCGCGGCCCCAACAGCTCGACCAGCTCTTTGACGGACCGCACGAAGGCGGCCGTCTCTGGCGCACCGACGTCCAGCCGCACGCCGGCCACCAGCCGCCAGAAGAAGTTCAACATCGTGACGTCGAAGCTCAGTTTGGCTGACATCGGCGCGCCGCGGTCGCGCGTCATGTCATCGGTGAGGAGGTCGATCTCCTCGAGCATCGTCGCCTCCGCCGCGCTACTGCCCAGCCCCAGCTCGCGCAGGTGGCGCTGCGCGAAGCGGCGGTGCTCAAACAGGGTCGGTCCGTCGTTCATCGCGATACCCAGCTTCTGGTCGTAGCAGCGCACTCGGATCCCGAACAATTTGGGCCTGCCGGAAAAGTCGGCTCTTTGGCCGACCTCTTTGATGACGTCGAAGCTGAAAACGTGAACCATCTTCAAGCCGTTGGGTAAGACGTAGCCGACAATGTCGCCGTACAGCTGTCGGCTGGTCTTCGCCACGGTGTGGAAGTGGCCGTTGAAGGTATCCAGCGTTTGCCACAGGTTTCCGAAGATCAAAAACGTCGGAGGACCTGGGGGACAAGCGGAAGAAGTTGATACACTGGGAGGCCCGCAGTCACTACGTCCACGAGAATTGAGCATTTCTTTTGGGAGCCTAAAAATATGATGTACTTCTGCCCGGTGTGTACATAAAACACGTCTAGAAGTCAACTGGCTCAAAACTCCCACGAACTGACATCTGGCTAGTTTGCAGCCCGGGAAGAGAAATTCGCATCTCAAATTTGTTTACAGCTGAATGCCATCTACAGGTGTGTAAGCAGGTTTTGCTCCCCAGAGCTCTATCAGGCGTTGTCCAAATTTGTCTCAGGTACACTTCCATTTGCCGCTCCGGTAGCGCAGTTGGTTAGAGCGCTGGCCTGCACTGGTCTCCCCAGTCCTGGCAGCACAGGGTTCGGGTCGCTTCGCGCGCTCGCATTTAGCCCCCGGCTGGGAGGGTCAGTTGGCAGCTGGCCCGATAAGGCCGGGGACAAGCTACCGGGCGGCCGTGTCGGTGCATTGGCGGCACGTTAAACTTTCGGTCTAAATTCTGCCGTTGAACTGGAGTTCATGGATTGGGTGGTGGGGCCAGGGTTCACGCAACAAGCTCTGCTTAGCAATAGAACCCTGGTTCCTCAAGCCACCCCAACAACAACTCGGGTTAATTTTTTTTTAAATTTGACTTAGTGATAGTCCATAGGACCTCAACTTTTTCGATATTAAAAGCCCCGTGTATAAATTAAATATCTCTAAGTCTCCATCTCAGAGCTCTGATTCAATCACATCTCTTAGTGTAGCGGACCGCGTCCGCTATCCATCTAGCGGCCGACTGAAGACTCAGCCATTGTTGAGCGTGCGCCCGCCATCTAGTGGCTGAGAACTAGCTCGCACTTTTGGCGCCAGTGTAGCCAATTGTGCATATCCAGGTCCGTTGTACCTCGTGTCTCCGTTCATCGTTAATGTTCCGTGTCCAATAGTCATCTGTGACTATCGCCCTGAACTTCTGTTACCTGACCGACATGTACGCTTCACACACTTCCATGTACTTTTCTATATTTGCCCATTTCAGTGTCTTGATTAGGACATACTGCTACAGCAAACACACGTGTATTGTCGTCTTGACAATAAAGCAGTGTTCTCGTGTCCCATTCTGGCGAGATGTTGACGAGGCAAGCCGGGGAAGCGGCGGTGACACACCTCACCCTCACCGCGGAATCATACTTCTTTCTCCTTCTATCCCAAGAGAGGTGTCAGGACCGCACTGAGGGGATGGTACGGCCAGGTCGTGCACCTCCCGAGTGCTACTCGGTAACGACGCCTCCCTGGTGTCCTTTCCAGATCCTTTACGCCTAGCCATACACACATACACTACACATACACACAACACACATCCATACACACTACACCATCCATACAGGCGTAAAGGATCTACACATACACTCACGCACCCACTGGGCGCTACAAAAGTACTCGAATAAATTATCAAGGATAGAATAGTTAGTTATCTGAAATCAAACGACCTAATTCAAGATACTATAAAATGGCTTAGAAAAGGGCGATCGTGTCTCACAAATCTCTTGGACTATTTTAATTTCGCTAAAGAACAATTTGATCAGGGAATTCAGGTTGATGTAGCACATCCTGACTTTAGTAAGGCACAAGGTACCACATAAACGGTTAATGATGCAGCTTTAGGTCCATGGTATTGCAGGTAGCGTCCTAAAATTGATAGAGTTGTAGCTTTCAGATAAGAGAGTGATGCTAAATGGTACACCAAAGTCATCATGGCAGAATCGTCTTAGTGGAGTCCCTCAGGAGTCGGTACTGGGGAAACTATTGTTCATTATATTTGTAAATAACATTGAAAGTGACCTTAGCAGTAAAGTTTTGAAATTTGCTGATTATTTGAAGGTCTGTTTGGCGATAGCATGGCACAATGAGCATATCTCACTGCAGAAAGGCTAAACGAACTTGTGAAGTGGTCCAAAAAAAAATGGTAGATAAAATGTATTTTTTATCAGTGCAAAATCATGCATGTAGGTAGGCAGCATATGAAGGCTGCATACTTAGACATAAAGACATAAAGACATAAAAGATTTGTGCAACTATGCGCCACAAGGGCCTTCTTGGTTGCACTCTGCACACTGAACCAGTTGCCCATCAAATCTGTCAATCAGCCATCCTTGTAATACTGAAAAGCAAGCCCTCTATTACTATTATGATTGTCTATGCTGTTTTTTAAAGATGTTCAATGTGCTGCTACTGACAATGTTTTCTGGCAGCTGGTTCCAGTGTTCTACTACCCTTTTGGTGAAGAAAGTCTGCCTTAACCATGTTCTGCTGTGGTTAACTTTAATTTCGAATTTATGACCTCTAATTGCATCATTTCTGTTCAATTCAAACATTTCCCCAAGATATCACCTCTAGACAATGGACAAATTGAAAGACCTCGATGAGATCTCCTCTCAGCCTTCGATATCTAAGTGAAAACATGTTCAATTTCTTCAATCTTTCCTCATATTCCAGGTTGCTTATGCCATTAACCTTTTTTATAGCCCTCTTTTGTACTCTCTCTAAAAGCCAATAATCTTTTTCATAGCTAGGAGACCAAGGTTGGATGCAGTATTCCAAATGTGGCCTGACATATGCACAGTAAAGCTTCCTGATGACTTCCTCACTTCTGTATGATAAATTCCTATTTATTGCCCCGATCATTCTCAGTGCCTTCTTCTTGGCTTCCTTGGTCTGTTCTGATGCCCCAAATTTTGTGTTTAGAATAACCCATAAATCCTTCTGTCGAGTCACTGATAGCACTTGATGGATGGCCAAGTACCATCTGTGACTCAGCAGGAGGTCTTAGGTGCTGTTCTAAACACAAAATTGTGGGCATCAGAACAGACCAAAGAAGCCACGAAGAAAGTACTGAGAATGCTTGGGGAAATAAATAGGAATGTATCACACAGAAGTAAGGACGTCATCAGGAAGCTGTACTGTGCATATGTCAAGCCACATTTGGAATGCTGTGCCCAGGCTTGGTCTCCTAGTTATTAAAAGTTTGTTGGCTTTTAGAGAGAGTGCAAAAGATGGCCACAAAAATGGTGAATGATATAAGCAACCTGGCAATGAGGAAAGATTGAACAAATTGAATATCTTTTCACTTAGACATAGAAGGCTGAGAGATCTCATCGAGGTCTCTAAATTTGTTCATTGGCAGAACAGTGGATATTTGAGGGAAATGTTTGAATTTAACAGAAACCATGCAACCGATATGCAATCGATACAATAGAGGTCATCGATTCAAAATTAAAGTTAAGCACAGCATAACTGTTATGCTGTGCTTAACTTTAATTGGCTGTGCCCCCCCTCGAGACGGGGTGGGAGGATTTGACAGGAAAGACGGCGCGGGTTAAAAACGGCAGAGACAATCATTGTAAGAATAGACGGTTTGCTTTTGAGTATTCTAGGGAGGGCTTATCGACGAATTTGGTGAGCAACTGGTTTGGTGTCCAGAATGCGACCAAGGAGGGCCCTTGTGCCTTACAGTTGCACTGATCATTTCATGTCTTTCTATGTCTAACACCTACCTGGTGGGAACAGCGGCGGACGCCGGGGCCGGCGCACCCAGACCGCCACCAACGTCGCCAGCAAGACGACCGCCACGATCAGCATGACGGCGCGGCGACGGCGACCTGGCCACTCGGACCTCGTGACCGTTGATGACCTGGCCACTCGGACCTCGTGACCGTTGATGACCTGAGCCGTGACCTGGCCACTCAGACCTCGTGACCGCCGATGACCTGCCCCTCGGACCTCGTGACCGCCGATGACCTGGCCACTCGGACCTCGTGACCGCCGATGACCTGGCCACTCGGACCTCGTGACCGCCGATGACCTGGCCACTCGGAGCTCGCGACGCCCCCGGCGTGACCTGGCTGGGACCCGGCCGCTCGTCGTCTGGGCTCTGTGCTCAGGAGGCCGGCAGTTAAGCAGGGCGTGCGCCGACCCGAGTGCGTCCACCAATAACGGCTACTGTCAGCATCTACACTTGACAGAGCAGCACGTGTGTTCTCAAGTGCTGCCGAACATCGATTGCGCGGAAAAAGAGCGGTGGTGTTTTGGTACGACGCCACCTGAAGAGTCACAATCCGGGCGGTAAAGGAAACACGAGGTGACGCAGTGTCCTCGTGCGCAAATGAAACCGGTTGAATACACTCGACAGTTGAAGGACAGCGCCGGTGACTCATTTCAAGGTCGTCCACGCGCCAGCCAGCGGCCCACCGTCACGTGACCTTCACTCATTGGAGCGACGCCAAAGATGAGATTCTAGTGACATCTTATTCCACCGAAGGGATTTATCGGAAGTACCTGGCATTAACAGAATGTAGTAAATGGAAGGCTTGCATCAATCCCACCCCCGAAGAGAACCTCTGGTAAAACCTGGTGTGAACAAGCATCTCATCCCATGTGCCACACACTCCTGAAACTGCTCTGAACCGGCACTACCGCCACCACCTCGAGACGAATTATCGGCGACGCACGCTAACCCTCTCCCTCCTGCCCGTCAGACAAAGGTCTCGAACATCCCTGGGTAACAGCGGTTTCTCTGCATCCATCACTGGACCCTCCCCATGCTTCGACACCATTTTCCTGTGAAACGTCTGAATCAGCACCTCCACCACCTCTGGGAGGTCTGATGGCATCCCTGCATCGGCACTTCTACAGCCCACCAGCACACCCTGCTGACACCTCAGAGTCAGCACTTCATCCTTTCACACACAACATGCTGGAAACGGCGTTGAATCGGCACGTATATCGGACCTCCATCGGACAGAGCCATGGCGGTGCTGATGAACTGACACTTCGTTGACCCCTCCATCACCCCCTCCCCCTCCGCCTCGTGTGGAGAATTCCCGTTCATGTCACACTCACTCAGTCCGCATTGCTACGCTGTGCTTCGGTGCACATTGCCGGCGGAAATGGCAGTCAGCTGGCTGCGTTGCCGACAGCGGAAGTCGCAATTGGCTTCATCGGGAAGACTTCGTTCACGAATGACGTAATCATATTGGCCGGGGGATGTTATGTATGGAAAGTGTGTAGTAGATGACGCGCAGTTGGTCAGCATCACGTGGGTTCAAAGTTGTGGGGTTGTGCTGAAAGTTGCCTCCTATCCAAACCCGGCGTGTAATCTGAATCGGTATGTGTCCATCCCATCAGTATATTGGAGGCGGTCAACGATCAATCAAAGTTTGTCCAAGTTCTTGAACCCATGGTAAAAGTAATCCGATAGGATGAAGCCAAGAACAAGACATCCTTACCTAAGCTAAAAAAAAGTTGCTATATACATTTGCTTCCTTGCCTCCATACGTGGGAAGAGTACATAACAAATAATGAGAGGGACAGCCAAGGCCCCCCTCCATAAAAAAATACACTAGACCAAATGAAAACTTTTTAGATGTTTACCACACAAATGGCAACACTTCGGTCGTGCGAAGCGCGCCAAAACTCTGTGTTTCGTCACATTTTCTTCTGATCTGGCCAGTTTAGGAAGAGCTTAGCTGCGCCACTGCAAATAACACCACCACGAAGGTACCAGTCTATAACTCGGCAGCGTTTCACGCGTCAACGGCACGCATCAATTATCGCGGAGCGGAGCACATTTCCAGTTCACAAAGACGTTCGTCGGCGCGTGGGGGTAGGCTGGCGCGCCGCTGATCGCCGCGGTTCAGGGGGCCGCGGCGAAACCGACGCGGTGGTCGGCTGGCGCGCCGCTGGTCGCCGCAGCTCAGATGGCCGTGGCGAAACCGACGCGGTCTTGGCCCAGGTCGAACGCGGTGTAATATTTTCCCATGAATGGGGCGCCGAGGATCCACATGCCTCCCGAAATATCCATGCCCAGGAAGCCGGAGATGCACTCGGTTATTCCGGCGCTGGTCACCTGCGGGGAGGGGGAGAAAGATCAAACTGCGTTGCCGGTGCAGGTCATGGTACAGGGCGGTAATGTCATGCTGCGTTGTTGGTACAGGGCGGGGAGGTTGTAGTGCGCTCCCGGTACAAGGATGTGAGGTTGTAGTGCGTTGCTAGTACAAGGATGTGAGGTTGTAGTGCGTTGCTAGTACAGGGCGGTGAGGTTGTAGTGAGTTGTTGGTACTGGGCGGTGAGGTTGTAGTGAGCTGTTGGTACTGGGCGGTGAGGTTGTAGTGCGTTGCTGGTACATGGCAGTGAGTTTGTAGTGTGTTGCTGGTGCAGGGCAGTGAGGTTGTAGTGCGTTGCTAGTGCCGGGCGGTGAGGTTGTAATGCGTTGCTGGTACATGGCAGTGAGGTTGTAGTGCGTTGCTAGTGCAGGGCGGTGAGGTTGTAGTGCGCTCCCGGTACAGGGCGGTGAGGTTGTAGTGCGTTGCTGGTACATGGCTGTGAGGTTGTAGTGCGTTGCTGGTACAGGTAAGTGAGATCATATTGAGGTACTTGTACAGGGAGCCAGCGATCTTACCTTCCAAGAAGTGAAAGGCCAGATTGATAGCACGGCAGCATGCTCTACGCGAAGAAATGTCATTGAGTCAATATGGTTGGAGGGGGGTTTCAGAACAAAAATTGTATCCAGCAATTGATTTTTACTACCATTCAGTTTCGAGTGCATGATGCCATTTTTGCCTTCTTACTTTATCGATTGTGTACCTTTCTCAAACAGTAAACAGTGTCGTGGCACTTTGTTTTAATTCCCAAAGACAATCTTCGGCTATTCTGTCCGAAGGCGGATCCAAGGGGCACAACGGGCATGCACTTGTAAACACTGTTCAGGCAGGTTTTCCGAGTCGCATCGAATCTGGAAGTTTCGCTGCTCCTGTAGACCTGGCGAGTGATTTAGAAACTGTCGAACCGCACAACACGCCTCCATAGCTCAGGACCATACGGTTGACTCTTGTAGTGGGCTTTGCAGCGTATACCGTTCGCAATTTTCAACTCGCATCGTATTCGGAATTGTCGCTACTCGTGTAGACGGCGTGCTTGTTGTCCAACCACCGATCGTGCACTCCGCTGTGCGTGTGTCGCATTTGCGGAGCGCGGGCCGGGGGTTTGAGGTTGTGGCGCCACTGACGCACGACCCACTCCCGCCTGGTCGCCCGGACACAGCCAGTCGCGTCAGAGTAGGGCAATAGTCAGTTGGTTATTAGGGCTTTGGGGCGCATCGACTACATCGGTCGTGCAGCGCCCAGCAGGGCCATAGTCGACAGCCTGTGTGGCCAGACCGTGCGTAGCGGATACAGAGAGACCGTGATCTTGCAGTGCATTGAGAGCAGACAGTGCGGACCGGGCCTGCACTACCGCACACTCGTCTCACCTGGATGACGTATTCGTCAGCGGTGAACGTGAATTGCTGACCCGCGAGGGTGAAGTTCACCGGAGGCATGTTGGGGATCTCCTTGCACACCACCTGCGGAACAGAAGCGGAGCTCGGCTAGCCTGCAACCATGTGGACCATGTGGACCATGTGTGACATGTGAACCATGTTGGACATGTGGGCGATGTGGACTGTGTAAACCATTTGGACCATGTGGACTATTTGGACCATGTGGACCATTTGGACCATGTGGACCATTTGGACCATGTGGACCATTTGGACCATGTGGACCATTTTTACCATGTGGACCATTTGGCCACGTGGACTATGTATACCATTTGAGTGTGTGGACCATTTGGACTATTTAGACCATGTGGACACGGGGACCATGTAGACCATTTGGAGTGTGTGGACCATTTAGATTATTTGAACCATTAGGACTATATGACCATCGAGACCATTCGGCCCACTTGGATCATTTCTATCACTTGGACCATTTTGAGCATTTAGATCATTCATGCCATTTGAAATATTTATAATATTTGGAGCATTTGTACAAATTGTACCATTCGACCCAGTTGGACAATTTTGATAATGGTGTCGGAGTCGGCATGGAGTCGTGACCGTGGTCTGAAAACGGTGTTTTCGAGCCTTCTTAGACAGCGGACGTGCTTTGCCGATACTTCTCGTGATGCGACGTCGTGAGCGCATCGCCATGATGTTTTGCTTAGCTCTCCATGCGTTTCTCTTCATGCCATGCCAGGTTATCGATTTTAACGATGCACCAACTTCTTTCGACACGTTACGTTGCCGATATACAATGCCAATTGGTCGCTGGCGGAGGGCTCCGAGGTGGGATTCGAGCCAGCAATCCTTCGGTTAGAAGACGAACATCCTACGCCTGGAGTCCTGGCCTACTCGTCTTCTTCCTGTTTCTCATCTTGTGAGATTAATGAGGAATGCTGTCGTGGTCATAGGCGTGGCCATGGGCGTGGCCATGTGCGTGGCCATGGGTGTGGCTATGGGCGTGGCCATGGGCGTGGCCACGAATTTTAGATGGAGGCGACGCGGGGATTTCCAGGTCGATTATATCCATGCAAGGCCTTGAATGGCCTGTCGACAACACTTGTTCTCGCTCGCCCAGCGCGGCGAATTCAGTATTGCTTTGCCTTTAAAATATCCGTTCACACCAATTCACCACCGTCCTCCCGCTTAGCCGGAAGCCGACATCGACAACAACGGAAGCCAGACACGAAGTGCGGCGACTCACGATCCACTCGCCGGTGAAGGGTATCTCGATCGCTCCGATGGCCTCGTTGATGATCTTCGCCTCGCTTTTGGGCAGCACGATCACAGAGGTGCCGGAGTCGGCGATCGCCTGGCACCCGCCGCCGCAGAGGTCACCCTGTCGACAGGTCGGGTCGGGTCAGGTCAGCGCCGGCTGCGCCCCGGGGAGAATGTCGGCGGGGACGGCGCAGTATACCACATTGACAGGTCAGCCATCACCAGTCAGGTATCACCAATTAGGTATCACCAACCAGGTATCACCAACCAGGCATCACCAACCAGGTATCACCAACCAGGTACCACCAACAAGATATTACCAATCGGGTATCACCAGCCAGGTATCACCAACCGTGTATCACCAGTCAGGTATCAACAACTAGGTATCGCCAACCAGATATCACCAACCAGGTATCATCAACAAGGCATCACAAACCAGGTATCACTAACCAGGTATCGCCAACCAGGTGTCGCCAACCAGGTATCACCAACCAACATAAATCCCAACCAGATTTCACCAACCAGGTATCATCAACAAGTCAAAACAGGTATACAACCAGTATCGCCAACCAGGTATCACCAACCAAGTATCACCAATGAGGCGTCACCAATCAGGCATCATCAATCAAGCATCCCCAATCAGGTATTCTCGGCCGAGATCCTGGTCGACAAGCAATCAACCACGGCCGGATAAAGAAGCCGGATGCCGGTCACAAGGCTGGACAAAGAAGCCAGGTCCCAGTCGCAAGGCTGGACAAAGAACCCAGATGCAAGGACAAAAAAGCCGGATCAGCCAAGGCTGGATAAAGAAGCCGGATCCGGTCACAAGGCTGGACAAAAAGCCAGGTCCTAGTCGCAAGGCTGGACAAAGAAGCCGGATGCCGGTCACAAGGCTGGACAAAAAAGCCGGGTCCTAGTCGCAAGGCTGGACAAAGAAGCCGGATGCCGGTCACAAGGCTGGACAAAAAAGCCGGATTCTAGTCGCAAGGCTGGACAAAGAAGCCGGATGCCGGTAAGGAAAAAGCCAGGCAGTCGCAAGGCTGGACAAAAAGCCAGATGCCGTCACAAGGCTGGACAAAAGCCGCCTAGTAGGCGAAACCGGTCACAAGGCTGGACAAAAAAGCCGGATTCTAGTCGCAAGGCTGGACAAAGAAGCCGGATGCCGGTCACAAGGCTGGACAAAAAAGCCGGATTCTAGTCGCAAGGCTGGACAAAGAAGCCGGATGCCAGTCACAAGGCTGGACAAAGAAGCCGGATGCCAGTCGCCGGAAGCCACTCACGGAGGCGCCGTCGACGGCGACGGCGTCCATGTCGAACTGCCAGTAGCCCTTCAAGCTGACGGGCAACCAGGTGAACTCGCCCGTGTAGTAGTTGGGGTCGGTGCCGCCGAGGGTCAGCTCGCCGCCCAATTCCGCGTCCGGGTCGCTGTCGATCGCTCCGGGTCAGACTCGGGGTCGTCTGAGGTCGTTGTTGGGGTCACGTGTCGGCCTGTCACCCGTCGGGGCGTTCGCGTCGCTGGAGGTCATCTGCGGTCAGCCCCAGTGTCATCTAAAGTCAGTGTTTGAAAGGTTGTTGAGTTGTTGTTGTTGTTGTTCAGTTGTTGTTGTCGAGTTGTTGTTGCTGAATTGATGTCGTTGTTGAGTTGTTGTTGAGTTTCAAGATTACTGCTTCACATCGCCAACTTTGTTGGTGCCTGTGTCGCTTCCGATCACCCGAGGTCATTGCGAGGTCACAAGGTCAACTAGAGTCCACACAGAAATCATAGGTCAGTTCGAGTTGAAAACGCAGCTCAGCTTAGTTCCAGTGGGAGCCGCTGTTGGACCGCTAACTAGCTTCCCTTCCATGCAGGCGTCTTACTGTGAATCACGTAAGATTGATGCGGGGATCGCAGAACAGTCAACCATGGACTGGGTATTTCAGCCAACCATGGGCTGGGCCTTTTCACGCTTAAGCGTTGTGTGTGTGAGTTGGAAGTTTATCAGTTTGGGGCCGCGGCAGCTCAGTCGGTGGGAAGTTGGACTTCTGATCGCCTCCGGTAGGTGGCACTGCCATCGAGCTTCGCCGGCTCAGGCGCCGGCAGCAGCCGCTCACCGGTTCAGATAGAAGGCGAACACCGGCTCGCTGACCAGGCCCTGGCTGACCATGTTGTAGAACGGCGGCGTGATGGCGTTGACCGAGATAGTGTCGTAGCCCAGGCCGAGGATGCCGTCGAACTTGGCGGCCACGAACGTGATGCCCGGCTCGGAGGTGGCCTCGGCGAACGTTTGGCTGGTGACGGCCAGCCCGGCCACCTGCGGACGTCCGGCCGCTGTCAGTAGACTGGTCAGGCAAGGTCAGGTCAGGTCAGGTCAGGTCTGGCCTGGTCAGGTCAGGTCAGGTCAGGTCATGTTTGGTAGGTGACGGCCAGCCCGGCCACCTGCGGACGTCCGGCCACGTCAGTGACGGTCAGGTCAGGTCAGGTCAGGTCATGTTTGGCTGGTGACGGCCAGCCCGGCCACCTGCGGACGTCCGGCCGCTGTCAGTAGACTGGTCAGGTCAGGTCAGGTCAGGTCATGTTTGGCTGGTGACGGCCAGCCCGGCCACCTGCGGACGTCCGGCCGCTGTCAGTAGACTGGTCAGGTCAGGTCAGGTCAGGTCAGGTCAGGTCAGGTCATGTTTGGCAGGTGACGGCCAGCCCGGCCACTGCGGACGTCCGGCCCTGTCAGTAGACTGGTCAGGTCAGGTCAGGTCAGGTCATGTTTGGCAGGTGACGGCCAGCCCGGCCACCTGCGGACGTCCGGCCGCTGTCAGTAGACTGGTCAGGTCAGTCAGGTCAGGTCAGGTCAGGTCAGGTCATGTTTGGCAGGTGACGGCCAGCCCGGCCACCTGCGGACGTCCGGCCACTGTCAGTAGACTGGTCAGGTCAGGTCAGGTCAGGTCAGGTAGGTCGGTGGTCAGTCAGGTCAGATCAGGTTAGGTCATGTTTGGCTGGTGACGGCCAGCCCGGCCATGCGGACGTCCGGCCACTGTCAGTAACTGGTCAGGTAGGTCAGGTCAGGTCATGTTTGGCAGGTGACGGCCAGCCCGGCCACCTGCGGACGTCCGGCCGCTGTCAGTAACTGGTCAGGTCAGGTCAGGTCAGGTCAGGTCATGTTTGGCTGGTGACGGCCAGCCCGGCACTGGGACGTCTGGCCACTGTCAGTAGATGGTCAGGTCAGGTCAGGTCAGGTCATGTTTGGCAGGTGACGGCCAGTCCGGCCACCTGCGGACGTCCGGCCTGTCAGTAACGGTAGTCAGGCCAGGTCATGTTTGCAGGACGGCCACGCCACGGGACTCGGCCACTGTCAGTAGACTGGTCAGGTCAGGTCAGGTCAGGTCAGGTCAGGTCTGGCCTGGTCAAGTCAGGTCAGGTCAGGTCAGGTCTGGCCGGTCAGGTCAGGTCAGGTCAGGTCTGGCCTGGTCAGGTCAGTTTGTAGGTCAGGTCAGGTCATTGGTAGTAGGTTGTTAGGTGTGGTCAGGTCAGGTCAGGTCAGGTCAGGTCAGGTCAGGTCAGGTCAGGTCAGGTCAAGTCATGTTTGGCGGTGACGGCAGCCCGGCCACCGCGGACGTCCGGCCACTGTCAGTAGACTGGTCAGGTCAGGTCAGGTCAGGTCATGTTTGGCAGGTACGGCCAGCCCGGCCACCTGCGGACGTCCGGCCACTGTCAGTAGACTGGTCAGGTCAGGTCAGGTCAGGTCATGTTGGCAGGTGACGGCCAGCCCGGCCACCTGCGGACGTCCGGCCACTGTCAGTAGACTGGTCAGGTCAGGTCAGGTCAGGTCATGTTTGGCAGGTGACGGCCAGCCCGGCCACCTGCGGACGTCCGGCCGCTGTCAGTAGACTGGTCAGGTCAGGTCAGGTCAGGTCAGGTCAGGTCTGGTCTGGTCAGGTCAGGTCAGGTCAGGTCAGGTCAGGTAGGTCAGGTCAGGTCAGGTCAGGTCAGGTCAGGTCAGGTCAGGTCAGGTCAGGTCTGGCCTGGTCAAGCTAGGTCAGGTCAGGTCAGGTCAGGTCTGGCCTGGTCAGGTCAGGTCAGGTCTTGCCTGGTCAGGTCAGGTCAGGTCAGGTAAGGTCAGGTCAAGTCATGTTTGGCTGGTGACGGCCAGCCCGGCCACTGCGGACGTCCGGCCACTGTCAGTAGACTGGTCAGGTCAGGTCAGGTCAGGTCATGTTTGGCAGGTTACGGCAGCGGCCACTGCGGACGTCGGCCACTGTCAGTAGCGGTCAGGTCAGGTCAGGTCAGGTCATGTTTGGCAGGTGACGGCCAGCCCGGCCACCTGCGGACGTCCGGCCGCTGTCAGTAGACTGGTCAGGTCAGGTCAGGTCAGGTCATGTTTGGCTGGTGACGGCCAGCCCGGCCATCTGCGGACGTCCGGCCGCTGTCAGTAGACTGGTCAGGCAAGGTCAGGTCAGGTCAGGTCAGGTCTGGCCTGGTCAGGTCAGGTCAGGTCAGGCCAGACCAGGTCAGGTCAGGTCAGGTCAGGTCATGTTTGGCTGGTGACGGCCATCCCGGCCACCTGCGGACGTCCGGCCGCTGTCAGTAGACTGGTCAGGTCAGGTCAGGTCAGGTCAGGTCATGTTTGGCAGGTGACGGCCAGCCCGGCCACCTGCGGACGTCCGGCCGCTGTCAGTAGACTGGTCAGGTCAGGTCAGGTCAGGTCATGTTTGGTAGGTGACGGCCAGCCCGGCCACCTGCGGACGTCCGGCTGCTGTCAGTAGACTGGTCAGGTCAGGCAAGGTCAGGTCAGGTCAGGTCTGGTCTGGTCAGGTCAGGTCAGGTCAGGTCATGTTTGGCTGGTGACTGGCCAGACCTGCCACTTGTGGACGTCCGGCCGCTGTCAGTAGACTGGCCAAATTGGACCAGGCAGGCCAGGCCATGCCAGGTCGGACCGAGTCGGGTCAGTTCAGGTTAGAACATACCAGGTCAGGTCAGATCAGGTCAGTTCAGGTCAGATCAGGTCAGATCAGGTAATGTCACGTAATGTCAGGTAATGTCTGACCAGGTCATGTCAGCTCAGACAAGTTCAGGTCATTCCGGGGCAGCTCAGGTCAGATCAGGTCAGGTCATGTAAGGTAAGGTAATATAAGGTCAGACCAGGTCAGGTCATGTGTGGTAAAGGTAAGATACTGTCAGACCAGGTTGCGTCAGGTTAGACCAGATCAGGTCAGGTCAGGTCAGGTCAGCGGAACGTCCAGCCGTTCCGTCACGGAAAGCGAACCGACGGTTTCGGTTCTTCTTTGCAGGAAATGTCCGCGCACGGCATGCTCAGCTCGGAACTATTCATGGTTTGGTCACTCTCAATGCACGATACCAACACAATGCACAAATGCATGCACACTGCCAGGGTTCGGGGTGTGAGTGCGGGACTCGCGGCGACGGTGTCGGAGTGAGCGTGGGACTTGTAGTGACGGTGTCGGAGTGACTGTCGGACTCACAGTCTGGGTGTCGGAGTGCGTGTCAGACTTACAGTTTGGGTGTCGGAGTGAGTGTCAGACTCACAGTATGGGTGTCGGAGTGAGTGTCAGACTCACAGTCTGGGTGTCGGAGTGAGTGTCAGACTCACAGTCTGGGTGTCGGAGTGAGTGTCAGACTCACAGTATGGGTGTCGGAGTGAGTGTCAGACTCACAGTCTGGGTGTCGGAGTGAGTGTCAGACTCACAGTATGGGTGTCGGAGTGAGTGTCAGACTCACAGTATGGGTGTCGGAGTGAGTGTCAGACTCACAGTCTGGGTGTCGGAGTGAGTGTCAGACTCACAGTCTGGGTGTCGGAGTGCGTGTCAGACTTACAGTATGGGTGTCGGAGTGAGTGTCAGACTCACAGTCTGGGTGTCGGAGTGAGTGTCAGACTCACAGTATGGGTGTCGGAGTGCGTGTCAGACTCACAGTTCGGGTGTCGGAGTGAGTGTCAGACTCACAGTCTGGGTGTCGGAGTGAGTGTCAGACTCACAGTCTGGGTGTCGGAGTGAGTGTCGGACCCACAGTGACAGTGTCGGAGTGAGTGCGGGACTCACGGTGACAGTGTCGGTGTCTGAGTGAGTGTCGGACCCACAGCGACAGTGTCTGAGTGAGTGTCGGACCCACAGTGACAGTGTCGGTGTCGGAGTGAGTGGGGACTCACGGTGACAGTGTCGGTGTCTGAGTGAGTGTCGGACCCACAGCGACAGTGTCTGAGTGAGTGTCGGACCCACAGTGACAGTGTCTAGTAGTGTCGGACCCACAGTGACAGTGTCGGAGTGAGTGCGGGACTCACGGTGACAGTGTCGGTGTCTGAGTGAGTGTCGGACCCACAGCGACAGTGTCTGAGTGAGTGTCGGACCCACAGCGACAGTGTCGGTGTCAGTGAAGTGTCGGACTCACGGTGACAGTGTCGGTGTCTGAGTGAGTGTCGGACCCACAGTGACAGTGTCGGAGTGAGTGCGGGACTCACGGTGACAGTGTCGGTGTCTGAGTGAGTGTCGGACCCACAGCGACAGTGTCTGAGTGAGTGTCGGACCCACAGTGACAGTGTCGGAGTGAGTGCGGGACTCACGGTGACAGTGTCGGTGTCTGAGTGAGTGTCGGACCACAGCACAGTGTCTGAGTGAGTGTCGGACCCACAGTGACAGTGTCGGAGTGAGTGCGGGACTCACGGTGACAGTGTCGGTGTCTGAGTGAGTGTCGGACCCACAGTGACAGTGTCGGAGTGAGTGCGGGACTCACGGTGACAGTGTCGGTGTCTGAGTGAGTGTCGGACCCACAGCGACAGTGTCTGAGTGAGTGTCGGACCCACAGCGACAGTGTCGGAGTGAGTGCGGGACTCACGGTGACAGTGTCGGTGTCTCAGTGAGTGTCGGACCCACAGCGACAGTGTCGGAGTGATTATGTGACTCACGGTCACGGTGTCGATCGACTGGTAGCCAGACAGAGCGCCCGTGCCGTACCGGATCTCGAACTTGGTGCCGTCCTCCACGTAGGTGGACGACTTGGAGCTGTCGTACTTCTGGTGCCTTTCTGGCGACAGGTGGCAGCAGTGTCGGCCCGGCGTGCACCAGCCTCCTCGGTGTTTACCGTGGCAACTTAACACAGCAACTTTACATGTTTTCCGTAGCAACTTAACGCAGTCGGTGAGCTCGTTAAAAAAAGATTAAGCAAAAAAAAACTGGGTCTGGCCCTGCTCGGCTTCAGCTGATTAGCGGTATGCAATTCCAAAAGCAGCTGAACCGTATGATGTGGTCCAGATGCTCACTTGATGTCATTGTTATAGTACAAAGTATGCAGGTAGCATCCAATGAACATGCCCAACCAGGGTGGATTCAGAAGCCTGGCTTCGGGGGGAGTAATGAAAGCATCCGATTTCTTGACACTGACGGATCTGAACAGCTAGCATTCGTCTGTTTATTTGTACGACAGTACGTATGTCATAAAATGTTTTTAGATTTCAAGAACATTGATTTTTAGTGTAAAATATCGGCAAGAGTCGGCATCTTGGGGATGGGGGCCAAGCGTCTTCTTCCCCTCCCCAGGATCCGCCCCTGTACCCGGCACTCACTGCAGGCGATGTCGAGGGTCTTGCAGTTGACGGACGGCACCCACAAGTTGGAGGAGCCCGTGTCGAAAATCACGCTGAACTGCTGGCTGGGCGTGCCGATCTCGATCGGGCCGTAGTACTGAGACTGTCGAACGGCCAATCACAGCACAGGTAACCAGAGCTGAGCCTGTGCTACAGCCAATTACCGCACGAGCAACGCGTATTGAGACTGTCGAACAGCCAATCACAGCATAGGTAACCCGAACTGAGCCGACACAACAGCCAATCATCACACAGGCCATCAGAGCTGAGCCAATCACCGCACAGGTAACCAGAACTGGCCTGGCACAATAGCCAATCATCGCACAGGCAACCGGAGCTGAGGCTGCCCAATAGCCAATCGCCGCGAAGGTAGCCACAACTGAGCCCGTGCTACAGCCAATCAACGCACAAGCAACTAGAGCTGAGACTGCCAAGCAGCCAATCACCGCATGGATAACCAGAGCCGATCCTACACAACGG
The DNA here is from genome assembly GCA_034440575.1 of Imbricaverruca yamaguchii. Taxonomy (NCBI): domain Eukaryota; kingdom Metazoa; phylum Arthropoda; class Thecostraca; family Neoverrucidae; genus Imbricaverruca; species Imbricaverruca yamaguchii. The sequence continues at coordinate 1,166,606 of JAOTOL010001485.1, read as the reverse complement.
CCAATCATCGCACAGGCAACCGGAGCTGAACCTGCCCAATAGCCAATCACTGCACATGCGAGCGGTTGCTGAGCCTGCGCCGAATAGCCAACCACCGCATACCCAATTCGAAATGAGCCTACCCAGTAGCCAATCACCACACAGATAAGTAAAGCTAAGCTTACAGGACAGCGGCAACCATCCACCGCACAGGCAAGACTCCTTTACTAGTGGAATACTGCTTGTGTTTTGTAGTTGCTGAGCGATGAGGACGAAGCTATGGTCACACAAGGCAAATTACAGAGTCGTAATACTTGCAATCGACGCAGGTGACAACGAAATGGATGTGTGAAGCCTGGCTAACTATAACAAATAAATTTCGCATAACGCCAGAGATTAAAGCGTATTAATTGTAGTTCTATATTATCCGCTGATAGGCCAGCGATCATCCGGACCCGCTTGTAGCACGCACCGTACCAGCTGACAAATTCGTACATTAAGCACGAAGGTGCGCGTAAAACGGCGATGGCTGGGGGGGTAGAGGGGACGGGTGCTTACGTCCAGGTAGTTGATGAGATCCTCATCGCTGCCGTCCCTGACGCCCATATACTTGTGAGACACGCCGGCCTGTGTAGCGCGGACTACGTTCCGCGGGGTCTCGTTCTTCTTCAGAGATACCCTGCCGACATGGATCACACTCAGAGGCCCAAATATGAATCACAGACATCGGAAATCCGGGGTCAGGATCAGAGACCCAGAGATAAATCACAGACGTTCCGGGATCAGACTCGGAGGCCGGATATAAATCACAGACGTGAGATATCCGAGATCACACAGATTCTAGATATAAAACACCAACGCCAGAGATCCTGGATCGGACACAGGGGCCAGGCATAAATCACAGACGTCATATATCCGGGATCAAACTTGGAGGTCAGATAATAATTACATACGTCAAAGATCCTGGACTTGACACAGAAGCCATGCATAAATCATAGACGTCAGAATCACACTATACCACAACCGTCACACCATATGTGATCAACAATCTGTAACAGCACATAACTTCAAGGGGCGGGGATGGCCGAGTGGTTAAGGTGTCGGGCTATGGGTACCAAGGCCCTGGTTCGACTCTAGCGCCACTCAGGACATTTCCCAATCCTGCGGCCCACCAGCGAAACAGTGTGGGCGGCGCCATTAGCCGTGAATGTGCATAAAGTGTGTCGTGAACCAACCAATAAACAATAAACAGCACATAACTTCAAAGACGTTTACGCTTCGAGTCTTCACTTCGACTTTTTTCGCTGCCTGACCAACTTGAACACCACCACAATGGTTCCTGGCCATCCTTACAATTTGCCTTGCTTTATTTTCAGTTTTGCTTGCCTTGTTCCTTGATTTCCGCTGTGATGACAACTAGTTACAACTTGACAGCATGTTTTACATTAAGTTTACATCGATGACACATGTGGTACACATATGTATGTGACTATATTATGCTTTCCGAAGCAGCACAAGACCAGAAGTCCCAGAGTCAAGATGTCCAATTATCAAAATGTCCAACAGCCGAGAGCAATTAAGCACGGCAGTCCTTTGATGGCGGTCCGCCAACACGCAAATTGGCAGATACGAACCAGTCTATGGTTACACAAGGCACATTGCAAGGTCATAATGATTGCGATCAGTGAAGGTGACAATGAATTGGGCGTGTAAAATCTAACTTTAATAAATGAACTTCACATGGAACTAGAGATAAACGCGCATAAATTGTAGTTATGTTTTATTCGCGGGTGTATTAGTGCTCTCATCCCGATGAGCTTGTAGCACGGATCACGCCAGCTCACAAATAATGATAGCATGGTTATTGAACGATGTCGGGAACAGGAACCCACCAGTTTTACTTCTTTGGGTGGAGATCCCCCAGAGTCCTCATTCCCGAACCCTTGGCACTTGTCCGATGATGATGCCGATGATCGAACGTACCTAGACTGTACCGCAATACACCCGTCACTTGCGGGACTACCAACAAAGAATAATATGTCTGTCATTGAATGACATCAGGAGCGAAAACCCACTAGCAGGCGCGCACCCAGGATTTTTTCATGGGGGGCCCGGACCGAAAAGGGCACTTGGGTGGCTCCAAAAGGGCACTTGACCGGCTCCAAAAGGGCACCTGACCGGCTCCAAAATGGCACTTTGCGGCCCGGGGCACACTGGAAGGTTTGTTGACCGGGGGGAAGGGCGTGACATTTTCCATGCCGCATAGGACAGGAAAGGGCGCAGGGGAATGCCATTTTTAGGCCAAAAGGGCAGTTTTGGGCCCAAAGGGTACCTTTGGCACAGGCGGGGCACATAAGTCAGGTGATTTTTCGGCTAAATTTGGGACATTCCGGCCAAGAGGGCACTTTTCGGTCAAAAGGGCACTTTGGTCTCATGGGGGGCCCGGCCCCCTGCCCCCCCCCCCTCCGGTGCGCCACTGCCCACTAGTTTACATTCTTTGTGTGGATATACCCCGATGTCCGCATTACCACATAGTTGCTATTTGTCGTCGGACGTACCTAGACTGTACCGCAATACACCCATCACTTGCGGGACAGGCTACCAGCCAAGTCATTTCGTATCGAGAGCGTTCCGATTGGTGCTGTGTCGACGATGATCTCGATGATTGGTCGGTCCGACCTCTCAATGTCTCACACCTGACAGTGGTCGGTCCGACCTCTCAATGTCTCACACCTGACAGTGGTCGGTCCGACCTCTCAATGTCTCACACCTGACAGTGTGGTCGGTCCGACCTCTCAATGTCTCACACCTGACAGTGGTCGGTCCGACCTCTCAATGTCTCACACCTGACAGTGGTCGGTCCGACCTCTCAATGTCTCACACCTGACAGTGGCCGGTCCGACCTCTCAATGTCTCACACCTGACAGTGGTCGGTCCGACCTCTCAATGTCTCACACCTGACAGTGGTCGGTCCGACCTCTCAATGTCTCACACCTGACAGTGGTCGGTCCGACCTCTCAATGTCTCACACCTGACAGTGGTCGGTCCGACCTCTCAATGTCTCACACCTGACAGTGGTCGGTCCGACCTCTCAATGTCTCACACCTGACAGTGGTCGGTCCGACCTCTCAATGTCTCACACCTGACAGTGGTCGGTCCGACCTCTCAATGTCTCACACCTGACAGTGGTCGGTCCGACCTCTCAATGTCTCACACGGTCCGACCTCTCAATACCTGACAGTGGTCGGTCCGACCTCTCAATGTTCACCCCTGACAATGGTCGGTCCGACCTCTCAATGTCTCACACCTGACAGTGGTCGGTCCGACCTCTCAATGTCTCACACCTGACAGTGGGTCGGTCCGACCTCTCAATGTCTCACACCTGACAGTGGTCGGTCCGACCTCTCAATGTCTCACACCTGACAGTATGGTCGGTCCGACCTCTCAATGTCCCACACCTGACGGTGGTCGGTCCGACCTCTCAATGTTTCCCACCTGACAGTGGTCGGTCCGACCTCTCAATGTCTCACACCTGACAGTGGTCGGTCCGACCTCTCAATGTCTCACACCTGACAGTGGTCGGTCCGACCTCTCAATGTCTCACACCTGACAGTGGTCGGTCCGACCTCTCAATGTCTCACACCTGACAGTGGTCGGTCCGACCTCTCAATGTCTCACACCTGACAGTGGTCGGTCCGACCTCTCAATGTCTCACACCTGACAGTGGTCGGTCCGACCTCTCAATGTCTCACACCTGACAGTGGTCGGTCCGACCTCTCAATGTCTCACACCTGACAGTGGTCGGTCCGACCTCTCAATGTCTCACACCTGACAGTGGTCGGTCCGACCTCTCAATGTCTCACACCTGACAGTGGTCGGTCCGACCTCTCAATGTCTCACACCTGACAGTGGTCGGTCCGACCTCTCAATGTCTCACACTCATCACACCTGACAGTGGTCGGTCCGACCTCTCAATGTCTCACACCTGACAGTGGTCGGTCCGACCTCTCAATGTCTCACACCTGACAGTGGTCGGTCCGACCTCTCAATGTCTCACACCTGACAGTGGTCGGTCCGACCTCTCAATGTCTCACACCTGACAGTGGTCGGTCCGACCTCTCAATGTCTCACACCTGACAAGTGGTCGGTCCGACCTCTCAATGTCTTCTCACACCTGACAGTGGTCGGTCCGACCTCTCAATGTCTCACACCTGACAGTGGTCGGTCCGACCTCTCAATGTCTCACACCTGACAGTGGTCGGTCCGACCTCTCAATGTCTCACACCTGACAGTAGGGTCGGTCCGACCTCTCAATGTCTCACACCTGACAGTGGTCGGTCCGACCTCTCAATGTCTCACACCTGACAGTGGTCGGTCCGACCTCTCAATGTCTCACACCTGACAGTGGTCGGTCCGACCTCTCAATGTCTCACACCTGACAGTGGTCGGTCCGACCTCTCAATGTCCGGTCCGACCTCTCAATGTCTCACCTGACAGTGGGTCGGTCCGACCTCTCAATGTCTCACACCTGACAGTGGTCGGTCCGACCTCTCAATGTCTCACACCTGACAGTGGTCGGTCCGACCTCTCAATGTCTCACACCTGACAGTGGTCGGTCCGACCTCTCAATGTCTCACACCTGACAGTGGTCGGTCCGACCTCTCAATGTCTCACACCTGACAGTGGTCGGTCCGACCTCTCAATGTCTCACACCTGACAGTGGTCGGTCCGACCTCTCAATGTCTCACACCTGACAGTGGTCGGTCCGACCTCTCAATGTCTCACACCTGACAGTGGTCGGTCCGACCTCTCAATGTCTCACACCTGACAGTGGTCGGTCCGACCTCTCAATGTCTCACACCTGACAGTGGTCGGTCCGACCTCTCAATGTCTCACACCTGACAGTGTGGTCGGTCCGACCTCTCAATGTCTCACACCTGACAGTATGGTCGGTCCGACCTCTCAATGTCTCACACCTGACAGTGGTCGGTCCGACCTCTCAATGTCTCACACCTGACAGTATGGTCGGTCCGACCTCTCAATGTCTCACACCTGACAGTGGTCGGTCCGACCTCTCAATGTCTCACACCTGACAGTGGTCGGTCCGACATTCTCATCCACCTGAAGTGGTCGGTCCGACCTCTCAATGTCTCACACCTGACAGTGGTCGGTCCGACCTCTCAATGTCTCACACCTGACAGTGGTCGGTCCGACCTCTCAATGTCTCACACCTGACAGTGGTCGGTCCGACCTCTCAATGTCTCACACCTGACAGTGGTCGGTCCGACCTCTCAATGTCTCACACCTGACAGTGTGGTCGGTCCGACCTCTCAATGTCTCACACCTGACAGTGGTCGGTCCGACCTCTCAATGTCTCACACCTGACAGTGGTCGGTCCGACCTCTCAATGTCTCACACCTGACAGTGGTCGGTCCGACCTCTCAATGTCTCACACCTGACAGTGGTCGGTCCGACCTCTCAATGTCTCACACCTGACAGTGGTCGGTCCGACCTCTCAATGTCTCACACCTGACAGTTCCTTTCAATGTCTCACACCTGACAGTGGTCGGTCCGACCTCTCAATGTCTCACACCTGACAGTGGTCGGTCCGACCTCTCAATGTCTCACACCTGACAGTGGTCGGTCCGACCTCTCAATGTTTCCCACACCTGTCAGTGTGGTCGGTCCGACCTCTCAATGTCTCACACCTGACAGTGGTCGGTCCGACCTCTCAATGTCTCACACCTGACAGTGGTCGGTCCGACCTCTCAATGTCTCACACCTGACAGTGTGGTCGGTCCGACCTCTCAATGTCTCACACCTGACAGTGGTCGGTCCGACCTCTCAATGTCTCACACCTGACAGTGGTCGGTCCGACCTCTCAATGTCTCACACCTGACAGTGGTCGGTCCGACCTCTCAATGTCTCCCACACCTGTCAGTGTGGTCGGTCCCACCTCTCAATGTCTCCCACCTGACAGTGGTCGGTCCGACCTCTCAATGTCTCACACCTGACAGTGGTCGGTCCGACCTCTCAATGTCTCAGTGTCACGGTGTCTGAAGTGCTGTCTTCTCACTCACACTACTCTTTGATTTTTGTGTTTTTATTTTTTGGGTTTTTTTTAATTTTACCAAGTAAATTATTCTTAGCTTTCATCACCATACTTGTCTGCAGTAGCTCGAATTCGTCATCCGGGGACAAATAGTCTAGGGGTAAATTGCCCGTCTCACAATCGAAAGGTTGTCGGTTCGACTCTCACCTGTCGCTACTCTTCGCCGGCGACCAATCGGCGTGAGAGGTCGGCGACGCCACATGACTCAACGGTCGACGTGTCGTAAAACCAATAACCAACCAACCAATCGAATTCGTCTTCAAAGAAGTGGTACTAACGGCATCATCGGTACTGTCCGCGCCATTGACTCGTGTATATAATGGCACGTGTATATAATGACTCGTGTATATAATGGCACGTGTATAAAATGAGTCGTGTATATAATGGCACGTGTTGTATGATGAGACTTGTATGGTCACAAGTGACATATAGCGACACATGCCACATAGTGGCACTTGCAATAGAGTGATGCGTGTCATAGAGGGCAAAGCATTACGTGTCATAGAGAGATATGTGTCATAGAGAGATATTTGTCATAGAGGGATATGTGTCATAGAGACACGTGTAATATGGACACGTGTCATAGAGAGACACGTGTCATAGAGAGATACGTGTCATAGAGAGATACGTGTCATAGAGAGACACGTCCAATTGAGAGACACGTGTCGAAGAGAGACACGTGTCACAGGGCGACACGTGTCATAGAGCGTCACGCGCCATGAAGTGACACGTGCGTCGGCGCAGTCAGCCGACACAGCGTCTCTGCCGACGACTGTCTGGCGTCAGAGTGTGTGCCTGCAGCGTGAGCGTCAGGAGGCAGGGGCGCGGCCAGGGTTGCAGTGTGGTCTCAGTGTGGTGGCGGCGAGCGGCAAAGGATGGCAATGCTGACTGACACCGAGCAGATGTCGGAGGAACACTGGCGAGATCGTCGCGATGTTGGATTTAGCTGCCCAATGTTCTCCGTTAGCTGCGGCACTGCAGTTTTTTTTAAAATAAATTTAATCCGAGTTGTTGGGGTGGCTTGAGGAGCCGGGTTCTATTGCTAAGCAGAGCTTGTTGCGTGAACCCTGGCCCCACCACCCGATTCATGAACTCCATTTCAACGGCAGAATTCAGACCGAAAGTTTAACGTGCCGCCAATGCACCGACACGGCCGCCCGGTAGCTCGTCCCCGGCCTTATCGGGCCAGCTGCCAAATGACACTCCCGGCCGGGGGCTAAATGCAGGCGCGCGAAGCGACTCGAACCCTGTGTTGCCAATACAGGGGAGACCAGTGCAGGCCAGCGCTCTGACCAACTGAGCTACCGGGGCGGCCATTTACATAAGCAGTTCCGTTTGGTCCGTGCACTGCCGATACCATTATTGGTGTCTAACACTGGTGGTATCGGTGTCGCTTAATGGTGCGATGCATTAACGGAAGGAGCCGAGAACTAGCCATGTTTCAGCTTTCTGTCGGAGCGTAGTTGTGATCAGATATGTTGGGGAACGCAGTCGAATTTGCTGAGTTTGACTTATATTCCCCGCAACCTGAAAATTAACACAAGGAAACTGACGTATTCATCGCTGAATATGGGTGAAGCTCGCTCTCGTATCAGTTAGGCCTTTGAGTACAATTTCCGGCTGTCAGAAATATATGTGAAAAATCTGATGACTAGCCTGGCTGTGTGCCTATTCGATCACACCTACTGCATTGTGGGAGAGGTAAAACCACCCTTGGTTGGTTATTAGGGCTTTCGGGTGCATAAACCCACTCTTGAAATCACCTGGCATTGGCGCACTTCATCACGTCTAATTCTATCGGTTCATATATGTTGCAAATTCCAGGGGCGTGCAAAACGTTGTCGCCTTCCCTGCACCCTTGACCAGTTGACCGTGGTTCTGCTATGCAGCCAGAACAATTGGCGTGGATGGCCGTACTGCGCCACTTTCAAACTGGATTTCGGGATCGGACATCTAGCTTTAACGAATGTGTCCTCGGGATGCCGATTGTAGCGACGTTCTTTCCGCTGAATTTTTCCGCGAACCGATTTGTCTTATTTCGGGGGACGAGAGGGAATGCTCACTGTCCTCGTGCAATCTCTGTGGACTGACAGGACATGTTTACCCACCCTCTAAATTTTTCTCGTCTTATCCATTAATCGTACGGCATCGACTGGAAAGTATTAACCTAAACGTCGCCTTGATTACCCCCTCCCCATATTGTTGGGCTGCTTTTACGCACGTTCTCACTGGGCACTGGGCACAGCATAATACTATGCCATATTTAGGTATCTAGTTGTCTTCCAAGAACCTGACGAAGCCTGGATCAGAACCTTCATCCTTTGCGCTGTGCCAATGCCATACTTTTCAGTACTAGTTCGTTTTCATGGTCGTGAATTTAGACTAGACTGTGTCTTTGCCAGTTGGCATATCAGCTATAAATTTCCGCGTGTCGGAGGATGCCTCTCAAAAGTGGCGTCTCGCTCCGTTAACCACGTCACTTACCGCGTCAGGCCATAAGCCGAGGTGGCCACACAGGCCAGCAGCAGCAGACAGAGGTGCGTCATGATCGCCGCACAGGCCAGAGAGTGAGCTCATGGCGGCGACGCGCAGGGTTTAAATCTCCGCATTATCTGGCGCAGCTGGCTCGTTCCCGGTGCTTGCAGAGCCTGCGACAGGCACATGCTAATCGTTACACATCAACTGTGAGGAGGTAGGTGTGTCGGTGAATATATCTGCACTGGCATGCGAGGGCGTCGCCACCATCAAAGTCGGGGTGGGGTCCAACCACAGGGGCTTCGGAATGGTGTTGAAGCATCCGACGCAGTTATAGATAAACCGTTAAAGAGGGTGGAATGTACCACTTTCTGAACACTCAATCGACATCCTCCTAAAAAAAACATCAACTTCCCGCTCCTTGATGCGTGCTAATGGCATCTTCGCACATCGTTTATAATAGTATCTCGCTTAAAGGCAACATGCTCATGATCTCGATAAGGAATGTGATGCTCGAGCATTTCGCAACGCAATTTCAGGTGGAGATTACCTGTATTGTAACCGGCGTTAATACCAGTTCATGACATAGGTATCATTCACGCTTTCCCGAATATAGCTCTTCTTAAATTATGAATCTCCAAAACAAATGATGACAAAGGTAGTCGCAAGTGCCTACACCACAAGCTCGAATTTTAACACGAAAGACATCAACAGCATCTTAAATGACAATAGTTCCATGACAAATTTCGACATCCCACTGTGCTCGCTTCGACATCTCGCACCTAACGAAAAAAGCATAATTCTTGCATGCTTTGCAATTGCATCTTGCACGCATACGAAAGCACTACGAGCGAACGCAAGCACAACTCCAGGTGGGTCCGTACCACAGAGACCCAAGCGGTAGCGACGCCCGTGCCGATATGTGTGTCGGTGAATATAGCTGCACTGGTAGCACTGCACTGCACTGTCAGCGAGTATGACCGAACTGACAGCGCACTTGAGACAACAGCACAGAGCGCGAAGCACATCGGCGGAGGGCGCGAAGCGAACTCCGCGTCGCAAATTGCAGAGTAACGACGGGTGAGTGCTGCCAGGCTGGACAAATAACGCAGATGTCGAGACAACTGATCTTGCAGCTGCATAAGCTGACACCAGAGCATGGGCGTCACGTCACTTTGAGAAATCGATTGACGGGGTCAAATGACCTGTATGATGGTTGAAGCTACCGCGAAGGTCATTTTAATACGTTTATGTCCATGGATCCAATGTGTAAACGTCGGTGTGATTGGCGGTGTAAATAAAAAATGAACGTGATAGCGCCACCGCTTAGCGTATGTAAGGCGACACCTTGGCGCTGTGGTCATAGTACCTGCTGGAAAAAGCTCCTCCCAGCCAAGGATATTAGTGACAGATTGTACTACGCCTGGAAATGCCGGCAAGCAATAAACCATTTATCGGCGCATTTAATGTGACATGTATGTACCAGGCCGCTTCCCATGTATCAAGTCCAATGCGGATGAATCAAACGATTCATCGTGAAAACCAAGCTTCTCGCACCGAATAATCATAATGTAACGTACGGCAACATTAATAACTTAATCATCAGCTTTCATCAAGTGCTGTGGTAAAATTGAAGTACGAAATGTGTTCAAGATCGACTAAGACTATCTCGCCTCCTCTTTTTCCCATATGTTTTGCAAACCATGGTGGAAAATATCAATCAAAGAGTCTTCGGGTCGGCGATATGAATGCTGGCTCCAAATAATCAATTTCTATGTATTATTCAAATTAGTCGGCACTCCCCAATACAGGTAACTAACTCAACATATGGAACGGACAACCAGGACACCTGGACACCTGGACACCTGTACACCTGGACACCTGTACACGTGGACACCCGGACACCCAGAAACCTAGACACCTAGACACCTAGATATCTGGGTAGCTGGACATCTGGACATATGAACACATGGAACCATGGACACATGCAGTAAATTACTAGCAACGTCAATACGGCATTTGGTCACTTGGGGAAAGTTGGATGCTGAAGCGCATTTCCGGTCACACATCCATGACGTGAGCCGTCATCAGCCAAGCCCTGACACACCTGTTCAAGGCATAGTCCTCTATCAGATATATTACAATCATTTCGTTGCCGTATTAGACAGGGTATTCTGAACAACGGCACAAAAGTTGCGTTTCGGTATTTGTTACCTCGTGACCTGGCCTGCAGTCAATCAGATTACTTTTTTATCCGTGGCATATACACAGTGGCGCACCGCCCCCCCCCATGAAACCAAAGTGCCCTTTTGGCCAAAAGTGCCCTTTTGACCGAAAAGTGCACTCTTGGCCGGAATATTCCAAATTTAGCCCAAAAATAACCTGCCTTATGTGCCCCGCCTGTGCCAAAGGTGCCTTTTGGTCCCAAAACTGCCCTTTTGGCCTAAAAATGACATTCCCCTGTGCCCTTTCCTGTCCTATGCGGCATGGAAAATTCACGCCCCCTCCCCCACCCCCCGGTCAACAAACCTTCCAGTGTGCCCCGGGCCGTAAAGTGCCCTTTTGGAGCCGGTCAAGTGCCCTTTTGGAGCCGCCCAAGTGCCCTTTTCGGTCCGGACCCCCTCCCCCCCCCATGGAAAAATCCTGGGTGCGCGCCTGCACATACATGTACATGTGGAACTCTTGGGCACCTTTGAAAACTAATGCTTGACAGTCGTGGAAAATTGTTCTAAAGCGACACCTTTCGAAACCGGTGACCCGGGCTTGACCTCGTTTCGCTCGATGATCCCAGGTTAAATGAATGAATTAGCAAACAGGACAAAGCAAATTAATTGAATGTCCACCATACAATTAGTGGAAAGTGGGTCACGTTTGAGCGCAATATCTCACCGTGTACGCGAGTTATCTCGGAAAAATATGCAGAGGAAATATTTCCCGTCCCCACCCCTCCCCCAGCAGCTGTCGGGCTAAGTACGGCAATGTAGGCGGAGCAACAGCTGTGTGGGGAGCGCCGCACACCAGTCCGGGTTCCCGCACAGGTGGCGCCTCCAAATGGGTCAGCTGGCCGCCGGCCGCTTTCCCAGAACTTATAGATAACTCGGCGATACTCGAGGGAACGCAGCCGTCTGCTGCCGCCTATCTTCCGGCTGGACTGAGATCCGGAAGCTTATCGCGTCCACCAGAGGACCAACAAAACCCGGCGACTACGATGTGCCTACCTTGGCTGAAATGGAGTAGTGAGAAATGATTTGCAATGATCCCGTTGTCGTAACTTGCTTGATTTATCGGCGTGGGACAACTCACATTGACTCAGGAATTGTTCACACTACGAAGCCGTGCAGAATGGAGGGACAGATGCATGATTTGGTTAGTGAGCATTTTTGCTTCCGAAGTTGGATGATTAACACGGAGAAGCCTCTTGAAACCGCATGACGAGTCACCGTTTAACCAATGGTGGTCCGTCCGGGGGTTAAATAAATATATATATATATATATATATATATATATATATATATATATATATATATATATATATATACATATACACATTAGGGTGGTCCAAAACGAGGGGAAAAATTTCAAGTGCACTCGTCATTTCTCCACACCACTGCTTTTTTTCGTGTTGCATTCATCTCCTTGTGTGCAAAATTTAATCGCGATACAACGATATTTAGACGTCGCCTCACTTTTAACCTTTAGAACCTGGCGTAACTGCTGCTGCTTGCGCCATAGATTAGTACTGCACTCAGTTGAACCGTTGCTGTGGTCGTGGGTGCATTGAGTTGCTCCCGTATTCGTTGTGTGTGTGTCACGACTCGCGTGTGCGTTACAGCACCACCAACACTTGGAGGTTAGTACATGTTCAGGGTTGCCACAATGTCCTTGAATTTTAATTCACCTTATTTTATAATTGGTATTTAAAATTAAATTAAATGTTATATATCTTCGCCAGCGTTCCTAAGCTAATGTAGTAGAAGACTGCGTTAGTTCAGGAACATCGCTCAGGATGTATGTCATTTAATTTAATTATAGATTGCAATTATAAAATAAGCTGAATTGAAGTTCAAGAACATTGTGGCAATCAGCCCTGGCTGATCGAACGAAGTGTCCGCGCGAGGACTACTTCAAGTTCCTGCAGTTCGCAGCCCTGTTCCTCGGAGGGGGTACAACGACTCAACCATTGTGTCGTGCCCCTGGTGCCATGCACCACGCGAGGTGGATGTCAAAAGGCATCTACTGCCTCAAGATGTTCCTGTTCCCACACCAGTTCAAGACAACGAAACGAGAGGAGCGGAATGTAACTGGCATGGCACTGTTCGTTGCCCTGATGTACGTCCGATTTTGGCACGAAGCTCCTCTGTCACCCGACGAAATTCCCACAGTACAACGACATCATGATGCTGACTGAACTCAGAACAGTACACGAACCAGGTAATACGCCCAAAACAATTCATTTCCTCTAATGAATATATCGTTATATATATATATATATATATATATATATATATATATATATATATATATATATATATATATATATATATATATGTGTGTATGAGTGTGTGCGTGTGCATGTGCGTGTGCGTGCGTGTGTTTATGTGTGTCTGCGTGTGTTTATGTGTGTCTGCGTGTGAACGCCAGTTGTGAGCATAATATGCGTGTCGATACTATTTGCGTTACCACTTTACCAACAGACGGCAATGTATCATCGAAGGACACTAAGCATACTGTATCGATTTGCACCACTGACGCTGGAATTCTCGTCGACTGCCACATCCAGAGCCAAGAGTTGGCAGATCGAGTCCATCATATGGCACCACATTATCTGTCATTCGATGATGCATATTTGTGACTGTTGCCGATGCGGCGAGGCAAATATCGGTCAAGTGTTCCATAGCTAGGGATTGCAATCGAACACATCGCATGGAAGTGCATTGCATCGTCTCAGACGAGGAAAACAAGGACGTTACCTAAAAAAGGTAAGGCAGTCGATACAGCGATCGTGGTGTATTGCCAAATGCGGAGGCACCCAAAGGTGCAGCCAGTGGACGGATACTGAGTAGAGTTATTTGGCCGCCTTCAGCAACTGTGGACCTCCAGCACCTTCACCCATCAGGAGGCCGAGGGCCCATTCCGGACGGCGGAGGTTCCTTCCGGCGATTTTCGGCCTTCCTGCCGCCAGCTGGAACCACGTTCGGCGACGAAAGTCCCCCCCCTCCTACAGCCGGGGGGGGGGGAGAGGGTCGGTCGGGCAAGGGTTTCTCCGCAGTCGAGAGGCCTCCAGAGGTACCCACTTCCCAAAGTCGGTGATCGGAGCTTCCTCCGGGCTCGGGGCCCATGTGGCTGTGGGGCCATGTGGCTGTGGGGCCATGTGGCTGTGGGGCCATGTGGCTGTGGGGCCATGTGGCAGCGGGGCCCTATGTAGCAATCGGGTCATGTGCCGGTGGTTCCCATGTAGTGGTTCCCATGTAGCCCGTGGTGGTGGGGCCATGTACGGAGTTACTTGACCCCCTAGCTTCAAAATAGAAATCCCAGGGCCGAAGTAGAAATATAAATAGAAATAGAAATTGCGTGCCTCCGAAAGGTAGCAAATTATGTGGCATAGAAGTCGAGTCGCCGACTAACCCGCATGCCAGTGGTCAGGGCTCGCCCGGTTCTGGTCGACATGTTGTGTGGCCCTCCGGAGGGGGACAATTTTCCTCCCCTTTCTGACATCTCTCGCTTTTCGTTCCGTTTGTTAGCCTTCGCAAGTCCGAAAGTCGAAAGTCCGCCATGTCTCGTCTGTTGCAAGTATTGCGCAATCCCAAGAAAACGTGGTGTCCGTTTTTAGGGGCGTTCGCCCAGCTGGGAGTCCTTAGAAAATGTGTGTCCCCTCCTTAAAACAGGACGCTGGCTGCGCCACTGGGGCATCAGGGTGAACGATCCGCCAGCGTCAGGAAGCGGAGCCAAGTCTCAGAGCAGTTCGCGAGCGACTGTGGACAAAAGAGCAAGTTTGCACACAGAACTAAGTCAGATTACGATGTCCCAGCCACCCCTAGCGCTCCAGTATCGCCCATTGCATCAGCATAACATAATTCCATTTTCCACCAACAGTGGTAATATTTGGAGACAGTTATAGAACAAAACCAATAGGAAAATTGGTGTGACGAAGAGAGCAAAATGATAACGCTGCCGTGCTGTCGTGTTGGACAAAAAAAATTAACAAGGGTGATGGCAACTAGTGGTCCAGCCATGAATTGTCTAAGGGAGGAGCTGACCAAAAACAAGTCTGAAGAAATAGAAGCATATCTCGGCACCGCAATCGGCGCGCATGGCGCCGAAAATGTATGGTTTTGTGTTGAAAATCTTGGAATTTCTCGTTTTAAGGATTTTTGGATCTTGGAATTTTTGGGTCTTAAGGGGGGCCACCTCCCCCTCCTTTGATTGTGTCTCTGATGACAACGGTTGTGTCTGCTCCACCGCCTTCTCTGTCTGGTAGTTAAGAAACTCTGAGACATAAGTCGCATGCGCCAGGTGCATGGGGCGCTTTCTCCCAATCACGGTCTGCCTTCTTTTCTCTTGTCTTTCATGTTACTAAGCTCCCCTAAATTTACCATCATCGCCACGGATCGTCGCGTCCTGTGCATTCTATCATCTTTTGTGTTTAGTAGGTGGTTCACGACGCACTTCATGCACAATCACGGCTAATGACGCCCCCATACTGTTTCGACGGTGGGCCGCGGAATTTGGAAACGTTCCGAGTAGTTCGAGTGTTAAACCCGGGACCTTGGTATCCAGAGCTCAGCACCTTAACCACTCGGCCATCCCCGTCCTACTCTATGATCATATGGGTATTATCATCTATCATATGCATAACGTGATACAGTCACAGCCGGTAAACCCTACCTGAACACGGCCTGCTTATCACTGAACAGGAACCCCGGCAGCTCTATATGGTCCTGTACACGGTCTGTTGATCACTGGATATGGACCCTGACGGGTCTCCATGGGTCTGTGCACGGCCTGGTGATCACTGGACACAGATCCCGGCGGGTCCCCATAGACCGGAACAATTACAGGAAGCAAACCCTTCCTGATTACAGTCCGACGATCACTGGACAGTGACACCGGCGGCCCGGCATAGGGCCGAACAATCACAGCGAGTGAACCCTGTCTGACCACGGTCTGATGACCATCGGACAGGGATCCCGGCGGGTCCCCCGGGCCTGAGCACAACGTATCGTTCAGCAGCCCAGGCGCGCCTTCCCCAGCGCTCCAGAGACCCTCTCACCACCCACAGAACGGAGTGGCGACACCTTCCCTGTCCAGAGCGACGTCACCGGTCCACAGCCACTGTCCACTGTCCACTACTCTCGAGCCCCCGAGCCTCCGGCCACAAACTGTCGCGGCCCAGAGACAACTCCCCCGCCGCTGTGGTCTGCGCCCGTCGATTTCCCCCGGCCCCGAGTCGGGCGCTTTGATACAGCTGCGTGCGCGCGCCACAGGTGTCCGGGCGGTTCGGCTCGGAGCATGTTCGACTGTGGCTGTGGTCACGGAGTGGGGGAGGGGATGGGAGGGGAGCGGAGGGGAGGGGAGCGACTCGTGATTGGACGAGACACTCGCATGGGAATTGGTAGCGTCGACAGCGCCGCGAACTTTGGATGGGGGAGGGGCATGATCGCAGCGACAAGTGATTGGATGAGACACATGGATGTGAACTGGTAGAACTGAGAGCGCCGATGACTTCTGATGGGTGGTGGGGGATATGATCGCTTTTCGGTCTTCTTCATTCCATGCAACGTCCATGAGTGCAATGCTTAGTTTCACAACGTTTGGGAGAACACGTCCCCAGTCCCTCTTTGGCGCGACCTATGCATGACAGTTGCATTTTTGTCAGCTAAGGGGATAGCTTGTGCATAGATACTTGAGGCGGCGATGTTGCATGTCGCCCAATTAGCATAGAAATCCACGCCAGTTTCTTCCCATGAGCTCCGACAACAGCAGTGAACACGTGCATTTTAATCGGTGAAGAGGGGCGGAATTGCCGAGTGGTTAAGGTGTCGGGCTATGGGTACCAAAGGTCCCGGGTTCGACTCTAGCGCCACTCAGGACATTTCCCAATCCCGCGGCCCACCGGCGAAACAGTGTGGGCGGCGCCATTAGCCGTGAATGTGCATAAAGTGTGTCGTGAACCAACCAATAAACAAACAAACAATTAATCGGTGAAGATTTGCGTTGCCCTCGAAATCAGATCAAATGTCATCTCTGGAGTGAAGCTAAGGGCGGATTCAAAGGGAAATGCGGCACAAATCTGGCTATAACCCCGCCGCCGGAGGCTGAAAAAGACCAACATGACATTTGTCCTCATCCCCTCCCTGTACCGGGAGGAAAGTGGTTTTACCGGCACGACCGCGTAGCGCGTCTTCTTCAGCACCCCCCCCCCTCCTCCCCTCCTCCATCGTACGCTCAACAGCATTTTTATCAGCCTTGCTGTGCACATCGGCCAAGATTTGGTGAAATGAAGAGGGGATTTGACGGTTCGCCGGAAGCTGGCCGATCTCCCCGAAATCGACTGACTGGGTTATCTCCTGGTGGAAGTGCGCATCAATAAACTTCAGGAATACGATAGGAATATACTTCAGGAACTTCAGGAATAAACTTCAGGAATACGAGAAATACGATAAAATGCTTGTTCTCAGTGAAAATTAAAACAGCTATCCTAGTGCTGGCTTTGCATCTCACCTAGCTTGCTGCAAAATGTATCAAAAGGCTCTTAATTGAATATGGAAGACTACTGACAGTAAGACATGAAGCCTGAAAATTGTAGTGCAGGGAGGCCACGTGTGGGCCCAAATGGATTTGGGGGTCATCATATAGGGTCCCATGTTAAAAGTTAAAATTATTGGGGGGCAAAGCCAACATTGAGGGTGCATTTGCCCCTTCCATGTATGCAAACCAATACCCCTGATGACGGGCCTGGAGGAGCCAGTGGTGCTACAATGTGACGAGGTTGGAGGAGACCAGTGGTGCTGCAATGTGACATGACTGGAGGAGGGCAGGGGTGCTGCAATGTGACGGGTCTGGAGGAGGCCAGAGGTGCTTCAATGTGACATGACTGGAGGAGGTCGGGGGTGCTGCAATGTGACATGACTGGAGGCGACTGGGAACGACTGCGCCCCAGGCTATATTCACTCCTGTTACCTTAGGCCTGCTGCGTCTTCGACACTGCGTGACAAAGTCTCAATCTAGTGATCCCGAAGCATTTTAGAGGATCCGGGTGCAAGAGAAGGCATAATATAGCCAGAGCAGCTGACGCGCCATGAATTGCAAAACACACCTGGTGGGAAGCACCCCCTCTATCGAGGCATCACCTGACGTTTTCACCATGGTGGGACTGAACAGCCGGGGTGGGAGGGGCTTAAGCCACTCCCAAGAATCGGAGAAGGGCCTCTTCAAACACATTAGCTGGGGTAGTTGGGAGGCCGCAGGCAACTCCAATAATTGTCATGTTTGTCTCGGTCATGGAGCATTTTTCATTCCTTTAACACCAATAAGGGTGGGGACGGAGTCTGGTTTCCTCGGATAGTAGTCCCTATTTGTCAGGGGCTTTGCCACCTGTCAAAGTTAATACCACTTGGTAGTATCATGTATATTTTATATAGTAGAGCTATGTAGTATTCAAGTATGAATGCTACATAGCTCTCCCACAATTGAAATGAGCGAATATAGCATCGATGTTCAACTGCTTTTTCATTTAGTATCAGTTATTTGTGCATTATGAACAGTTATTTGCGAGCTCTATCTCCTAATGTTCGGTTTTGTTTACAAACGTTTGTGTTCTCAAGGGAACTGCATGCTCATTATGATATTTTAACACCAGAAAATAGCCACTGAATGATATACCGTGCTGTATCATTAAATTTTTTCATCTCACAAATGGTACTTTTACCAAGAATTTTAAGTTGAAGAAGAAGTCCTAAAAGCCACCCCATGTTAAGTCAATGGAGTTATTTTACTTCGCCTGCTGTTTTACTCCACCGCAACTTTCACCGAAGCGCCTACGTGACGGAGCAAGATAGACAAATATTTTCTAAACCTTGTGGTGACTCTCAGGACTTGCTATTTGTATCGTGGACCAAGGCCATTTGAATGTGGAAGGTCTGGGGAGATATAGGGTATCTGGTTAACCATGACGATGGTATCCCAGGGTCGGGATGTAGGTTGTCGTCGGAATTCCCGAAGCTGAATTTGATCCGAGTAGGTACCTACTGCCGGGGCATGGCAGTCTTGAATAATCCGGACGTTTGAAGTAAATGTCCCCAGTGGCCGAATGATGGTTCAAGGCCGTTAGCAATAGACAAGCGTGAAGGGTGTGTGTGCAATCAACAGCTGTGGTTGAAGAGCCAAGTTTCATCCGATTTGTAAGTTGTAACACTGGTGGTTGTTCTGATTGCCAATTCCAAAAACACAAGACACAATAGAACACCTTAAAGCACATTTTCTGTTCTGGGCTGTCCATGTATGTTGATTGACATAAACTATGCACCTACGATCAGGATGTGTTACCATTGAGGAGTACATGTACTGGCTGCCCTGCCTTGCATCTATAAATTGATGATGTGAAGTTGTTGGTTTTGAGTTGTTTTCAGGAAGACATCCTGAACTGATATATCAGAGGCACTTTCCAGAGGCAATGTCAAGCATGGTAGGTGTTGCTCAGGTTGTGTGATTGAGACAGATGCAATATTACCTATGAATTGCTGGAGGGGCATGTGAATTTGACTACTCAAAATATTTTCCATGAGGACTACTTTATTTTAGGGAAGTGTGGTTGTGCTTGAAACCTGGGGAATGGGAAATTTGCAGTTTAAGGTAATTTCTTTTTTAATGCTTTTATTTTTGTTCTAATGCAATGTTTATAAATGTCCTGAACAGAATGTGACCACTTATTTCCTCTGCAAATGCATATTTTACAGTTGGGAGGAAAATAATACCAAAAATGGGCTTGGAGTTGGGTAATATAGCATACAAGTACTGTTAATAATGCATAAAACATGATGTAACATAACCTAGCATAACTGTCCATACAAGAAAGTAACTGATTTGTTTTTTTTTTTACTCTGTAAGTCCCTCCCTCCCCCTCCCATTTTTAAAAATTAAAAACCTAACCTAACCTAAATTACCATGGATGCTTTTTAAGGAAAAATACCAATCATCTTCCAATTTTTCAGCAAATTTTCTAACTGAAACAAAACCTGAACCTAACTTAACCAAATCTAATTTGTATTTTTTTATTTTTTAACCTAACAGATAATATATACTCATCACAGCATTATGATGGTTGTAATACACCACAAATGCAATGGAACTGAGCTAAAACTAGTTTTCAGCTGTATATAATGGTATAAATGAAATGTAGTGTGATATATCCATTAAAGCAATCAGACTAAACTTGAATATGCACATTTTGTCAGCATTCCCATTGTGTGATGGTCAAGGTATTGGCACAACCCATTGCCATTCAGACCATTTTTAAAGGAATTCAGAAATGGTGTGATATAATGCAAATATATACTAGATTTGTATGTCATTAGTTAAAAGTGACCCTGCAATGCAATTCAAAGTAACACTTTGCAAAACAAGATCACACCAGCCATAGGATAAATCAGGAATTGTGTTGATTGACCACTTATCTTGAGGGACCCACCCCCACCCCCACCCCACCCCCAAGAAACTGCTACTGTATCAAATTGGCACCCATTGACAGGTTGCATTTATCCTTTGAGACCCTGAATTTGGAGAGAAGAGCTTTGGGTAATTCCAACTCCGAGAGACTATACATATTTTTGGCAAGAAGAGAGTGTATAGTTTTCCAGAGAGGGCAATGGTCTGGATGGCCAGCATCCACCATAGGCCATGTTTCCAACCCCATACCTGCTTGACACGTTTATACACTACAGCAACAATTCTGATTCACCTGCTGATGAGAACCTATCAACACTCTGGTGCCACTCCTACTGCTGACAGTGCCCAAGATTACCAATATTTGAGTGGAAGGTGGACATAACCTGAATTTTTTTCCCATCTTGCCTTTCCCACCAAATATCATCAATCATTTTGCACTACCTGCATTTTATGCATGCATGTATGCATATTTTTATGTACCAATGACCAAGGAGTACATACAATTGGTTGCTTTGATTGGAGTTTCCAAAGTTAGCAGTTTTTATTGTGTGTTTGTTCCATTTTCCAATTGTGTACTAACTTCACACATTGCCCTCGACACCCAAGCTGGTAACTGGCTTTGAGACCTGGCCAGTTGTTTCCCCTCCAGTTGACTACTGGTTGACCCCCAGTCAACCATGTGCTTACAGCCCGTCGTCCTGCTTCCTCCTTCCTGTTAGCTAACTGCTGACCCGCGGTCAACCATATGCTCGCAATCCAGTGTCCTAAAATTACTTCACCATTAACTGTGTGGATGAAGAAAGAAGTTGCTTGGGAATAGTGAAAGGTTGGAAGAAATGAAGATCGCTACCTGATTAAAAGCAGAAGCCTTTCACTTCAGCCAAATGCATTTGACATATTTTTAGCAGTCGTGTGCATGGTGAACTATTTTACATTGTCGCAATCCCTGTCCTATGGGCGCAGTGTGACCATCGCAGTCGATGCGCCCACAAGCCCAAATATCCAACCAACCAACAATCCCTGTCCTACACTCACTCCTTCCTGTCGACTACCAGTTGATTTGTTTTGGTTATTCACTACGCACATCTAATGGCGCCGCCCATTTTCCGTGGGCCGCAGGAATGGGAACCCTAGATGTGGACGCGAGCGAACCCGACCTTTGGTACCATAACCTTCCAATCACACCATCCCCGCCCCTTGACTGCCAGTTGGTCACGTGGTCACGGCCCCGCCGACCCGCCCCAGGTCAGCATGTCGGACGCGGCCGACGTGGACGGCATCACCATCCGCGAGCAGTTCGCCTTCTTCGCCAAGCCGAAGGTGCAGTGCCGCGTCACGCTCACGCAGGCGGCCGTCACCGTCGAGAACCTGACCACGCGCGTGCTGGAGCGCATCGACGCCGCCGACATCGTCGGCTGCCACTGCATGCGGCCCAAGACGTCGGCGGCGGCGACGGCGACGGCGCACTCGACCGCCGCCGAGCCCGCCGCCCTGCCGGCCGCCGAGTTCCGCGGCACGCGGCCGCGCGAGCTGGACGCCTACATCTGCATCTACGCCTACACGTGCAAGAAGCGCCACGGCGCCGGCACCCACTTCAAGCGCAAGAGCCACATCCTGCTGGTCGGCAAGAAGGCCACGTACGAGGCGAACCTGCGGCTGGCCGCCTTCTGGCGCACCATGGTGCTGTGCGTGGCGCGCGGGGTGCCGCTCACCAAGACGGAGTTGGCGCAGGCTGGTCAGTCGGCTGACACTGCTCTCTGTCTGTCTGTCTGTCTGTCTGTCTGTCTGTCTGTCTGTCTGTCTGTCTCTCTGTCTGTCTGTCTGTCTGTCTGTCTGTCTGTCTGTCTGTCTGTCTGTCTGTCTGTCTGTCTGTCTGTCTGTCTCTGTCTGTCTGTCTGTCTGTCTGTCTGTCTGTCTGTCTGTCTGTCTCTGTCTGTCTGTCTGTCTGTCTGTCTGTCTGTCTGTCTGTCTGTCTGTCTGTCTGTCTGTCTGTCTGTCTGTCTGTCTGTCTGTCTGTCTGTCTGTCTGTCTGTCTGTCTGTCTGTCTGTCTGTCTGTCTGTCGCTCTGTCTGTCTGTCTGTCTGTCTGTCTGTCTGTCTGTCTGTCTGTCTGTCTGTCTGTCTGTCTGTCTGTCTGTCTGTCTGTCTGTCTGTCTGTCTGTCTGTCTGTCTGTCTGTCTGTCTGTCTGTCTGTCTCTGTCTGTCTGTCTGTCTGTCTGTCTGTCTGTCTGTCTGTCTGTCTGTCTGTCCGCTCTGTCTGTCTCGTCTTCTCTGTCTGTCTGTCTGTCTGTCTGTCTGCTGTCTCTGTCTGTCTCTGTCTTCTGTCTGTCTGTCTCTGTCTCTGTCTGTCTTTGCTCTGTCTGTCTGTCTCTGTCTCTGTCTCTCTCTCTGTCTCTCTATCTCTGTCTCTCTGTCTCTGTCTCTCTCTGTCTCTCCATCTGTCTCTCTGTCTCCCTATATCTCGGTCTCTCATATCTCTCTCTATCCCCTCTCTCCACTCTCTTCACTCTCTCCCACTCTCTCCCCACTCTCTCCCCTCTCCTATCTCCCCTCTCCCATCTCATCCTTTCTCCTCTCGCTCCCTCTCCATTTACATCTACATTTACTCACTATCTCTACACATTACTCACTCCACTCACTCACTCACTCTATCCTGGGTTTTCCACATTTGTCATTTTCTCGTTTTCTGACCGCCGGCGACACTCAGTCGAGGTGCGCTGTGCGACAGGCTTTCTAGTGACTGCCAGCGACACTCAGTCGAGGTGCGCTGTGCGACAGGCTTTCTAGTGACTGCCAGCGACACTCAGTCGAGGTGCGCTGTGCGACAGGCTTTCTAGTGACTGCCAGCGACACTCAGTCGAGGTGCGCTGTGCGACAGGCTTTCTAGTGACTGCCGCTTTTAGTGACTGCCAGCGACACTCAGTCGAGGTGCGCTGTGCGACAGGCTTAGTGACTGCCAGCGACACCAGTCGAGGTGCGTGCGACAGGCTTAGTGACTGCCGGCGACACTCAGTGAGGTGCGCTGTGCGACAGGCTTTCTAGTGACTGCCGGCGACACTCAGTCGAGGTGCGCTGTGCGACAGGCTTTCTAGTGACTGCCAGCGACACTCAGTCGAGGTGCGCTGTGCGACAGGCTTTCTAGTGACTGCCAGCGACACTCAGTCGAGGTGCGCTGTGCGACAGGCTTTCTAGTGACTGCCAGCGACACTCAGTCGAGGTGCGCTGTGCGACAGGCTTTCTAGTGACTGCCGGCGACACTCAGT
Source organism: Imbricaverruca yamaguchii (assembly GCA_034440575.1). Taxonomy (NCBI): domain Eukaryota; kingdom Metazoa; phylum Arthropoda; class Thecostraca; family Neoverrucidae; genus Imbricaverruca; species Imbricaverruca yamaguchii. The sequence continues at coordinate 1,143,114 of JAOTOL010001485.1, read as the reverse complement.
CGAGGTGCGCTGTGCGACAGGCTTTCTAGTGACTGCCAGCGACACTCAGCCGAGGTGCGCTGTGCGACAGGCTTTCTAGTGACTGCCAGCGACACTCAGTCGAGGTGCGCTGTGTGACAGGCTTTCTAGTGACTGCCAGCGACACGCAGTCGAGGTGCGCTGTGCGACAGGCTTTCTAGTGACTGCCAGCGACACTCAGTCGAGGTGCGCTGTGCGACAGGCTTTCCAGTGACTGCCAGCGACACTCGGTCAGATATTCATGGGCCGCGGCAGCTTGGTCGGTAGGGTGTCGGAATCCTGATCGCAAGATTGTGGGTTCGAATTCTGCAACCGGTCGGATTACAGAGTCCACCCGCGACCGATCGGCGTGAGAGGCTGGCAACGCTATGTGGCCTAGCAGTCGAATGCCTCGTAAAAAGGCCCAAGGTTCTTCTTCTGAAGGCCCAGTTGTGGGCGCTCTATGACCAGCGCAGTGCGTGCTCCCTTGAAACCCAATTAACTAACTAACTTCTTTCAAATGTGGTATTCGGAGAATGGGCATCGCCATCTCAGTATCTTACCGGCTGATGTCTGTTTCAAATACGGCCCATTTTGCGTAACTTATAGATCTAGTTTCACGGCTTTCACTTTGACCAGTGCCACTCCGGTCGACTGGACCACAGCCTACCTGGCTTTCTCTCGATGGGAGGCCGTCTGGATCAGATACAGCCGATTCCGCTGACTTAGTACATCCAGTTCTGCTTTCGGCCAGTGCTGCGGCAGTTGACCGGAATGAAGTTTGCCTGACTCTCTCGCAATGGTAGGCTGCTTGGAGCTTATGCCAATCTTATGTTGGACCGTGTGCACATTAAAACTTCGTTTGTAATGTGATCATCGTTTAGCCCTTTGATCAGAGGATACGGTGCTTCTTCCCAGGGGCGGCTTGCAAGGGCAGCCGGTATAAACGTAGTTTACCCAACTTCCGTGATTCTGGAACTTCGCATTTGGAACAATTTTTCTTCATTTATCTTCATCAGACAGTGGTGAAAATGACTTAATCTGAACGGAAAATACATTTCGATTCGATGTGTATGCTTAAATGTAGTTAAAGCTCACAATCTGGAATGCAACTAGTTACATGCCACATTTGTATGCAATTTTTTAAACTACTGCTATTTTATATTATTCCTTAGGTTTAAATTTTTAAACGAGCATGCTGTTTTACTAATGCGTGTTTCCTCATTTCTTCGCATTCACTTGTTTGTCGGTGCTCTGCGGCCCTGTTCACGATGCGTTGGTAGTGATGTGTGTGATTGCGTGTTTGTGCTGCTGACGGCGTGTACGATGGCCTGTGTGGGGGTCTGCCGGATGATACGTAAGTCAGCTGGTCTGGTCCCGGTGGCAGTGGATATGGCAGCCCCGGTGACGCCTCGTGTCCGGCTGCAGCGTGTGCGTGGCTGTGCTGACTGCGTGTTCGATGGCCTGTGTGGAGTAGTCAGCCGGATGATGCCCGTGTCGGTGGCGTGCGTGCGCTTGCGTGTTCGACTGCTCACGATATGTACTAGGGGACTGTTCGAAGGCTGATATGTAAGTCAGCTGTTCTGTAAGCTAAAGTTCGATGATATGTTCGAAGGCTGATATGTAAGTCAGCTGGTCTGGTCCCGGTGGCAGTGGATATGGCAGCCCCGGTGACGCCTCGTGGTCCGTTGCAGCGCACGTGGCAGACCTGATCCCGTCGCGGAAGCCGATGCTGATTCTCATCAACCCCAAGTCCGGCGCCGGCCACGCTCTTCAGGTGGGTGGGTGTGTTTTTATTCTGTGGTTCAATGGGGACGAGTAGCCTAGGGGTAAGTTCGTCTCATAATCGAAAGGTTGTGAGTTCGAGTCTCACCTCTCGCTACTCTTCGTCCGCGACCAATCGGCGTGAGAGGTTAGCGACGCTACATGACTGAACGGTCGATGTGTCGTAAAACCAATAACCAACCATCTTATGTGGTTCCATGGCCAAGGGAGAGCGGCTTGTCGTTATGCCAAGTTGTGTTTCAATTCTGAGCCCAAAGCAAGTTCGCAGCGGACGGTCGTTGCTCCCGCTTGGTCAGACCCGTCCGTCCATCCCCGCCTCACCCGTCCTTTCCGAACCTGTCCACATCCTCTCCTGCCTCGACACGTCCACACCCCACCCGCCCCGACCCGTCAGTCCCACCCCGACTCACCCGTTCTTCCTAGACCCTGACCAGAACCGTCCGTCCCGTTCAGACTCCATCGCGTGGATCCAGGCCCGCACGCGCCCAGGTCAACTCGTAATGCAAGGTGCCACTCGTGGTATCTGCAGTAGTGAGGAACCCAGGACTCCGGGTCTCAGGGCAGGGGAGGGTGTGTGCAGGTGCCCGCGGGACGGCCGAGTCCGGGCAGGACGGACGGGTCGAGGTGCCTCGTCAGCGGTCGTCTCGTATCTGCGACTCTGGCGGTTGAGTAAACACTCCGCCGCCTGGGGGACACGTCAGATTGTGTGCCGCGCACCGCACGCGCCGCCGGGTGCTGGGTCGGGGTGTGTAGTCCGGGGTGTGAGATCGGCAGGTGTGGTCTGCGGGTGTGATATCGGCAGATGTGTTCCGGGGTGCGAGATAAGTAGGTGTGGTATGCGGGTGGGAGATGGGTAGGGGTGGTCCGGGGGTGTGAGATCGGCAGATGTGGTCCGAGGTGTGAGATGCCAGGTGTGGTCCGGTGGTGGGCGATGGGCAGGTGTGGCCAAGAGGTGTGAGATCGGCAGGTGTGGTCCGGGGGTGTGAGATCGGCAGGTGTGGTCCGGGGGTGTGAGATCGGCAGATGTGGTCCGGGAGTGTGAGATCGGCAGATGTGGTCCGGGGGTGTGAGATCGGCAGGTGTGATCCGGGGGGTGTGTGGGGATCGGCAGGTGTGGTCCGGGGGTGTGTAGATCGGCAGGTGTGGTCCGGGGTGTGTTAGATCGGCAGGTGTGGTCCAGGGGTGCAGGAGGTGTGATCCGGGGGTGCGGGAGGTGTGGTCGGGGGTGTGGTCCGGGGTGTGAGATCGGCAGATGTGGTCCGGGGGTGTGAGATCGGCAGGTGTGATCCGGGGGTGCGGGAGGTGTGGTCCGCGCTGCTCCTCAGGCCCGGGCGACGACCACCTGGTGAAGTGGCCGGAGTCAGTGCTGCATAATCAGGCCGTGGGTGGCCGAGTGGTCTAGATGTTGGGCTCTGGGTGCCATAGGTCTCGGGTTCGTCACTCGCACCGCTCGGAACATTTCCAAATCCCGCAGCCCACCGGCGAAACAGTGCGGGCAGCGCCATTGGACGTGATCGTGCCTGAAGTGCGTTGTAAGCCACCCAATAAACAATAAACAAATAGGTGCTCGACACGCATCAATGGTCGGCGTCGACCTCCGCGCGCAGGAGAGACGTGGCAAAACAGGGTGGGCCTTTCGCCAACCGAAGAAATGCGCATTTCGAACAGTTGTACATATAGTCCGAAAAATAACTTTGTTGCTATGGCCAATGATGTCGAATCTAAAAATACCTGTGGAACTGATAACTGCCTTGGGGCCGCCTCTCCTGGTTTGGGCGGGGGAGGGCTCACAAAACAGGGGCGTGTCGCGGGCGGATACGGGGTCGCAAGGTGGTAATCCTCGCGCAGGAGCCTTGGGGGCGTCGGTAGCTCGGTGGTTAAGCTGAGCGTTTGGCAAGCCAGAGGTACGGGGTTCGATTCCCCGCGATGCCCGTCCTTCCTGCCAGGGTGAGAGACAGGCGACGCCATATGGCCTCGCTGCCGAGTGCGTCGTAAAGCCACAATCCAATCCAATCAAATACAATCGCGCAGGAGTCACGAGGCAGATCCGCCGACGGGCTGGTGTCACGCGAGGGGGAACAGCCGGCAGATGAGTGTCCCAGTGTGAAGCGGTCACCCGAGGACTAATGTCGCCGAGGGGAGCCGGCAGATGAGTGTCCCAGTGTGAAGCGGTCACCCGAGGACTAATGTCGCCGAGGGGAGCCGGCAGATGAGTGTCCCAGTGTGAAGCGGTCACCCGAGGACTAATGTCGCCGAGGGGAGCCGGCAGATAGGGAGCCGCAGATGAGTGTCCCAGTGTGAAGCGGTCACCCGAGGACTAATGTCGCCGAGGGGAGCCGGCAGATGAGTGTCCCAGTGTGAAGCGGTCATTTTGTGAATGAGTGTCCCAGTGTGAAGCGGTCACCCGAGGACTAATGTCGCCGAGGGGAGCCGGCAGATGAGTGTCCCAGTGTGAAGCGGTCACCCGAGGACTAATGTCGCCGAGGGGGAACAGCCGGCAGATGAGTGTCCCAGTGTGAAGCGGTCACCCGAGGACTAATGTCGCCGAGGGGAGCCGGCAGATGAGTGTCCCAGTGTGAAGCGGTCACCCGAGGACTAATGTCGCCGAGGGAGCCGGCAGATGAGTGTCCCAGTGTGAAGCGGTCACCCGGGGCCAGATGGTGTCCCAGTGTGAAGCGGTCACGAGGACTAATGTCGCCGAGGGAGCCGGCAGATGAGTGTCCCAGTGTGAAGCGGTCACCCGAGGACTAATGTCGCCGAGGGGAGCCGGCAGATGAGTGTCCCAGTGTGAAGCGGTCACCCGAGGACTAATGTCGCCGAGGGGAGCCGGCAGATGAGTGTCCCAGTGTGAAGCGGTCACCCGAGGACTAATGTCGCCGAAAATGAGTGTCCCAGTGTGAAGCGGTCACCCGAGGACTAATGTCGCCGAGGGGAGCCGGCAGATGAGTGTCCCAGTGTGAAGCGGTCACCCGAGGACTAATGTCGCCGAGGGGAGCCGCCACCGGGCTCAGACGTCTTCGGCGAGCATACAACTGGGAGGTTGGTTGGCGGACTTTCAGTGGGTTTCGTTATTTGTTAGTAGGCTTCCGGCGGTCTTCCCCATAGGCTAGGGATGGGCGCAAAATGACCCTAGATGTCGACGCGCCATTAAACTCCAATCCACCACCACCACCACCATAGGCTAGGCAGCTTTCGGCTTGTTTCGGCATGGCTCAGCGGACTCTTGGCGGGTTTTGCCATATGTTATCGGCTATGTGATCAATATGGTCGATGCGCCCTAAAGCCATATGTTAACGGGCGTTTTGCGGGTTTTGCCATAGGTTGGTGGGCTTTCGGCGTGTTTTGCCGTGGGTTAGTGAAATGTTGGCAGCATTCGCCATGGGTTAGGTGCTCATTGTCGGCCGGATCTAGCTTAGCTGGTGCACGCAGGATCTCACCACCGGGTGCCGCATCATAGTCACTGCCGTGTTAGTCAACGTGCCACTGTCAGCGGCAGACGGTGTCGGCATTTCTGCTTGCAGGCACTCACTGTATCGCCAACAGGAATCTCTATTAACAGGCAAGGTTACTGGGCGCTGCGTGACTACTGCAGTCGACGTTCCCTAAAACTCCCAATAACTAACAGGCAAGGTTGCAAAGCACACTTGAGTACTCACACAGTTGACACGATAAACACAACAGTAACACGCGCCCTGGAGGTGTGGGGGCGAAATCCGCCCACCCCTGCGGTTTTTCGTGCATAACTACAAATTTTACTGGCCGATGTACGCCATTGTCTGTGTACCTGCTTTGAAATGACCGGCGCGTTGTTTAAAGCAAAAAAAAGAAAATCGGTCGAGAATATTTCGAGTTAGAGGCCATTAAAGTTTTTTTTTTTAAATTCACAGAGCAGACCACAAAAATCGGCGCTGTTGCGCTTCCCGTATATTGGCAAAAGAGAAGTGTTCTTGGCAACACTAGCGACTTGTTTGATGTATATTGTTATCCTATATAGTTTCAAGGTCATGTTAGGTCACCGGGGTCAAGTCAGGTCAAATTCTTGACAGGTTAATGGAACCAAACTTGGTCAACTGGAATGCTGGCATGAAGTGCAGATGACTGTCATGCGATTGATGTCACTGCAGATCACCCCCTACACATCCTGAAAACTACTGTTTGTCATTGTGTACCTAAGCGTTTCCATACTTTATTCGTGCACTGCACTCCTTTCTTTGGGAAGCCGATTGCGTTGAGCCCCACAACGGTGCAGTCGGGCGGGCGGCCCGATTCCGGTAACTAGACCAGGTAATGACCTGGTAAAGTGTTGTTATATAGGTGACCTGAGGTCAAATGCCGGATCTAGCATTTGTATTGAATCATTAGTAATGTCCAAAACACCATTTATGCTCATTTTGGAGCATTTAAACACAATCACATCGATCCATAACAATGACAAGCCAAGCCACGCAAAGCCAGAAAGTTTTGACATTTTGACCTTATTTGACCTTGAAGACCTAAAGTCATGAAATTTGCACACAATAGAGTTCACTACCGTACCTATCCACCCTGCGAATTTCGTTGCTCCAGCTTTAATAGGAGCCGAGATCTTAGGGGGCGGAATCCGCCCCCCCCCCCTCCAGTGCGCGTAATTGTCATAGGCCCTCTAGGGCGCGTGTTAACAAAAGATGTCATAGTAATAATTTGAAATCAAAGTAATATAAAAATACACAAAAAGTGCAATCTTTAACGATGGTCATGTGTCGTGCCTTCCTATCTTGTTTTGCCCGATGTTTCACGTGCGGCAGTGGGGGGGGGGAGCGCTCAATACTCCAACGTCGTCACATTGAAAAACGCCGTCGTATCTCTCGTAAAACACCGTCATATCTCTCGTAATTCAACAAAGCTTGTCCGGCTGCGGCCTCCACGTGCTCAAAATGAGCACGCAGACCAAGAACATGAGTCGCGCGTGCCAGCTCGGCCAGTACAACACGAGAGCGGACGACATTTCAGCCAAATGTGTGCTTTAATGAAGAGAGCAAACGGCCAGATACCAAGAGGCCAGAAACGCCTAGGTCGCCCACCGCTCACGCCGATTGGTCGCAGGTGGACTGGCAAATGCCGTCGGTTGTGAGATTCGAACCCACAATCTTGCGGTCAAGAGTCCCGACGTTCTGCCAAGTTGCCGCTTCCCCCGGAACAATACGGCCCAACACCAGGTGGTGTTACCGCACCGTTGTTGGCAAGGCGTCGACATTCATTGATATGTCGTCGGTATCCATTGGTATGACGTCGGTATTCCTTGATAAGGCGTCGGCATCCATTGGTATAGCGTCTATATCAAATAGCATGGCGTCGGTATACATTGGTATGACGTCCACAATATGAAATGGACGACCATAAGGACGGGATAATTTGTCCTCTTGTGAGTGTGAGGCCTGTCTGTTTACTCTGCCTCAGAGTCATTCGGAAGTGGTGGGCGAATGCAATACGTTCGGCTGGGCTGCACATCTCTATCTCTGTATCTGCAAGGTTGATGTAATGCATCAACCGATAGCCAGCACATCCGCTGTTGTGTTTATCGTCCTGTGTGTAGCATGGAGCACCGTATGATAGCCAGACCATTCGCTGTTGTGTTCATTGTCCCGTGTGTAGCATGGAAGGATCGTATGATAGCCGGACCATTCGCTGTTGTGTTCATTGTCCCGTGTGTAGCATGGATCATCGTATGATAGCCGGACCATTCGCTGTTGTGTTTATCGTCCCGTGTGTAGCATGGAGCATCGTATGATAGCCAGACCATTCGCTGTTGTGTTTATCGTCCCGTGTGTAGCATGGATCATCGTATGATAGCCGGACCATTCGCTGTTGTGTTTATTGTCCCGTGTGTAGCATGGAGCATCGTATGATAGCCGGACCATTCGCTGTTGTGTTTATCGTCCCGTGTGTAACATGGAGCATCGTATGATGGCCAGACCATTCGCTGTTGTGTTTATCGTCCCGTGTGTAGCATGGAGCATCGTATGATGGCCAGCCCATTCGCTGTTGTGTTTATCGTCCCGTGTGTAACATGGATCATCGTGTGATAGCCAGACCATTCGCTGTTATGCTTATTGTCCCGTGTGTGACATATGGCGTCGTATGATAGCCAGACCATTCGCTGTTGTTTATCGTCCCGTGTGTAACATGGAGCATCGTATGATGGCCAGCCCATACACTGTTGTGTTTATCGTCCCGCCTGCGACACAGAGCACCATCTTTGACGCGGAGTACCATACGGAACCGGTGTTGGTATGCCTCCAGGCGTAGTGTCCTAAAATTATTTCGCCATTAACTGCGGATGAAGAAGGAAATTGCTTGGGAATAGTGGAAGATTGGAAGAAAATAAAGGATCGTCACTTATGGATTAAAAACGTGGAATGCCTTTCACTTCAGTCACATGCATTTTACATTATTTAGCAGTCGTGTGTATAATGACTGCCCACACATGTGGCAAAATGGTAAAAACCTAAGGCAAGGATGAAATAGCACAACTCGATTAACTGTGAATTTCCAGGCCACATGGTCAATTATTTTACGCTGTCTAGGCGACAATAATCAAGCAATTTTCTCATTTATTTGCAGTCGGAGCTGCTCGAGCGGACCGTAGAATGAGCGGCCGCACAACTGCTCAGAAGTTATTCTTGGCGATGCGCAGGTGTGACGACTCGAAAGACAGCTTGTCGCGCCGTCTGCCTGCGTTTGTTTACGGTTCAGTTTTTTAGACATTTTTTTGCTGAAGGCACTACAGCGACGGAAAATGTAAGGTGGATGAACTTTACCACCTACCGGACTATGTTGCGCAAAGCCAGGTGTTTTTCACTGCAGAGGCTTGCAGATCGTTTGCGTGCGCGCAGAACTAAGGGGTGGGGATGGAGTAGCTATGCGTTTGGGTATATCAGTACGCATGCGATATACACAATCGTGCAAGTCAAGTTGGCAACTGCTTGAAGGACTAGGACAGAGGTGAGCGGACAACTTGGGCCGCTTGCACCGACTCGACGCATTGTTGATATGTGTACTATGCATGTTAATCGTTGCTTAACCCTTGTCTTAATTATTGTCCTGCTTCGGAAAAGTCCGTTTCGTCCTTTGTCGATGCGTAGTACACACAGCAAGCCGGCCTCACGCTTGTCTGTTTATTGCATGGTTAACGACGCACCTTATGCACATTCACGGCTAATGGCGCCGCCCACGCTGTTTCGCCGGTGGGCCGCGGGATTGGGACATGTCCCGAGCGGCGCGAGTGTCGAACCCGGGACCTTTGGTACCCAGAGCCCAACACCTTAACCACTCGCATGGGCGCTGTATGACCGAAGCAGTCGATGCGCCCCTAAGCCCAAATAACCAACCAACCTTAACCACTCGGCCATCCCCGACCCCGGCCTCTCGCGGACGGACGTCGAGAGAGCGGCTGCGGCCGAAACTCTAATCGCGTCTCGATCGTGACAGTCCCCCGACACGCGACGCTTTCTCCGCCCGGCGCGGCCGACCCGGCCCGTCGCGCAGTCGTGAGAGCGGCGCGTCACGCGACCGACCGCGAGACGTGACGCGGCGAGACGACGAGCGCGTAGTTTCGACAGGCGGGCGGTGTGTCGGCGGCGGCGACGCGCCTCCGGTTGTAAATTGTTTATGTTTGTTTATTGGTTGGTTCACGACACACTTTATGCACATTCACGGCTAATGGCGCCGCCCACACCGTTTTGCCGGTGGGCCGCGGGATTGGGAAATGTCCTGAGTGGCGCTAGGGTCGAACCCGGGACCTTTGGTACCCATAGCCCGACACCTTAACCACTCGGCCATCCCCGCCCCGCCTCCGGTTGTGACGTCACGTCACGTCACAGGCGATAGGTGGAGGTGCTGTGTGGTGACGCACGGGCGTCACGGGTGCTCTGTGACGACGACGCTGCTCGTGATTAATTATTCGTGAACTGGGGTGGCGTACGCCACTTTCTGAGCGCTGAATAGTCATCCTTTCCACGACAGTGCCAACATCATGCTTACTTGTGTGTGCTTATGAAGTCTCCATGACGAATTTGTAAGATTGCATGATACTTATACACGAATTTTGCGTATAAGTAGCATGCGTACGCTCACCGTTACCGATTGTGATACCCAAGCATCTTGTAACACTATTCCAGGTACAGGTATTATAATGTTTGTTAAATAATGTCACCTGTTGATGCCATAGTACTGCAATCATTATCATTAGCATACGTATCCCCATGTTAGGTGTCCCGCAAAGTAAATGAAAACATGCTCTTGTATGTGCACTTCTGACTCAAAATTGAGCTTGAGGGAATGAAATTGTACTGTAATTGGCATGCTGCCATGGCGAAATTTGACATCCCACTGTACATGCTTGGACATCTCACACCTAATGAAGTCCAAATAATCAATCGATCACACCAAATGAAAAACGATTACTTTACCACTGCGATGTCGGCGTTGCAGCTGTTCCGGCATGCGCGTGCTGCCGATCCTGGCCCGGTGGTGACGTCACAAATGCCTAGTGACGACAGCCTCTGTGTTGCAGCTGTTCCGGCAGCGCGTGCTGCCGATCCTGGCCCGGTGGTGACGTCACAAATGCTCAGTGACGACAACCCCTCTGTGTTGCAGCTGTTCCGGCAGCGCGTGCTGCCGATCCTGGCCCGGTGGTGACGTCACAAATGCCCAGTGACGACAACCTCTGTGTTGCAGCTGTTCCGGCAGCGCGTGCTGCCGATCCTGGCCTGGTGGTGACGTCACAAATGCCTAGTGACGACAACCTCTGTGTTGCAGCTGTTCCGGCAGCGCGTGCTGCCGATCCTGGCCCGGTGGTGACGTCACAAATGCCCAGTGACGACAGCCTCTGTGTTGCAGCTGTTCCGGCAGCGCGTGCTGCCGATCCTGGCCCGGTAGTGACGTCACAAATGCCTAGTGACGACAACCCCCGTGTTGCAGCTGTTCCGACAGCGCGTGCTGCCGATCCTGGCCCGGTGGTGACGTCACAAATGCCCAGTGACGACAGCCTCTGTGTTGCAGCTGTTCCGGCAGCGCGTGCTGCCGATCCTGGCCGAGTCTGACGTCACAAATGCCCAGTGACGACAGCCTCCGTGTTGCAGCTGTTCCGGCAGCGCGTGCTGCCGATCCTGGCCGAGTCTGACGTCACAAATGCCCAGTGACGACAGCCTCCGTGTTGCAGCTGTTCCGGCAGCGCGTGCTGCCGATCCTGGCCCGGTGGTGACGTCACAAATGCCCAGTGACGACAGCCTCTGTGTTGCAGCTGTTCCGGCAGCGCGTGCTGCCGATCCTGGCCCGGTGGTGACGTCACAAATGCCCAGTGACGACAGCCTCTGTGTTGCAGCTGTTCCGGCAGCGTGTCCTGCCGATCCTGGCCGAGTCGGACGCGCCGCACGAGGTGGTGGTGACGTCACGGGCCGGCGAGGCGCGCCAGCTGGCGGCCGAGCGCGACCTGCGCCAGTGGTCGGCCGTGATCAGCGTGTCGGGCGACGGCCTGCTGTACGAGGTGACTCGGCGGCGGCGGCCGGACGCGCCGGTGCGCTGTCCGGCGATCAGACGGCGCCGTGCAGGCGCGCACCCAGGATTTTACCATGGGGGGTAGGCCGTACCGAAAAGGACACTTGGCCGGCTCCAAAAGGGCACCTGACCGGCTACAAAAGGGCACTGCGGCCCGGGGCACACTGGAAGGTCTGTTGACCGGGGGGGAGGGGGAAGTGGGGCGTGAAAAAAATGTTTGGACAAAAGGGCAGTTTTGGGCCCAAAGGGCACCTTTGGCACAAGCGTGGCACATCAGGCAAGTGATATTTGGGCTAAATTTGGGACATTCCGGCCAAGCGGGCACTTTTCGGTAAAAAGGGCACTTTGGTCTCATGGGGGGCCCGGGCCCCCCTCCGGTGCGCCTATGGCCCCGTGTTGTCCGGAAGCAGGCCAGACGTGATGATGAGGCCACGGCAGGCCAGACGTGATGACACATGCTGTCCGGCGACCAGACAGTTTCGTGCTGCCTATAAAACAACGCGAACGGCGATTCACGTTTATTTATTTTTTAGCCGTTCGCCTGATGTTTTTGTCAGATGTCTACCACTTTTGTTTCAGTAATCTTAATAGTTATCGAATTAGCTCCGCTTGCCTACACTCTGTGCATGTCCTGTATGTCTCTGCATGCATATAACACCGCCCACCACCCGTACGTCCCAGCAGGTTCATAGCACCACCATGTGTGTAGCACCCAGCAGGTGTATGTCGCCACCGTCTGTACTTCCCAGCAGGTGCATATCGCCTCCACCTCCACCTGCCGACAGGCGTATAACACCACCACCTGCTCCTCCCAACAGGTGTATATACAACAACCGCCTGTGCCGCTCACCAGGTGCACAGCACCCCGATCTGCACCTGCCGGCAGACATAGAACACCACACATCATGGATGGGCGCTGTATAACCACTGCAGTTGATGCGCCCTAAAACTCAAATAACTAACTAACCACACATCACGGCAGACATATCACCGCCGGCCGTACTTCTCAGCGGGTGCACAACACCACCGCCGCTGACAGGTGTATAACGGGGCGGGGATGGCCGAGTGGTTAAGGTGTCGGGCTATGGGTGCCAAAGGTCCCGGGCTCGACTCTAGCGCCACTCAGGACATTTCCCAATCCCGCGGCCCACCGGCGAAACAGTGTGGGCGGCGCCATTGGCCGTGAATGTGCATAAAGTGTGTCGTGAACCAACCAATAAACAAACAAACAGACAGGTGTATAACACCAACCTCCACCTGTGGGCAGGTGTATAACATCAACCTCCACCTGTGGGCAGGTGTATAACGGCATCATCAGCCGACCGGACTGGCACCGGTGGATGGGCTTCCCGATGGGCCTGGTGCCGGCCGGCTCCGGCAACGGGATGGCCGCCTCGATCGCGCACGCCTGCGGTCTGCTGTGAGTGGCGCCAGATGGCCGTCGGCTCCCGCCGTTCTGTCCCGGCGGCTGCCGCCACTCCGGTCCGGCTGTTCCCGCCATTTCGCGCCTTGCATCGGGCCTGTTCCCGCCTCTGCGTTATTTCCCGCCGTTGGCGACACTTGGGCCCGGCGGTTCCCGCCGTTCTGGCCCGGCGGTTGCCGCCACTCCGGCCCGGCTGTTCCCGCCATTTCGCACCTTGCATCGGGCCTGTTGCCGCCTCTGCGTTGTTTCCCGCCATTGCCGACACTTGGGCCCGGCGGTTCCCGCCACTCTGGCGTGGTGTTTCCCGCCACTCGGACAAAATGTTTCCCGCCACTTGAGCCGGTGATTCCTGTCACTCGGACTATCTCCCCACCCCCGCCTCCTCTACTGATGAAGGTGACATACCTGCTAGGGTCAGGGTTAAGCCTGTTTTTGCATTGCACTAGCAATGAGTTTGGTCGGCATACCAGTGAATGTGATTTAAGACTGATGCATTCGTGCGTGTGTGGATATGTGTATGCATGCATAATGCAACCGGGATACAGATTCGTCCTTTCATGCATATGTATCTAAGCACAGATGAACCAGTATGCATGTTGCTCGTTTCCGTCGGGGTTCACGATTTAGTCGGGTCAAATCGTTGTATGCTACTTGCTGACTTAAATTGGATGAATCCGAATTAAACTGGCATAAAAATCAACACATGAATTTATTTTTACAAAGCTAAGTTATTGCATAGTTTGATATTGGCATTATTTAAAACTAAGTTAACTGGAATATTGCATTGTCATAAACATTTAATGGACAATATAAGCCGAACTGCTACATTTGCCGGGCACATGTAAACTACAAGTCGGATTTTAACTAAATGTTGGATAGAAGAGAGAAGGGCCTCTCATTGAACTAGTGGATTTGCATATTCAAGCATCTTTCACATTCCATCGAATAGCGTGCAGACTTCAGTAACATGTAATGCAAACAAACTGACGCCTTGATGTAAAAACAATACAAAAGGAGCACAGTGAAATGATAACACAGCTACGCAATATGGTCTCAGCTGCTGAGTTCGTCGTAAAGCCACACTCCATCGAATGCTAACACGACCACTAGAACGAATAGTGAGTGGGGAAGTATGTATATTTCCCGTAAGCAAGCAGCCGAAGTGATAAGCGCTGCTTGCGACGAATTATAGCCAGAAGTTAGTCCTCACCTTATTATTCTGGGGAACGCTATATATTTGTGTTTTGGCCTTGAAGTAGATATATCTGACAGACATCTGACATTTGAAAATAATGACGGATAATGCAACAAATGCCAAGTATCAACTCGAACTAATTCCAGCACAGAATACCACAGACAGTCAGGCCCCAGCCGCATTCTTGGGAGGTTTTAATATTCAGAAAAACCTGGTTGTTCTTAAAATAGTATGTACCCGATGATTTTGTATTAACACCAACCACCAAATAGGTCGTATTGAATGCGGATAGCGATTTAGAATAGGTCGGTAGAGTAATGGAAAGTAATCCTGCGAAACAAGATAATTATTTTGCCAAAGAGGAGGCAGTCGGTGTTTTTTTCCTCCTGAATACTTTAGCGATTGCATTGGCTTTGGGCCACTTCGACTGTCAACGATATTATGTTGGCCTGCATAGCAATGGACCAACTAGCCTAGTAACCAACGGCACTGCATGTATCACGTGCAATATGTTGCAGTTTTGTGTAGTAAGAAATAATTATCAGTAATACATGGGTATTCATTATACTGCTTTATTGGCGGGGATAAGATGCGATAGAAGCTGTGAAAATTGCGATTTCATGGAGCGCAGTAATTTGTTATCTTCTGCATTGTTGCATACCCGGTAGCTCAGTTCGTTTAAGCGCTGGTCTGCATTGGTCTGCCCCGTCCTGGCAAGACAGGGTTCGAGTCGCTTCACGCGCTCGCATTTAGTCCCCGACTGGGAGCGTCAGTTGGCAGCTGGCCCAATAAGGCCGGGGATGGGTTACTGGGGCGGCCGTGTCGCTACATTGACAGTACGGTACACTCTTGATCAAAATTCTGCCGTTGAACCGGAATTCGCTGATCGGGTGGAGCGGCCCAATGTTCACGCAACAAGTTCTGATTAGCATTGGATGTTCATGAAGTTACCCTGGCAAAAAAAAACTGACCAAATTTCTTTCGTTTTAAAATAATATGTTGACTGTTTTTTGTTAAACTCTTATTCCATGCTGGTTGTTTCTTGCTGGTCCAGACCACAGACATCAATTAATTCAGTCTGATACAGCCAACCGTACTCTTCATGCACACAGCTACCACTGAATCGTGTGATTTTCATATGTCAGCCCTTCTCCATTTCGGTGACAACTACTTCATGAACGCTGTGCGTTCGGTGCAGAATTGGCATACGCACGGCGGCCTTGCATGAACTTCTTCTAACGGGCATGCCCTGGCCCTAGTGCACAGTGTCGGGCCAGCCGTGATGTTCACGTGCCACCATCACGTGCTTGTGCTGCAGGCCCGCCTTCATGCAGAACCCCGTGCTGACCGCTTCGCTGGGTCTGGCCAAGCGGGTGCAGATGCCTATGGACCTGATGATGGTACAAACGGAGAAGAAGGTACGTGGCGGCCGAGTCGATCGCCTCCGGCTGTGTGATAAACGTGTCCGACTGTTGTCTTGGCAGCTGACGTCTGTCCAGTATAATTTCGTGAAGTGACCACTGAAGCTCCATGACATCCTTTCCAAGGTATCGACATCATGCTCCTTGGATCAGTGCCCACTACCATACTGGAACTTGAGTCTGAGGCATCAAAAGCATAAAAGCATACTTCCATGACAAATTACATCGTGTTCTGTGTCAGTGCCCTCTGAGCTCTGGTCCGTGTTCTGTGTCAGTGCCCCTCCTGAGCTCTGGTCCGTGTCCGTGTTCTGTGTCAGTGCCCTCTGAGCTCTGGTCCGTGTCCGTGTTCTGTGTCAGTGCCCTCTGAGCTCTGGTCCGTGTCCGTGTTCTGTGTCAGTGCCCTCTGAGCTCTGGTCCGTGTCCGTGTTCTGTGTCAGTGCCCTCTGAGCTCTGGTCCGTGTCCGTGTTCTGTGTCAGTGCCCTCTGAGCTCTGGTCCGTGTTCTGTGTCAGTGCCCTCTGAGCTCTGGTCCGTGTCCGTGTTCTGTGTCAGTGCCCTCTGAGCTCTGGTCCGTGTCCGTGTTCTGTGTCAGTGCCCTCTGAGCTCTGGTCCGTGTCCGTGTTCTGTGTCAGTGCCCTCTGAGCTCTGGTCCGTGTCCGTGTTCTGTGTCAGTGCCCTCTGAGCTCTGGTCCGTGTCCGTGTTCTGTGTCAGTGCCCTCTGAGCTCTGGTCCGTGTCCGTGTTCTGTGTCAGTGCCCTCTGAGCTCTGGTCCGTGTCCGTGTTCTGTGTCAATGCCCTCTGAGCTCTGGTCCGTGTCCGTGTTCTGTGTCAGTGCCCTCTGAGCTCTGGTCCGTGTCCGTGTTCTGTGCGTCAGTGCCCTCTGAGCTCTGGTCCGTGTCCGTGTTCTGTGTCAGTGCCCTCTGAGCTCTGGTCCGTGTCCGTGTTCTGTGTTCTGTGTCAGTGCCCTCTGAGCTCTGGTCCGTGTCCGTGTTCTGTGTCAGTGCCCTCTGAGCTCTGGTCCGTGTCCGTGTTCTGTGTCAGTGCCCTCTGAGCTCTGGTCCGTGTCCGTGTTCTGTGTCAGTGCCCTCTGAGCTCTGGTCCGTGTTCTGTGTCAGTGCCCTCTGAGCTCTGGTCCGTGTCCGTGTTCTGTGTCAGTGCCCTCTGAGCTCTGGTCCGTGTCCGTGTTCTGTGTCAGTGCCCTCTGAGCTCTGGTCCGTGTCCGTGTTCTGTGTCAGTGCCCTCTGAGCTCTGGTCCGTGTCCGTATTCTGTGTAAATGCCCTCTGAGCTCTGGTCCGTGTCCGTGCTCTGTGTCAGTGCCCTCTGAGCTCTGGTCCGTGTCCGTGTTCTGTGCTCTGTGTCAGTGCCCTCTGAGCTCTGGTCCGTGTCCGTGCTCTGTGTCAGTGCCCTCTGAGCTCTGGTCCGTGTCCATGTTCTGTGTCAGTGCCCTCTGAGCTCTGGTCCGTGTCGGTTCTGTGTCAGTGCCCTCTGAGCTCTGGTCCGTGTCCGTGTTCTGTGTCAGTGCCCTCTGAGCTCTGGTCCGTGTCCGTGTTCTGTGTCAGTGCCCTCTGAGCTCTGGTCCGTGTCCGTGTTCTGTGTCAGTGCCCTCTGAGCTCTGGTCCGTGTCCGTGTTCTGTGTCAGTGCCCTCTGAGCTCTGGTCCGTGTCCGTGTTCTGTGTCAGTGCCCTCTGAGCTCTGGTCCATGTTCTGTGTCAGTGCCCTCTGAGCTCTGGTCCGTGTCCGTGTTCTGTGTCAGTGCCCTCTGAGCTCTGGTCCGTGTCCGTGTTCTGTGTCAGTGCCCTCTGAGCTCTGGTCCGTGTCCGTGTTCTGTGTCAGTGCCCTCTGAGCTCTGGTCCGTGTCCGTGTTCTGTGTTAGTGCCCTCTGAGCTCTGGTCCGTGTCCTGTGTTCTGTGTCAGTGCCCTCTGAGCTCTGGTCCGTGTCCGTGTTCTGTGTCAGTGCCCTCTGAGCTCTGGTCCGTGTCCGTGTTCTGTGTCAGTGCCCTCTGAGCTCTGGTCCGTGTCCGTGTTCTGTGTCAGTGCCCTCTGAGCTCTGGTCCGTGTCCGTGTTCTGTGTCTGTGTAGTGCCCTCTGAGCTCTGGTCCGTGTCCGTGTTCTGTGTCAGTGCCCTCTGAGCTCTGGTCCGTGTCCATGTTCTGTGTCAGTGCCCTCTGAGCTCTGGTCCGTGTCCGTGTTCTGTGTGTGTCAGTGCCCTCTGAGCTCTGGTCCGTGTCCGTGTTCTGTGTCAGTGCCCTCTGAGCTCTGGTCCGTGTCCGTGTTCTGTGTCAGTGCCCTCTGAGCTCTGGTCCGTGTCCGTGTTCTGTGTCAGTGCCCTCTGAGCTCTGGTCCGTGTCCGTGTTCTGTGTCAGTGCCCTCTGAGCTCTGGTCCGTGTCCGTGTTCTGTGTCAGGTGCCCTCTGAGCTCTGGTCCGTGTCCGTGTTCTGTGTCAGTGCCCTCTGAGCTCTGGTCCGTGTCCGTGTTCTGTGTCAGTGCCCTCTGAGCTCTGGTCCGTGTCCGTGTTCTGTGTCAGTGCCCTCTGAGCTCTGGTCCGTGTCCGTGTTCTGTGTCAGTGCCCTCTGAGCTCTGGTCCGTGTCCGTGTTCTGTGTCAGTGCCCTCTGAGCTCTGGTCCGTGTCCGTGTTCTGTGTCAGTGCCCTCTGAGCTCTGGTCCGTGTCCGTGTTCTGTGTCAGTGCCCTCTGAGTTCTGGTCCGTGTCCGTGTTCTGTGTCAGTGCCCTCTGAGCTCTGGTCCGTGTCCGTGCTCTGTGTCAGTGCCCTCTGAGCTCTGGTCCGTGTCCGTGCTCTGTGTCAGTGCCCTCTGAGCTCTGGTCCGTGTCCATGTTCTGTGTCAGTGCCCTCTGAGCTCTGGTCCGTGTCCGTGTTCTGTGTCAGTGCCCTCTGAGCTCTGGTCCGTGTCCGTGTTCTGTGTCAGTGCCCTCTGAGCTCTGGTCCGTGTCCGTGTTCTGTGTCAGTGCCCTCTGAGCTCTGGTCCGTGTCCGTGTTCTGTGTCAGTGCCCTCTGAGCTCTGGTCCGTGTCCGTGTTCTGTGTCAGTGCCCTCTGAGCTCTGGTCCGTGTCCGTGTTCTGTGTCAGTGCCCTCTGAGCTCTGGTCCGTGTCCGTGTTCTGTGTCAGTGCCCTCTGAGCTCTTGACGCTCCCCACCCCATTGTGCTGTGTCACTCCCTCTTGAACCTTGACGCCTCTCTGTGCTCTATGCTACTGCCTCCTGAGCTGTGACGCCCCTTCCCGGGCTGTGCCGCCCCTCTTGAACTCCTTAACTTCCCGTGATCTATGGCACTCACTTTTGAGCTCTGACGGCCCTATGTGATGTGTCTCTTGAGCTGTGATGCTTCTACGTTATCTGTGTCACTCGCTCCTGAGTTTTCAGGCTCACCCGTCATCTGTGTCACTTCGTACTGAACTTTGATGCCCCGCTGTAATCTATGTCACCTTCTGAGTTTAGACGTACCTCTGTGATCTATGTCACCTCCCAGCTGCATGACCTCTGCAGTCGATGGGCCCTTAAACCCCAATATGTCGCCTCCCAAGCTCTGATACCCCTCCATGAGGCGCTAATCGCTCCTGAGTTCTGATACCTTTCCGTGATCTGTGTCCCACCGTGAGCTTTGATGCTCCTTCGTGATATATGTCACCTGACATTTGACGCCCCTCCGTGATCTGTGACACTCGCTTCTAAGCTCCCATGCCCATCTGTGACCTGTGTCACTTACTCCTGAGCTCTTATGTCCCTCCGTATTTTGTGTAGCCCCCTCCTGAACTTTTAAGTTTATTCCATGATCCGCCACTTCCTCCTGCGTGCTGATGCTTTCCAGTATTCCTGCCATTCCTGTGATATATCCCCATTAACTGTTGTCCCCGAGATCCATTGCCCAGTACCGATGATCTCTCTGCGGTTCAGTGAGCCCTCCGCCATTGATATGGCACCTCTGACGTTCCCATAGCACCTCTGCCGTTCCCATAGGACTTCTTCCGTCCCCATAACACCTCTGTCATTCCACCAACCCCTTTGTCTCTCCCTTGACACCTCTGGTATCCCCGTGACATCTCCCCGTCACCGCCGTGTGACGGGAAGGTTCCCTGACGTGACGTTCCCCTGACGTGACGTGACGTTCCCCTGACGTGACGTGACGTTCCCCTGACGTGACGTTCCCCTGACGTGACGTTCCCCTGACGTGACGTGACGTTCCCCTGACGTGACGTGACGTTCCCCTGACGTGCGATCGTACTCGCAGGAGCTGGTCGGCTTCCTGTCGCTGGGCTGGGGCCTGCTGGCCGACATCGACATCGAGAGCGAGCGTCTGCGGGTCCTTGGCGGGGCGCGGTTCTCGCTGTGGGCGACGGCCAGGATTCTCAGTGAGTGCAGCCGTCTGCGCGTTTGGATTCCCCCCCCTCCCCTGGAGAGCTGCGTCGCCGCCTCTGTGCCGCCGTGTTTGGCGGCCCGACACTTGCACGCCAGGCTTGTACGAAGTGCACGGTACAAGTGCACTTGTGCGGAATACAAAGTAGAAATACACTTGTGCGGAATGCAAAGTAGAAATGCACTTGTGCGAAGTACAAGTCTGGCCGCCACTTATCGGTTGTGTGTCGCCTTCCACGCTTCACCTGTCCAGTGTTCTTTGTCAGATGTCTCATGTAATTTCACGTTTAGCACCTGAATACGTCGCCGAGGAACTTCCGGACTTCATTCCCTGGGTCGGGTCGTTAAATTTTGTAGAAAAATACACCGCGCTTTGAAATGCCGTTCGTATATGAAATGCATAAGTAGGTATAATATGTGTACTCGACTATATAGCGTCTTTGCAAACCGTGGTGCCAACCGTTTGTCTTAGACGAACCGTGGTCGATGCGCCCTAAAACTACAATCACACACAACTGTTTGTCTTAGGATTAGTTCATACGTATTCGGATTGCTTTAATTATGTGGAGAAAGATAAACGGAAAGCCACTCGTTTGCCTGTTCCTCACACCTTTTACCTTTCCATCATCTGCGTCGCATGCCATGTGTCGCGTCATTCGTCCCATGTGACGGATGGTGACGGGCGTGACGGATGGTGACGGACGTGACGGATGCTGTGGCAGGTCTGAAGACGTACCGCGGCAGCATCTACTACCTGCCGGGCGAGGAGGTGTCCGGCAGCGAGCAGTCCCGGGTGGAGCGGCCTCGGTTGCAACGCGCCGTCACCATTGGTCAGTGCCCGCACACAGTCGGCTCTGATTGGATGGTTGGCCGACTGGCGGCCTGCTGTTGGTCAACGCCCGCACACAGTCGGCTCTGATTGGCTGAGTGGCGGCGTGCTATTGGTCAGTGCCTGCACACAGTTGGCATATGTGCGCACGTCGCATAATATGTCTGGAAGTGTGTTTTGGTGTGTGCACGCCGCACAATATGTCAGGTAGTCTGCGCTGTGTGTGCACACTGCACAGTATGTCAGGTAGCCTGCCCTGCTGTATGCACACCGCATGTGTTGGCGTCGTCACACGCTAATAACCCGTAAATTGCGTGATATGTGAGGAATGCATATGAGATGAGTAATGTATATGTGATGAGGAATGTATAAAATGAGGAACTATATGAATGAGCAATGTATATGTATAAGAGATGAGGAACGTATATGAGATGAATGTATATGTATAAGAGATGAGGAATGCATGCTATATACGAAGAACGTATGTGTTGGCAGCATTATATTGCAGAACTGACTGGCCGCATCTGACAGCAGTTAATCTGTCCCAACTGAAGCCCTGCTGGGTGACCGTGTGGCCGACAGAGGGCACCTCTGGCGGGACCGGCTGGAAGAGGCCCGCGTCGTCGGCGGAACCCCACCAGAACACCGAATCGGCGGACGACGCCGACTTCACCGAGCTGATGCTGGACCAGGTGCGGCGCGTGCGCCCCCGCTGCTGTATACAGGCCCTCCCGCTGCTGTATACAGGCCCTCCTCCCTGCTGTATACAGGCCCCCCCCGCTAAGGCTGCCCTGCGCACAGGCCCTCCCGCTGCTGTATACAGGCCCTCCCGCTGCTGTATACAGGCCCTCCCGCTGCTGTACACAGGCCCTCCCGCTGCTGCACACAGGCCCTCCCGCTGCTGTATACAGGCCCTCCCGCTGCTGCACACAGGCCCTCCCGCTGCTGTATACAGGCCCTCCCGCTGCTGATACAGGCCCTCCCGCTGCTGTAACAGGCCCTCCCGCTGCTGTATACAGGCCCTCCCGCCCCTCACACAGGCCCTCCCGCCCCTGTACACAGGCCCTCCTGCCTCTACAGACAGGCCCTCCGCCCCTACACACAGGCCCTCCCGCTGCTGTATACAGGCCCTCTCGCCCCTACAACAGGCCCTCCCGCCCCTGCACACAGGCCCTCCCGCCCCGCTCTGCATACAGGCCTCCACTCACAGGCCCTCCCCCTGCTGTATACAGGCCCTCCTGCGCCTCTACAGACAGGCCCTCCCGCCCCTGCACACAGGCCCTCCCGCTGCTGCACAGGCCCTCCCGCTGCTGTAAGCCCTCACACAGGCCCTCCCTGCTGTATACAGGGCCCTCCCCGCTGCACACAGGCCCTCCGCCCCTGCACACAGGCCCTCCCGCTGCTGTATACAGGCCCTCCCGCTGCTGTACACAGGCCCTCCCGCTGCTTAACAAGGCCCTCCCGCTCTTACACAGGCCCTCCCGCTCCTGCACACAGGCCTCCGCTGCTGTATACAGGCCCTCCCGCCCCCACAGGCCCCCCTCACACAGGCCCTCCCGCCTCTACAACAGGCCCTCCCGCTCTGTACACAGGCCCTCCCGCCTGCTGACAGGGCCCTCCCGCCCCTACACACAGGCCCTCCCGCCCCTGCACACAGGCCCTCCCCTGCTGCTGCACACAGGCCCTCCCGCTCCTGCACACAGGCCCTCCCGCCCCTGCACACAGGCCCTCCCCCCACAGGCCCTGCCCCTGCACACAGGCCACCCTCCCTCTCCCTGCACACAGGCCCTCCCGCCCCTGCACACAGGCCCTCCCTGCCCCTACACACAGGCCCTCCTGCCCCTGTACACAGGCCCTCCCGCCCTACAGTACACAGGCCCTCCCACAGGCCCTCCCGCCTCTACAGACAGGCCCTCCTGCCCCTACCTGTACACAGGCCCTCCCGCCCCTGCACACAGGCCCTCCCGCCCCTGCACACAGGCCCTCCCGCCCCTGCGTACACAGGCCCTCCCGCTGCTGTATACAGGCCCTCCCGCTGCTGTATACAGGGCCTCCCGCTGCTGTATACAGGCCCTCCCGCTGCTGTATACAGGGCCTCCCGCTGCTGTATACAGGCCTCCCGCTGCTGTATACAGGCCCTCCCGCTGCTGTATACAGGCCCTCCCGCTGCTGTATACAGGCCCTCCCGCTGCTGTATACAGGCCCTCCCGCTGCTGTATACAGGCCCTCCCGCTGCTGTATACAGGCCCTCGCTCTTAACAGGCCTCCCGCTGCTGTATACAGGCCCTCCCGCTGCTGTATACAGGCCCTCCCGCTGCTGTATACAGGCCCTCCCGCTGCTGTACACAGGCCCTCTCGCCTCTACAGACAGGCCCTCTCGCCCCTACACACAGGCCCTCCCGCCCCTACACACAGGCCCTCCCCCCTACACACAGGCCCTCTCGCCCCTACACACAGGCCCTCTCGCCCCTACACACAGGCCCTCCCGCCCCTACACACAGGCCCCCCCCTCAGGCCCTCTCGCCCCTACACACAGGCCCTCCCGCTCCTGCACACAGGCCCTCCGCTCCCGAACACAAGGCCCTCTGCCCCTACACACAGGCCCTCCTGCCCTGTACACAGGCCCTCCCGCCTCTACAGACAGGCCCTCCCGCCCCTGCACACAGGCCCTCCTCGCCCCTACACACAGGCCCTCCCGCCCCTGCACACAGGCCCTCCCGCCCCCTACACACAGGCCCTCCTGCCCCTACACACAGGCCCTCCCGCTCTGTATACAGGCCCTCCCGCCCTACACACACAGGCCCTCCGCCCCTACACACAGGCCCTCCTGCCTCTACAGACAGGCCCTCCCGCCCCTACACACAGGCCCTCCCGGTCCCTACACACAGGCCCTCTCTGCCCCTGCACACAGGCCCTCCCGCCCCTACACACAGGCCCTCCCGCCCCTCGCTACAGACAGGCCCTCCCGCCCCTACACACAGGCCCTCCTGCCCCTACACACAGGCCCTCCACACCCTCCCGTCCTACACACAGGCCCTCCCACCTCACACACACACCCACACACCCACACACAGCACACCCGTCACACACACACACACACACACACACACACACACACACACACACACACACACACACACACACACACACACACACACACACACACACACACACACACACACACGCAACACACACAACACACACACACACACACACACACACACACACACACACACACACACACACACACACACACACACAGGCCCTCCCCCTCCACACACACACACACAGGCCCTCGCGCAGAAATCCTGGGCCGTGCTGGGTGGCCTGGAGAGAGGTGTGGTGCAAGCGAGACATTGGACACCGCGGAACGGCACTGGGGAGCGCCGGATATGGAAGATATGGGTAGAAAGAGCTCAGGAGCTATTAGCACGTCACGGAGGAACGGCGGAGCTCAAGGGGTGGCATACGTTAAAGAGGGCATCACAGCTCAGAATGTGACGTAGGTCACGGAGGGGCATCAAAGCTCAGGAGGAAGTGACACATGTAACGAATGAGCGCCAGAGCTCAGGGAGTGACACAGGCGAGGGGTATGGGACGGTAGCGGGTGCCCCAGAGCGTCCGAACCGGCAAAGTGCCGTGGGGTGTAAAGTTGTTCCTTGATGTATGAACTTGATCGAACTTGCTTCTTGAAGCTGCTATATGATGTATTCTTGAACTTGTTTCTTGATGTACCTCTCGCACTGTATGCTCATTGCACCGCGCTACTGCCAATGAAGTAGAGTACAGTAATGTTGAATTTCTACGCTGTATTGGAATTAACGATTTGCGGGGAGTCTAGTGTCGGAAATCAGGCCTATCAGAAGTATGGAACTAAAAGAGCGATTCGTACGCGTCGCTTGCCGATTGGATGGCCGATTGGCTTCATCAGGAGCTATGTATTTATTTCACAATACATGCCCTCCACGTGCAGTGGCTGTTACGGACAGTCTGAGTTTAACTCACAGATATTTACAAAGAAAGGATAGATGTGTGGTCAATAGTTGGAGCAGATGCGCAACAAACATTCGTACGCCAACATAATACAATATCCATATCACTTTCCGCACTGCATATACCGTACTTGCAAGACGAGCTATACACGAGTGGCTTGTATAAGTGATAGGAAAGCGATGGCCTAAAGGTGACCTCATAGTGTGCACATATCCATGGTGTAAGTTTTTTGTGTGACTAGTGTTGTTCGTGGAGATACGCATCAGAGGAGCTGCAGTGGGGAGACCAAACTCGTTTAGGGCATCAGAAATATGATCAAATTTCCGTAGACCTGACACGACTCTAGTGGCGAAGTTAATGATCTTGTATGTTTCTTGAAGTTAGACAGCCTCGATGTTTTTGTTTCAGTAGGAAGTTTGTTGTAGTCGAAGACAGACGAGTAGAGAAATCTCCTGCGACCAGTCTCTCTGTGTATGGCTGGCAGGAGCAGCTTGTCGTCTGCACGTGCGTGACGGTTTCGCAGGGTAGAGTTTGCAGTAATTTGGCTGGCAATGTGCGTAGGCTCACCCGTCAGAATGATCTTGTGAGCAAAGTGAGACTGTGACATAGATACAGATCAGCTGCAGTGAGGAGACCCAACTCGTTTAGGGCATCAGAAATATGATCAAATTTCCGTAGACCTGACACGACTCTAGTGGCGAAGTTAATGATCTTGTCTAGTCTGTGGATGTTTGCTGACGACCCGTTCCCGTAAACAGATATGCAGTATCGGATATTGGATATAACTGGGCTATTGACTATAGTGAAGAGGGTACTGGTCGGCAGATGGTGATGCAGGTGGCTCAGGGCCAGAAGAACCCTAGTGCACTTGCGGAACACAACAGGTACATGGGAATCCCGCGTTATGTGGCGATCAAATGTCACCCCAAGATTCTTACACGAATGGCTCTCACCTATCACGGCGTCCCTAAAGCACACTCGTATCGGGGTAATATTACGCAGATTTTGACGCGATCCGAGAGTAAGAAGCTGAGTTTTAGTCGGGTTCACCTTCAAGCCGTTATCCAGGAAGTAGTCGTAGAGTTGGCTCAGACATGTCTCCATCTGACTTATCAGATTTCGGAGATCAGTTTTCCGACCGGAGATGAGGACATGGGGATGTCGTCTGCGAACTTGGTGATATGTGCTACCGGGACGTGCAAACTGGGGTCGTTCGAAAAGATGCAATAGAGAAGTGGACCTAATGATGAGCCTTGAAAGACACCTATTTTGTTTGGGAGAAAGGAGGAGAGATGCCTGTTTCCGTGTTGATCTGAGACGCTAACAGCCTGCGTGTGACCTAGATATGCTTTAAACCAGTCGGTATCGATTCCATGGAGTTCAAGTTTAGTGAGCAGTTTGGTGTGGTCTATTGCATCGAAACATTTACTGAGGTCAAGAATGCAGAGGAGAGCTACTTCCGAACGGTCCATTACTGCTAGTATTTCGTCCGTGACTGAGATAAGGGCGGTTTCCGCAGAGTGGCGTGGTCTGGAGCCGTGCTGAGTTTGGGCCAGTAGGTGGTTTGAGTTTAGATGGTGATAGAGTTGTTTCTGCACTACCCTCTCAGTGATCTTGGCGATAACCGGAACCAGTGAGATGGGTCTAAAATTAGAGGAATCCGAAGGATGTCCTGAATTGTGAATGGGAGTGACTATTGAGTCTTTTCAGGTGGAAGGGATATCAGCTGTAGTCAGGCATGTGTTTATAATGTCGAGCAGCACTTCGCCGATAAAAAAGAACAGAAATTTGACAACCTTAATACAGATCCCGTCGGGTCCTTACGCACTTGTGCTTCTCATGTTTATGATGATTTTGGCTAGCTGTTCAAGAGATATGGGTGATACTTTATAGGAGCTGGTAGAGACGCGCGGTAGCCAGCAATTGGGAGATGTGTGTTCAGGCATACTGTGCATGTGGCTGCCCTGGATCACTTCACAGGGTTTGATCAGATGACCTATCAGTGAGGCTTTGTCCATTGGCACCTTGCTCGTGTATGTGTGTATAGACCGGTCCTAGTTGGTGCACCACAGACAGGAAACGAACAAGTTATTGTTGGCTTTCGGCTGGCTCCACTATTCCCCGGTGCGGAAGTGCGAGATGGCCGGCCCGGGCTGACCTGGGCTGCGCACTTGTGCCGAAGGTGCCGACTCCCGAGTCTCACGGCGGACAGCGGCGTGCCAGTTCGGAGCGCGGCGACCGCCCGCCGGCCAAGTTCATGTTCCCGAGCCTCGACCAGCCGCCACCCGACGACTGGGTGTGCATCAAGGGTGAGCGGCTGCCTCGGCGCAGCGGACGGCGCCTACACCTCCACCCCACCCCTGCCCCAGCCCCGGCCACCCCTGCCCCAGCCCCAGCCACCCCTGCCCCAGCCCCAGCCACCCCTACCCCAGCCACCCCTGCCCCGGCCACCCCTGCCGCAGTCCCAGCCACCCCTGCCCCAGCCCCGGCCACTCCTGCCCCAGCCCCGGCCACCCCTGCCCCAGCCCCGGCCACTCCTGCCCCAGCCCCGGCCACCCCTGCCCCAGCCACCCCTGCCCCGGCCACCCCTGCCCCAGCCCCCTGCCACCCCTGCCCCAGCCCCGGCCACCCCTGCCCCAGCCCCGGCCACCCCTGCCCCAGCCCCCCCTGCCCCAGCCACCCCTGCCCCAGCCCCAGCCACTCCTGCCCCAGCCCCAGCCACTCCTGCCCCAGCCCCGGCCACCCCTGCCCCAGCCCCGGCCACCCCTGCCCCAGCCCCGGCCACCCCTGCCCCAGCCCCGGCCACCCCTGCCACAGCCCAGCCACCCCTGCCCCAGTTCCAGCCACCCCTGCTACAGCCCCGGCCACCCCTGCCCCAGTCGGCAGACCACGGTGCCAGCTCAACACGCGAGTTCTTGGGACAGTCGCACGGTTCTTGGGTTCTTGGTATGACTTGCCAGACTGCTAGGCCGCTTGGAATTTGTTCGCGCCAAGTGGTGGCTGGGACAGCCGTGAATCTAGCGCTGGTACGATTCGCCTTAAAATCGAAAGGCGCTGAGCTTCCATGGTCCTTCACGAGTGTTTGATTTAGGTTGTAAGGCAGGCACCATGCGATCGCATGTACTCAATGCGCCACAACAATTGGCGCTAAACTGGAGCGGCTCGTGTCGTCTGCTCGGTTATGGTGCGTGGCTGACCCCGCTCATTGCCGCAGGCGAGTTCGTGATGGTGTACGGGTCGCTGACCTCTCACATCAGCGGTGACATGCACATCAACCCGAAGGCTGGCCTCAACGACGGTCTGCTGCATCTGCACGTGCTGCGGGCCGGTCTCTCGCGCAGCCAGGTGTTGCAGGTAATTTTAAAAGGCATCGCCCTTGGCTGATGACGAGCTGCATGTACACCGAGTGCGTGCTGTGTTGGTGTCGTGGTGCTGGTGACCGGTGCTGTGTGGGTGACGTGGTGCTGGTGACCCGGTGTTCTGTTGGTGACGTGGTGCTGTGTGGGTGGCGTGGTGCTGTGTGGATGACGTGGTGCTGGTGTCCTGTTCTGTTGGTGACGTGGTGTTGGTGACCTGGCGCTGTGTGGGTGACGTGGTGCTGGTGTCCTGTTGTGTTGGTGACGTGGTGCTGGTGACCTGGTATGTGGGTGACGTGGTGCTGGTGACCCGGCGTTGTGTGGGTGACGTGGTGCTGGTGACCTGGTGCTGTGTTGGTGACGTGGTGCTGGTGACCTGGTGTGTGGGTGACGTGGTGCTGGTGACACCACACGACGCATGTTGGCGCCATTCTCCGGCGTGTGGCGCGCCGTGCGCGTGACGGACAGCACTGCTGACATCTGTCGGGTGGGATCAGTACCTTCTAGGCCTGTCGGACGGTCGGCTGACGCGGCTGCATTTTGTCGACCTCTACCGGGTACGAGCGGTCCGGCTGGTACCGGAAACGCCCGGCGGCTATATCACGGTACGGCAAAAACACCGGTTATATCACGGTACGGCAAAAGCGCGGTGCGACAATATCACCGGTCGTGTCATGGTAGTGTATGTTCTCACACTGCATTCTCGTTGCACTATACTGCTGAAGAAACAAAATTTGGCGATGTTGAAGTCAGGTATACGCCATTTATGTCGTGGTGTAGCAATATCACTGCTATGCCATGGCAGACTGTGCCAGTTAAATCGTGGTACGGTTGTGTTGCAGTTATATCACCGTTTTTTCTGAGTATGACTATATCACGGTGCAACTATATCGTGGTGATATCATAGTACGGCTATATCGTGTTACCGCTATACCACAGTTATATTACGTATATGCCTGGGTATGACTATATCATGGTACGGCTGTATCAGTTATATCGTGGTGCGGTTCGGTCAGTCATATCACGGGTATATCTCAGTATGACTATATCACGATGCGACTATATCACCATGATATAGTCGCACCGATATCGTGGTAGGCCTATGTCATGTCGTGGAACGGCTATGCAAGTTATGTTATTGGTAAATCGCAGTATGGCTCTATCGCAGTATGGCTGTATTACGGTATGGCTATATTACGGTTATATCACTGACATATCGCAGTATTACCACGGTATGGCTGTGTCACGTCTACCATATGGTACAGCTACACCACGGTATGGCTAGGTAGCATCTGACCTGTAGTTTTTGACCACGCTGCCTTTGACCTCTAATATGTGACCTTGACTCACGCACTTTGTTCTGCGACCTGTCCGTAGCGTTTGACGTATCAGCCAACTTCTGACCTGCAGCCTGTGACCGTTGGCCTGTGGCCTGTGACCTGGAGATCGTGATCCTGTGACCTAGTCATTGTGACCTGTGACCTACAGCTGGACGGAGAGGTGATGCAGTACGGCCCCATCCAGGCGGAGGTGCACCGTGGCCTGGGCCGCGTCCTCTGCCCACGCAAGTACTAGTGGCCGGCCAGACGGCCGTCGGGGGCGGGGGGGAGATGTGAGAGATGTGATCAGCTCTGCGGCATCGGTTCCGGGAGCAGCTCTGCATCGCCTGCTCTCCACAGTCTGCCCGACACGAACGCGTGCGGCCTCGAAGACGCTCCGTGAGCCTTTGCGATGGCCGTGACGAGACGTGATGTGACGTGGCGTGGGCGGACGACGTCACTCGGATCCTCTCTGCCGTCCCCCGCCGGCCCGACGCGTCGCCCTGCTCAGGCCGTGTCGGCCGTGTTAGAGTTGTTGCCGTGACGTGTGTGCAATGACGTTGGGCCGTGCTGCGATCCAGCGCCGAGGCGTCGCATCTCCTGCACGGAACCGACACGGCGTCAGTGCGCCTTTTATGACGTCATAGATATTATGACGTCACGGGTGTGTGTTTGTGATGCCGCCAGCTGCACAACTGTGGTGCCAATTTTATCCAGTATCGTATATTCCTATTGCGAAATCAAAATGTGGGACGTGTGGCTGTCGCGGTTGCCGTTCTGCGGGAGCGTGGCGAGTGCTGGAAGCACGCGGAGTGTGACGTCACTCGCTGGAGCGTGACTGGACAGTCCGGCGTTCGGTGCGATCGACTCCGGATCGCAGATCGCGAGTTGTAGTCTCGCCTGTCGCTGTGTTCGCCGGCCTACTCGCAACGTCCGCTCGCGACGAGTGCGCTGAGCCGGCGACGGGTCGGTGGACATGTCGGTCGGTCTGGCCGGCGGCCGGTCACGCCTGCCCGGTGCCTTGGCGGCGCCGTGGCGGCGCCGCCGCCGGGTGTGGACCGTGACGTCCCGGCCGTCACGTGCCGCGCCGCTGGTGACGTCACAAGTGCGTGTTGCCCCGGCGACGCGGCGGCCGTGTTGGGGGAGGGGCGGCGAGCACGTGTCTGATGTGTGTATTTGGAGACGAGGAGGACACTTGTCGGTATGTGTATTTGGAAACGGGGAGGGGGCACTTGTCTGATGTGTGTATTTGGAGAGGTGACGGGGGAGCGGTGTCACAGGTGGAGTTGTCGCCGTGTGCGATGCGGATCAGGGTGGTGGTGATATTTCCCCGGTTGTACCGTGCCTGACGGAACTCCAGTACGTTGGCACGGAGCGGTGTGAGCTGGCTACGTGCGGCGGTGTTCAGAGACTGTCATATGGAGAACTGGGGGGGGGGGAGGCTGTGAGAGTGACGCTGGCGCACCTAGCCGAACCAGGCCGACCCAGTCCAACCAAGCCGACCCAGTCCAACCAAGCCGACCCAAGCCGACCCAGCCCAACCAAGCCGACCCAGCCCAACCAGGCCAACCAAGCCGACCCAGCCCAACCAAGCCGACCCTGCCCAACCAGGCCGACCAAGCCGACCAGGCCGACCCTGCCCAACCAAGCCGACCAAGCCGACCAAGCCGACCAAGCCGACCAAGCCGACCCAGTCCAACCAGGCCGACCCAGTCCAACCAAGCCGACCCAGTCCAACCAAGTCGACCTAAGCCGACCCAGTCCAACCAAGCCGACCCAGTCCAACCAAGCCGACCCAGTCCAACCAAGCCGACCTAGTCCAACCAAGCCGACCCAGTCCAACCAAGCAGACCCAGCCCGACCAAGCCGACCCAGTCCAACCAAGCAGACCCAGTCCAACCAAGCAGACCCAGTCCAACCAAGCCGACCCAGTCCAACCAAGCCGACCCAGCATGGCCAACTGACCCACAGAGCGCCCGACCTAGCCAACGTAGTCAGGTAGCCTGTGGACACCCAATATTGTGTTTCCAACCAGCGCCTTAGTGATTGGCGCCGTTGGGCCATCTCCCCTGTGGAGAGGAGAGGCAGCGATGTCTCCGTTGTTTCGGGGCCCTGACAGTGCGAAGCGTTTTACTTACGTGCCAGCACAGCACGAGACCACAAGTTGTTTTATAGGCGTCACATGGGCTGTTTCACACGCGAAGACATTCTGTGGAACAGCTCAAAACTCGTACATTCCGGAAACTTGTTCCGTTATCCCCTGGTGATAGAATGTCAGGCTCCGTAAGTGCCAATGCAATAGTCTCAATCTGATAGAGAAGTACTAGAATAAAAGTGTATGGGTGCTAATAGTCGTAGAGCTTGTCGAAGCGCCCTTAAACGCAGATAACTAACTAACTAGAGTAGGCCGCATGTGGTTTGTGCTGTCGGTCAGCAGCAGTGGTAAATTACTCGTGAAATGGGGTGGAGTATTCCACTTTCTGAACGCTCAATCGACATACTTCTCCAAGAAGTATCGACATCCTGCTCCTTGGAACCCACATCATCAGCTCGAAGTACGTACACCATCAGCTTGAATTTGAGTCTGAGGCATCAAAAATATTTTAAATGACACTAATTCCATAGCAAATTTCGACATCCTACTGTGCTCGTTTCGACATCTCACACCTAACGAAAACACATTATTTTAACCCTGGTCTGCAGCCACTGTTGTAGTTTGTTCACTCTGTTTTGACATATTTCCAGCCCCTATAGTACAGGCTCAAGTCTGCATGAGCGGGCCCGACCCCCGCAGCAGCGGCCACGTCTTGTTCCACCGGGGTTCCCTCCCCGCAGCAGCGTCACCGGGGTTCCCTCCCCGCAGCAGCAGCGGCTGCGTCCTGTTCCACCGGGGTTCCCTCCCCACAGCAGCGGCTGCGTCCTGTTCTGCCGGGGTTCCCTCCCCGCAGCAGCGGCTGCGTCCTGTTCCACCCCCCCCCCACAGCAGCAGCGGCTGCGTCCTGTTCCACCGGGGTTCCCTCCCCGCAGCAGCGGCTGCGTCCTGTTCCACCGGGGTTCCCTCCCCACAGCAGCGGCTGCGTCCTGTTCCACCGGGGTTCCCTCCCCGCAGCAGCGGCGGCTGCGTCCTGTTCCACCGGGGTTCCCTCCCCACAGCAGCGGCTGCGTCCTGTTCCACCGGGGTTCCCTCCCCGCAGCAGCGGCTACGTCCTGTTCCACCGGGGTTCTCTCCCCACAGCAGCGTCACCGGGGTTCCCTCCCCACAGCAGCGGCTGCGTCCTGTTCCACCGGGGTTCCCTCCCCACAGCAGCGGCTGCGTCCTGTTCCGCCGGGGTTCCCTCCCCACAGCAGCGGCTTCCTGTTCTGCCGGGGTTCCCGCAGCAGCAGCGGCTATGTCCTGTTACACCGGGGTTCCCTCCCCACAGCAGCGGCGGCTGCGTCCTGTTCTGCCGGGGTTCCCTCCCCACAGCGCAGCCACGGCCATCACAGGGTAGGTGGCGCTGCTTGTGGTGGTGCGGCGCTATTGTCGGCGGTGGCCGCGGCCGTGTTGGTGGTGGGGACGAGTACTCTAGGGGTAAATTGCCCGTCTCACGATCGAAAGGTTGTGGGTTCGAGTATCACCTGTCGCTACTCTCTATCACATCTACTACTCCAATCGGAGTGAGAGATTGGGAACGCTGCATGACTGAACGGTCGATATGTCGCAAAAGGCAATGACCAAGCGGTGGGGTTGGTGACGCGGCCGTGTTTGTCCCGCGGTCGTTTGTTTATCTATTGGGTGGTTCTCGACGCACTTATGCATGATCGCGGCTAATGTCCCCCCCCCCCACCACACACACACACACACACACACACACACACACACACCACACACACACACACACACACACACACACACACACACACACAGTGTTTCGCCGGTGTGCCGCGGGATTGGGAAATGTCCCGAGCGGTACGAGTGTGGGTGACGCGGTCATGTTTGACACGCGGTCGTGTTCATGACGCGGTTGTGTCTACGACTCGGTCGCGTTTGTGACTCGGTCGTGTTTGTCCCGTGGCCATGCGCTGTTGGCCGCCGCCCTGGCTGGTGTCGGCTCGGTGTGTGTGTCTGCTGGCCGCCGCCCTGGCTGGTGTCGGCTCGGTGTGTGTGTCCTGCCGCCGCCCTGGCTGGTGTCGGCTCGGTGTGTGTGCGCCCCTGGCTGGTGTCGGCTTTTTGGCCGCCGCCCTGGCTGGTGTCGGCTCGGTGTGTGTCTGTTGGCCGCCGCCCTGGCTGGTGTCGGCTCGGCCGCCGCCCTGGCTGGTGTGTCGGTGTGTGTCTGCTGGCCGCCGCCCTGGCTGGTGTCGGCTCGGTGTGTGTGTTCTGGCCGCCGCCCTGGCTGGTGTCGGCTCGGTGTGTGTGTTCTGCTGGCCGCCGCCCTGGCTGGTGTCGGCTCGGTGTGTGTGTCTGCTGGCCGCCGCCCTGGCTGGTGTCGGCTCGGTGTGTGTGTGCTGGCCGCCGCCCTGGCTGGTGTCGGCTCGGTGTGTGTGTCGCCGCCGCCCTGGCTGGTGTCGGCTCGGTGTGTGTTGTCTGCTGGCCGCCGCCCTGGCTGGTGTCGGCTCGGTGTGTGTGTGTCTGCTGGCCGCCGCCCTGGCTGGTGTCGGCTCGGTGTGTGTGTGTCTGCTGGCCGCCGCCCTGGCTGGTGTCGGCTCGGTGTGTGTGTGTCTGCTGGCCGCCGCCCTGGCTGGTGTCGGCTCGGTGTGTGTGTGTCTGCTGGCCGCCGCCCTGGCTGGTGTCGGCTCGGTGTGTGTGTGTCTGCTGGCCGCCGCCCTGGCTGGTGTCGGCTCGGTGTGTGTGTCTGTTGGCCGCCGCCCTGGCTGGTGTCGGCTCGGTGTGTGTGTTCTGCTGGCCGCCGCCCCTGGCTGGTGTCGGCTCGGTGTGTGTGTTTGGCCGCCGCCCTGGCTGGTGTCGGCTTTTTTCCCCCCCTGCTGGTGTCGGCTCGGTGTGTGTGTCTGCTGGCCGCCGCCCTGGCTGGTGTCGGCTCGGTGTGTGTGTCTGCTGGCCGCCGCCCTGGCTGGTGTCGGCTCGGTGTGTGTGTCTGCTGGCCGCCGCCCTGGCTGGTGTCGGCTCGGTGTGTGTGTGTCTGCTGGCCGCCGCCCTGGCTGGTGTCGGCTCGGTGTGTGTGTTCTGCTGGCCGCCGCCCTGGCTGGTGTCGGCTCGGTGTGTGTGTGTCTGCTGGCCGCCGCCCTGGCTGGTGTCGGCTCGGTGTGTGTGTCTGCTGGCCGCCGCCCTGGCTGGTGTCGGCTCGGTGTGTGTGTCTGCTGGCCGCCGCCCTGGCTGGTGTCGGCTCGGTGTGTGTGTCTGCTGGCCGCCGCCCTGGCTGGTGTCGGCTCGGTGTGTGTGTGTCTGTTGGCCGCCGCCCTGGCTGGTGTCGGCTCGGTGTGTGTGTCTGCTGGCCGCCGCCCTGGCTGGTGTCGCCTCGGTCGTGTGTGTCTGTTGGCCGCCGCCCTGGCTGGTGTCGCCTCGGTCGTGTGTGTCTGCTGGCCGCCGCCCTGGCTGGTGTCGGCTCGGTGTGTGTGTCTGCTGGCCGCCGCCCTGGCTGTGCCGGCTCGGTCGTGTGCTGGACGACTGTATCGCAGTGCTGCGCTGGGCGCTGGCGACTTGCCGCCCTCCCCCGGCCAGCGGATGGGACCAAGGCCCCGCCAAAGGCTCCGTGCTCAAGACCAGAAGTGGCGGCGTTTTGTGGTGTGATTTGGGCAATTGTTTACGTTCGACACGTCAACGCGGATTTAAGTTGTTTCCGTTTTCATTGCTGACTGTGTTTTGTCTGTCGTGTGGGTGTACAGCGGCCCTGTATTGGAAAGTGAATCATCGAAACTGTCTCAAATTAGATTGAAGTAGCAGAATTCAATACTTATTGTGTGTAGGATGTTGGCAACGCAATATGTGGGTTACGTGGACATCAATGAGCGCAATACTTAGAGGTTGTTATTTAGTCTCCCCTGGAGCTATAACCAATGACAGGTCAAGATGTAGGCTGCTGGTGTGGACAGTAAATTACTCGGCTTTGCTTCACAGCACTGGGAGAGGGGACGAGTAGTCTGGGGGTAAGTTGCCCGTCTAACAATCGAAAGATTGTGGGTTCGAGTCTCACCTGTCGCTACTCTTCGCCCGCGACCAATCGTCGTGAGAGGTTGGCGACGCTACATGACTCAGCGGCTGACGTGTCGTAAAACCACTAACCACCGCAACGCTGGGGGTTAGATGTGTTGTTGATCCGCCGTCCGCAACGTTGTTCCGGAGCCTGTTTGATCATTCAGCGTTGTTCTGAAGCCTAGTCGTGCAGAGCACCTTGTTCTGGAGCCTTGTTGTCGCCCGCAGCCTGATGTGCTGAAGCCTGGCATATGCATTCGGTATCTTTTAGCGTGTTCTGCGATTCATTTGTGTGATCGCCTTCATTGGTGTTGCGCAGCCAGGTTAGTGTTGTGCCGGCGCCTGGTCGTGTAGCGTTGTTGTTGGGGGTGGTCACATGCCGTCGCGCTCTCGGTCACAACTGCCGGCTGCCTTCCGGCGGTCTTCAGAGAGGTCTCGTTTGTCTGGGGGAGAGAAGCCCGGCTGTGGGCAGCTGCGGTAGCGTCTGGGGGTTTGTCTGGGGAGACCCCCGGCTGTGGGCAGCTGCGGTAGCGTCTGGGGGTTTGTCTGGGGAGACCCCCGGCTGTGGGCAGCCGCGGTGGCGACTACGATCCGGTTTGTCTGGGGAGACCCCCGGCTGTGAACAGCTGCTGCCGGCTGATATTACTCCGGAGGCGGCCGTCTGTGATTGGTGTGTTGCGCCCTGTTGAACTACTAGTGCGTTTGTTCCCCCCGAGGTGACCTGCGTAGCGCGCCGGTCGCCCTCTAGATGGCAGTAGTCGCCAGTAGCGGTCCGTAGTGGTTTTGGTCTGGCGACTGCATGTGTCGCCTCTGTACAATTATCCCTCCAGGGGACCACATTCCCGCATCACGGCCGGGTCAACACGAAAGCCGACCATCCCGCGACTGGCGCAATGGACTCGCGGTAGTCATGGCGACCACTTCCCGCGTCACAACTCGGCGGGTCTGATGCGGCTTGTCAGTTGTTGCCATGGCAACTAGTTACCGCGTCACAGCCGGCTGGGGCTGGTGCGGGTTGTCCGTTGTTGCCATGGCGACCATTTCTCACGTCATAGTTGAGTCCGGTGCGGTTTCTATTGCCATGGCAACCGTCCGGCTGGGCGGCCGAGGCCGACCTCCAGTCGCTACAACGCGTCTCTGGGTCAATTCACCCTTCCTTGGGACCACAGCTCGTCCTGGTCATGGCGATAGTGTCCGGGGTCATTACCTGGCGGCGTCACAAAGTGAGTTAGGGATTCTTTCAAGGATGGGTTGTAGCTGTTTCGGTTGTCTTGGTGCCTACTCGTAGGGCTGGTGCTAATTTTAGAGATGGTTTTGTTAAAGTGTACGTGATGCCTCGGTATTCCGAGTAATTTAACTCTTCAGTGGTAACCCAGTTCAATTTATCGGTCGTAATCCAGTTGAATTCATCAGTCGTGCCCCATCGGCACAACCCAGGGACCACGATGCGTCTGGTGGGTAACAGACTGCACGCCTTTCCTGGCCGGTCTGCGCTCCGCTCCCCTCCCCTCCCCATATGAGCGTTGTGTGCGCTCGTGGTGAGTACTGCCGTCGATATCTGAACTGGTGTTGTGTGGGTCCTCCGGATCCTAGCCGGAGGTACGGCGTACACGCCTTTGAACTAGGCCTAAACTCACGTCTGTGGGCTCGGCCTATGCTCACGTCTGGGCTCGGCCTATGCTCACGTCTTTGGAGTCGGCTTACGCTCGTATCTGTGGGCTTGTCTGTAGGCTCGGCATATGCTCGCGTCTGTAGGCTCGGCATATGCTCGGTCTGTAGGCTCGGCATATGCTCGCGTCTGTAGGCGCATAGCTCGCTCGGGCATATGCTCGCGTCTGTAGGCTCGGCATATGCTCGCGTCTGTAGGCGCGGCCTAGGCTGGTGTCTGTGAGCTCGGCCTAGGCTGGGGGTCTGGTGGTTCGGCCTAGGCTCGCGTCTGTCGGGTGAGCTCGGCCTAGGCTCGCGGCTGCAGGCTCGGCCTAGGCTGGCTGCAGGCTCGGCCTAGGCCCGCGTCTGCAGGCTCGGCCTAGGCTCGCGGCTGTGGGCGCGGACTGGACTCGCGTCTGTGCGCTCGTCCTAGTCCTGGGTTCGCGTCTTTAGGCAGCCGGCCAGTGAGGCGCCGCACCAGACCAGAGGCGAGTCTCGTCGTCAGCCGTATGCCTTGCCAGACCAGGTCGGTGGGGAGTGTACTTTCTCGCACACGCACATATCAGACACGGTGGCGGGCGACTACATAATGTGCTTGTCTATTTCGGACGTTCTTCAAATACATGGTATTATGTATGCGCTGCTGTGGTGATTTGTGTGTTCCGCTGCCATTCGTTTCTGGCAGAAACATTGTTATTCGACCAGACGAAGGGTTCCGAAACGTATCTACTGCAACACTCCTTGCTAGGGCGCGCTTGTTTCGTATAAAGTGGGTAGCACTAGTGCTGTTTAGCACTCTGATTTGTCTAGTGCTAGTGCCCTCACCGGGTCGGCTACTCCTGCCCTCCGAAGTCTTCTGCCCTTGTGGGTGCCCTGCCTTGTTCAATTATCTTCCCTATCCTTAACCCAGCTTAGTGACATGTCCTCCCAAGATCACTGTCCTATTTAATGTCCTGCCATCTTTCCCTGAATGCTCTGCCCTGCTTACTGCCTTGCATTACTTACTACCCACTGCCCTGCCTTCGATAGTGCCTCGCCCTACTGAATGCTCTGCTCTGCCCCCTAGAACCCTGCCCTTCTGAGCGCTCGATTCTCTTGAGTGTTTTCGTTAGTACTGCCCTGCCGTACTTGGTAAGCTATTCTGTATTATTTACTCTTTAGTGTCTGCAGTCAGTGGTGCCTTGTTCTGGTTAGTGCTCTGTCCTCATCAGTGTGCTACCCGTATTTAGTATGGTACACTTCGATGCCATCTGGAGTGTCCTCAGTGCCCTGCCATCTACAGTCCTTCAAAAAGTGCTGAGTGCCCTGTATTCCTTGCTGTCTCACCCTTTTGAGTGCCTTCCTCAATCCCCTCCCCCACTTCGTGCCCTCTTTAGTGCTTAGTATCCGGTCATTTCTCGAATGCCCTGTCGTATTCAATACATTGCCTTCCGAAATAAGCTTCCACATATTAGTGCCTTGCACCTTTTAATAACCCGGCCTCATTAGTAGCTTCCCGAGTGGTGTAGCCTCGTTAGCGTACTCGTAAGTGTTCTATTGAGTTTTCTTTAATGCTCCACCGTATTTAATGCCCTTCTGAGTCCCCCGGCCTTCTTTAAAATCCTCGGAAGTGTTCAAATGATTGTCCTGTCCTTATGGATGCTCTCTGCCCTTCCAAATGACCAGCCCACTTTAGTGTCCTGCCTTCCTGAATGGGATGCCAGCTTCAGTGATCTTCCCTCATTGGTGCCCTCCTACGTGTCCTGGCTTTCTAGGTGCCCCGCCCTCTTCAACGGTCCGTCCACCTTGGTGCTCTACCTCTCTTAGTGCCACGCCATCATGTTTGCTCTACCTCCTTCAGTGCCCCTCGAGTATGTCATACGAAGTCTTTCTTCAATGCATTCCCAGGAGCCATCCTGATTGTGTTGTCCTCCCGGGTGCTCTGCTTGGTTTAGCTCTCTCTCCTTTTTCTCTCTCTCTCTCTCTCTCTCTCTCTCTCTCTCTCTCTCTCTTGTTTAGTGCGATGATATTACAATGTTCTACCCTACTTATTGCCTGGCCGTAGTTCCCCCTCTTCCTGGTGTCCTGCCCTACTCAGTACCCTGTCCCACTACCTCAGTACCCTTAGTACACTGCCCAGTTTTGTTCCCTTTTCTACTCGGTGCCCTATCCAAATTAGTACCGTTCCACTCAGTACCCTATTCAACTTAGTGCCCTGTCTACCCATAATCTTATCTAACTTAGTGCCCCGTTCTACTTAGTGCCCTGTGCTACCTATCCAGTATCCTATCCAGCTTAGTACCTTGTCCTACTCAGTATGCCGTCCTACGCAGTACCATGTCCAGCTCATGTACCTTATCCAACTCAGTGCTCTATTCAACTTTGTACCCTGTCCTACGCAGTACCTATCCTATTAAGTACCCTGTCCTAAGTGCCGTACATTCACTTTGTTTATTTGGTGGTTCACGACGCACTTTATGCACATTCATGGCTAATGGCGCTGCCCACTGTTTCGCCGGTGGGCCGCGGGATTGGGAAACGTCTCGAGCGGCGCTGGTGTCGAACCCGGGACCTTCGGCACCCAGAGCCAAACACCTTAACCACTCGGCCGCCCACGCCCCGCCATACATTCACCAGCAGCCCGATCGGTTCAGAGCCCGACGCTCAGCGTGGGAGTGTGCTCTGAATTCTTCTCCGACTCAACTCGACCTCTGAACTGCACTCGACTCCGGGCGTGCACAGTTCAACATCGGAGGAGCACAACACAGCATTGCCGGGCTACGCTGTGCCCGTCCGGTGCACACAGCGTCGCCCATGTGTGCACACCAATCTCCGAGCCTGCCGCGTCCAAACGCCGCGTCTCCTCTCATTGGTTTATTAACACTAACTCTAGCCGTTAACACGCAGCGAACGTTGCCGGGTAAAAAGAACGAGTAACCGCACGGGTCGGCGCCTGTATTATGCAGACGGCGTCGACGGTGTCGACGCCGTCGCCGTCGGCGCAGAAGAGGAGCCCCGACCGTAGCTGCCCGCCGCGCGCGTGTTAAAGTACAAACGGCTGCCACGCCAACGTATCGACACACAGCCGCCAGTCGCACGGCAGACGCGTCCCCCGCGTGCTCTGGTGACGTCACACAGCCGCCCGACACACGGCAGACGCGTCCCTCAAGCACTCTGGTGACGTCATGCAGCCGCCCGACACGTCCATCACGTACTCTGGTGACGTCACACGGCGCCGACGCCGCGTCTTTGCTCCCGGGTCTATCACGCCTACCCTCTTCAGTGCCCTGTCCTCTAATGGCATCTGCCTTCTGCCCTTGTGGGTGCCCTTAGGCTCAAACTCTGGTGACGTCATACAGTGGCGGCGGACCGTGTCTGCCCACTCTCGCGATGTCACGCTGTGCCCACCTCGGCACTAAGCTGTCCAGCATGTGGCGACTCGAGCCCCTCCAACGTTGAGAAAGTCGTCCCACCCCGCCCCCAAACAAAAATTGTCCGCTGTCCGGCTTCAGAGGGCATCCGCCGGCTCTAAAACACGCGCGAAAGATGAAAAATCAGAGTCCGCAGATGAGACCGGGTTCGTTTATAAAAATAGGAGCCGCGTCCTCCCTCGCTCCTTTCTCTCTCTCACACGAACACACGCACACACGACAATGAAGAAACGAAACCGGGAGCACGCCCGCTTACTGTACAACTTACAGCTTACTGTACTGTACGCCCGCTTACACGCCCCCAGAAACGCGAAACGGGGGTCGAAATTTGGCCGACGAAGCCGGAGAAGCCGGTCTGTGTGCAGTGTTCGGTGCGCGGCGCGTCCCGCCCCTGGCGACGATCTACTGCCGCCGCAGCTGTCGGCACGGCACGGCGTCGACCCTCGTCTACACGAAATGCCCTGGCGCGCGGCGTCCGCCGCCGCCGCCGCAGTGACGCAGCGACGCGCGCACACACACCGACACGTTGTACGTTAGTGGCGGCAGGCGCCCGCCCACACCAAGCGTTATGACCCCGGCGCCGACCGTCGCGCGCGCAACAAAATACACCGCCCTCTATGTACATACACAGCATACATATACGTGTGGTTGTGTGTGTGTGTGGCGTCGGCAGTCCCGCCGCTGTCGGTCAGCTGGCCTCGACAGTCAGCTGTCTGCCGGCCGGACAGTGTCCGAGGCTGTACACCGGGCGACTGCGGGTGGGCCAGGCTTGTCGGCAGTGTTCGCAGAGCCGACCAGACGGGCGGCGGCGCATCGGACCGGCCTGCGGACTCCAGACTAGCCTGCGGCCGCCATACTGCCGGTTCGGCCGCAGACCTCGCTCTGCCAGTCGGACCGAAGCCGTCTGTCTGCCGGTGGGATCTGCACGCGTTAGTGTGCCGCCTTCTGCAGACGGTCGGCCCACAGGTCAGCCTGCCGTTGGGTCTGCACGCGGTAGGCTGTCGGGCCGTCTGCGCGTCAGTCCGCCGGACCGTCTCCGCCGACCCCCGCCGACCGCCGGCCGGGCCGTCTACAGGTCGGTCTCGGTGTCTTCGGAGCGAGCCAGCGGCGCCGCGGTCGCACCGTCGATGCTGTTGTAATCACTCTGCGGGCAGACGATCCGGATCAGACCGGCTCTCGGCCGCAAACTCGGCGGCTCGACCGAGAGAAGACCGACAGACTCGGCACTCCGGCCGATCCGGATACACGGCACATCGAAACAACTCGCCGTCTCTTCTGCACGCCAATAATCCACAGCTCGATGAGGTCCGAACCTCCCAACTTGGCTACCCTAGGTAGACAACGTAGGCTTCGTTCGGCTACCTATGGTAGCCAAGTTGTCATCGCCGACAATCGTATGGCTATGTCTTCATCACGTTTCGTGGATCCTCTCCAGCATCTGACACTGACGCGCCGTTAGTCAGAGCGACGCGAAGCCCAGCGGGACGCCCCGGCAGGTGCAGATGGGTGAGGTTCCAGCTGTGGAGACGCCCCCTCCATAGCCGGGACCCCTCGGGGGCCGCCCACCTGTGGTGCGAGGCTGTAGGCGTCCCAGATGTGGATGGGGTGCCCCACAAGAGGTCCCAGTTGTGGCGGGCAGCTCTCGAGGGCCCCAGCTGTGGTTACCGGCTCCGGTGTTGCCCACCACAGCTGGACCCGTCAGGAGCCGCCCCCATCCACAGTCATGACCCCTCTGGAGCTGCCCAACAACAGCCAGGCCGAGCGACGGCCCATAGAACCCCGCCACCACAACTCCACGGAGCCGAGACCGGACCTGTCTGTGAGCAGACCCTCGGCCGCACCACCCGCCAACACACACACACGCGGCCGACCTGGGATACTGCCGACGGGATCACACAGAATACCCAACCGCAACGTAAGCACCCGTATAGACACATGCTGCGACACGGGAATCAGGACGTCCAGGAGCCGGACCGTGTGCGAACGGCAGTTCAACGCTCGACGCGCAGCCGGTCGGTCAGTCGCGCCCCAGCACCAGCCGACCCGGCACACGGCGCCCGAGGGGTTGCAGAGCAGAAGCAGACCCGCAGCCGCGGAACCGCGTGCAATCCAGCCCCCAGCACCTGCACTCCCACAGAGAAGCGCGAGCAGCCCGCCCCACAGAACAGGCAACCGTAGCGCAACACCAGCGACTGAGGTTCCCATCACCCCGACATTGGCCAGCGCACGCCCCAGCGGTCCGGCGGCGGTGCCGGCCGTCCCAGTACCTCTGAGGAGGCAAACACCTGCGCTGGTCCAGCGGCGAGAACGCGCCGCCGGCTGGTCTCTGCGGCCGGGCACACACGGTATGGCGGTCACCCGCTGTCGCCCCAACACGGCCCGACACACACGGTATGGCAGTCACCCGCTGTCGCCCCAACACGGCCCGACACAGATGCCCAACACGGCCCGACACACACGGTATGGCCGTCACCGCTGTCGCCCCAACACGGCCCGACACACACGGTATGGCGGTCACCCGCTGTCGCCCCAACACACACGGTATGGCTGTCACCGACTGTGGCCCCGACACACACGGTGTGGCAGTCACCCGCTGTCGCCCCAACACGGCCCGACACACACGGTATGGCGGTCACCCGCTGTCGCCCCAACACGGCCCGACACACGGTATGGCAGTCACCCGCTGTCGCCCCAACACGGCCCGACACACACGGTATGGCCGTCACCGACTGTCGCC
Source organism: Imbricaverruca yamaguchii (assembly GCA_034440575.1). Classification (NCBI taxonomy): domain Eukaryota; kingdom Metazoa; phylum Arthropoda; class Thecostraca; family Neoverrucidae; genus Imbricaverruca; species Imbricaverruca yamaguchii. Next base: position 1,099,973 of record JAOTOL010001485.1, on the reverse strand, counting down.
CCAACACACTGCACCACAATACCACTGTACCCATGTTCCACAGCACCACTGTACCACATTCGCACTACACTAGGGTTCCACTGTACCAGAGTATCACTGAATCAGGGTACCAGAACACCAGCTTACCGCAGCACCAGAATACCGCTACACAGGCTCACACTGTACCAGAGCACCAATATGACAGGGCACCAGAGCACCAGGACACCACAGCAGCTAGGTACCACTGTACCAGAGTATCAACATCATGGTACCAGAGCATCGTGGTACCGCAGCATCAAGATACCACAGCAGCTGGGTAACAGTGAAGGGGAGTATCGCGTGAAATAGCATGCGTATCATACAACCAGAAAGTGGGTGCACTTCTCAACACTACTGAATTTTCAGTAAAGATACGCGAAAGAGCAAGACCGACGCTGCATTGGCTACAGGTGCCATAGAGCAGTGGTGCAGTGGTGTAGTGGTGAGACAGAGACCCATCAGATAACGATACATACAAGCATTCGCAACAACAGGCACACTGCAGCCATTGTTTAATACAACGAAGAATGGCTCTTAGGTGCTCCTGGGTTTTAGACATTGCGTGAGACGAAACGAAATATAAGCAATATAATAAGAAATATATATATATATATAAATAATATAATATATAAAAATATAATTGAGTAATATAGCATAATCCCTAACGCTACTTTTGATGTTGAGTAAACTCAGCACCTGGTATGTTGAGGGTCGTACATTTCGTTTCGTCTCACACTGCAGCCATGGCACAACGCAGCCGGGTGCTGAGGGACAGCGTGGCGAAGTACAACCGAACGCACAACTGTGGCAGCGCAACAACCGACACAGACGCAGGACTCGACAGCAGCAGGCGGAAGGGAGAGTCTCGTTGCGCGATAGAAAGTCCGACAGTGACGGAAAGTCGAAAGGACGGAGCAAGACGCCGCGTAGCATAACGCCGGCCACGTCAGCACCCACCTGATGCGCCGTTATGTTTGACGGGAGGTGTGACTTCTGTGACCCTGGTGCCGGCCGTGATGCGGGTGGTCCTCACCACCTTGACCTCTTCTTTGCTGCGCGTTGTCACCGAGTCGTCGGTCGACTCGGTGGTGGTCAGTACCCGCTCAGTCTGCGGAGGTCATCAGGTCACATCGGGGTCAGAGGTCACTGATCAGTACTGACTCCATATGCCGAGGCCAACAGGGTCATATCGGGGCTACAATATGGTCAATGGTCAGTACCCGCTTCGTCTGCGGAGGTCATCGGGTCATATCAGGGTCAGAGGTCACTGGTCAGTACCCGCTCCTTCTGGGGAGGCCAACAAGGTCATGCCAGGGTCACAATATGGTCGCTGGTCAGTACTCGCTCCATCTGAGGTCATCAGGGTCATATCGTGGTCAAAGGTCACTGGTCGGCCTCTGCTTCATCTGGGGAGGCCAACAGTCATATTGGGGTCCCAGGCATCCACTCAGTCTGGGGAGCAGTCAACCGGGTCATATCTTGGTCATAGGTACCCACTCAGTCTGGGGTCAACCGGGTCATATCGGGGTCACAGGTCACAGCTCAGTATCGTGAGGTTTGAGTCACAGGGATCCTTGCCATCTCCTCGCTCTTAAACATCCTACACCCTTCACTAACGTCTTGCACTCCATTTCCGCCCCGTGCCTTCCCCAGCACTCTACACCCTCTTCCACCCTCCCACCATTCGCCAACGCTTTGCACCCATCCACTTCCCATCTCCTCGCTCTTCAACATCATGCACCCTTCCCCCTCCTCGCCCTTCACTAACGTCCTGTACCATCTCCATTTCCCGCCCCATGCCTTCCCTAGCGCCCCACACCCCACACCATTCGCCACCGCTCTGCACCCCGTCGCCTTCCCACCTCCTCGCGCTGCGCGGTCAGGTTCTTGTCGCCGTCCTCGCTGGCCGATATGTGCGTCTCGCGCGACTTCTCGAGCGACTTCTTGACGCCGTCGCGCTCCTCGCTGTAGTTCTCCACCGACTTCTCCTCCTGGCCGCCGACGCCGTTGACCAGGTTGCGCATGCCGTTGAGCAGGCGGTCGGCCTCGGCGGTGGTGATCTCGATCACCTCCGGCTCGCCGGAGGCCTTCCTGCCGGCGGCCGCCTCCAGCGTGTTGTCGGAGCCGCTGCTGGAGACACCACGGGGGTCGTTAGAGGAGGTGGTTGGTTACTGGCTTTACGACACGTCGGCCGTTGAGTCGTGTAGCGTCGCCAGTCTCCCACGCCGATTGGTCGCGGGCGAAGAGTAGCGACAGGTGAGACTCGAACTCACAGCCTTTCGATTGCGAGACGGGCGGCTTACCCCCAGGCTACTCGTCCCCGTTAGAGGAGGTGCCAACGCAACACACGCACGGGGCTCATTATCAGGCTATGGAGATGCCCACACGGAAAGAACAGGGGCGGACGCGAACAAGAATCTGTCGGGGACACTCCAGTCAATGCACGTTCACGTCTACACGCTTCAATTAAGCTTGCTGATCCACTGTAGGCAAAATTTTATCGACCCGTTTACACTTCCGAGCCCAGAAGAGGTTCATTGATCACGGTTTGTGCGCAGGTAGTATCTGATGTTACATTGTATCATGGCTAAATTAGGTTCTGTTTGCCAAACTGCTGCTCTGCGTTATGCCGGGTTGAGTCGTCAATATCCCTTTTGTCTGCACTTTTTCCTATCACATTGCCAATTTTTTTCGACGCCATCGAGGGTTCCGACGTCTTCGCCTGCTACCCTCTACCGTACAAAAAAAAGAGTTCCAGGGCACAGTGCAGTAGCTGACTGAGTTAGCTAGTTAGTTAGTTATTGTAATTCATGGGCGCATCGACTGCACAGGTCACACAGCGCTCAAGTGTCCGACTGACTTGAGGAAGTCTCTGTGCGAGTCGAGGGTGGTGTCGCCGCCGCTGTTGAAGCTGGCCTCGGCGCCCGCCGACCTGCTGTCGCCGCTGGCCGCCCGCTCCTTCTGCTGGTCCTCCGCCGAGCCTGCTGACACAGGGCAGTCTCTGACATACCGACCTGCTGACACAGGGCAGTCTCTGACATACCGACCCATGGCCGCCCAGCCTGCTGACACAGGGCAGTCTCTGACATACCGACCCGCTGACACAGAGCAGTCTCTGACATACCGACCCATGGCCGCCCAGCCTGCTGACACAGGGCAGTCTCTGACATACCGACCCATCCGCACACAGGCAGCCCGACACCGACCCGCTGACACAGGGCAGTCTCTGACATACCGACCCATGGCCACCCAGCCTGCTGACACAGGGCAGTCTCTGACATACCGACCCATAGCCGCCCAGCCTGCTGACACGGGGCAGTCTCTGACATACCGACCCATGGCCGCCCAGCCTGCTGACACAGGGCAGTCTCTGACATACCGACCCATGGCCGCCCAGCCTGCTGACACAGGGCAGTCTCTGACACACCAACCCGCTGACACAGAGCAGTCTCTGACACCAGCCCATGGCCACCCAGCCCGCTGACACAGGGCAGTCTCTGACACACCGACCCATGGCCACCCAGCCCGCTGACACAGGGCTGTCTCTGACACACCAACCCGCCGCCGCCCAAGTCCCTGCGCAGTGCGGTCTCTAAGAGTTACAGTCACAGTCGGCGTCTGGCAAAGCGACCGACCACAGCCACACGGCGCCGTACGTGATGTAGTAGCCATCAATCATAGCAATAGTGTCCGACACAGCAACCCCTGTAGCCAATCATAGCAATAGTGCCACACGGCAGAGTCCAGCCCTGTAGCGCCAATCATAGCAATAGTGTCCGACACAGCACGGCAGAGTCCAGCCCTGTAGCACCAATCATAGCAATAGTGTCCGACACAGCACGGCAGAGTCCAGCCCTGTAGCGCCAATCATAGCAATAGTGTCCGACACAGCACGGCAGAGTCCAGCCCTGTAGCACCAATCATAGCATGCCAGTGGCCATCATCCTCACGGCACAGTCTTCGACAGACCAACAGTGGCGCCCCACAACACCATCTCCGACAAACCAGCAGTTTGTTTCCTTATTAGGAGTTGTACGCGCACTTGATGCACGACCGCGGCTAACTGTGCCGCCCACGCTGTTTCGCCGGTGAGCAGTGGGATTGGGAGACGTCCCGAGTGGTGCGAGTGTCGCACCCGCGGGACCAGCAGTAACGCCCCACATCACCACCACCGACGGACCAGCGATGGTGCCCCGCAGCACGGCTTCCGAGGATGGTTCGTTTTGTTGATTATTGCAGTTCAGGGGCTTACCAAGTGCGTCGGTCATGCAGCACCACACCATCCCTGACAGGTCAGCAATGACGGCCCATAATACTGTGTCCTACAGACCATCAGTAGCGATGCACAACACATTCTTCGACAGAGTTTGTTGGTTAGTTATTTGGGCTTTCGAGCGCTTCGACTGCTCTGGTCATATTACGTCCAGTAACCGACAGAGCACCAACGATGCCCCACAGTACCATCTCCGACAGACGATCCCCTCTCACCAGAGGCGGCGGTGGTGGTGGCGGTGGCGGTGGCGGCGGTGGGCGGTGGCAGCAGCAGCAGCAGCCGCCGGCTGTACGGCAGGCCCTTCCCCCCCCCCTCCCCCGGCAGCACCAGTGGCGCCCCACAGTACCATCTCCGACAGACGATCCCCTCTCACCAGAGGCGGCGGGGGTGGCGGTGGCGGTGGCAGCAGCAGTAGCAGCAGCAGCAGCAGCCGCCGGCTGCACGGCCGGCCGCGCCCCCTCCGGCAGCACCAGCCGGCAGGCGGGCCGCGCCGGCAGGCCCGACGACAGCGCCAGCCGCTGGTACAGCGAGCTGCTCGACAGGTAGAGCGCCTCGCCGCGCTCCGTGAACACCAGCGACGTGATGCCGCTGTCGGGGACGAGTCGGGGGCGGTCACACACACCGGCCGACGGCGATGGGCTGGCAAACACGCTCATTGCATCGCATCAGGGTCGTTCACAAACACCGGCCGACGGTGGTGGTCCGGTCACAAACACCGGCCGACGGTGATGGTCCGGAAGCCACGGTGTTCGGTCACAAACACCGGCCGACGGTGGTGGTCCGGTCACAAACACCGGCCGACGGTGGTGGTCCGGTCACAAACACCGGCCGACGGTGGTGGTGGTCCGGCCACAAACACCGGCCGACGGTGGTGGTCCGGTCACAAACACCGGCCGACGGTGGTGGTCCGGTCACAAACACCGGCCGACGGTGGTGGTCCGGTCACAAACACCGGCCGACGGTGGTGGTCCGGTCACAAACACCGGCCGACGGTGGTGGTCCAGCACACAAACACCGGCGACGGCAAAACACGGCCGACGGTGGTGGCATCAGGCGTGTCCACAAACACGGGCCGACGGTGGTGGTCCGGTCACAAACACCGGCCGACGGTGGTGGTCCGGTCACAAACACCGGCCGACGGTGGTGGTCCGGTCACAAACACCGGCCGACGGTGGTGGTCTGGCAAACACGCTCATTGCATCGCACCAGGGTCGTTCACAAACACGGGTCGACGGTGACGGTCTGGTCGCAAACACCAGCGGATCCTGATGTTCTGGCCAACACGCTCATCACATCACACCGTGAAATACGAGACACGCGCGTGGCTGTTGGAGCAGTGCTACCGGTTCACAACCACCATCACTTTTCCTTTTTAGCATTCCATTTTACTTCGTGCACCTTCCTAAACTTTTTTTACGTTCTGATAACCTTACTCTTGGAGTTTAGGGGCGCATCGACTGCAGTGGGCATGAAGCAGTTATCTTACTGTGATACATGCCTGAAATGTACCTCGAAATATTTTTTTGCTAAAACTATTGAACGTTTAATAATCTGATGCCACCTTCTGACGGCGCAGATGCTGTGCATGCGTATGCGTGATAACATTTCAATGCATGGCTAGTGTGTTGAAACGGCCAGTGCTTATCGGGTGCCATATCGATAAAGAATGCAATACAATGCAAGACAACGTAATAGCACGTTAGTCGGGTAGACGGCAGCATCTTCCCGAATGTGTACGGTTCTGAGCCAGCCGTCGCTATTCACATCTAGCATTGCAGCATGTTTGGACTGTGTACGAACCCGAGTACATAACATGACCGGTTGTCAAGGTCCAATAAATTTAAGAACGACAATCAGGAGACCACAGAAGTGGGGGATACGCAAAGCAGTGATCTACAGGCTGGTAACGCCGAGGTAGTAATGATAATCCCGTGAACATCAACATATCATGCTGAAAATAGCGCAACGGATCCATCCATATGTGGATTTTTGCTTTCAAAACTGAGGTACAGATACCGTCTCCACGGAGGCACATCTCTTTTCTCGAAATTTAGGTATTGACACTCCGGTTGAGATGAAACTAGATCAGATGATCAAATTCGGACGACTTAGCAGGCCACAAATAACAAATACATAAAATATAATATATATATATATATATATATATATAAAAAAATATAATATATATATATATATATATATATATATATATATATATATATATATATATAATACATTACCAATCGCATCATATTATGCCCTACATATTGGTGTCATTAATACAATATGAGTCAGTTACACCTTGCCTTGGCGAAGGCTAGAAACGACAGGATCCCAGAGGAGCCCACAATGAAATAATACTACTGGAACGAAGATCGATGAAGAAGTGGTCACGCTAAACGAGGACTATGCACTATCGACGATGAAAAAGGAGTAAAAAAATAATTGAACGAATGGTGGCAAGACAGTTCCAGCAATACAGTCGGATTACAATAGGTGGTGTCTGCAAACTGAGGCTGCTGAAGGCTGGGCACGGCTGTGACAGGCAGTTCCGCCTCAGGACCTGATTGAGGTAGGTCGCGATGCGGATGAGCACTGGGTGACACGGACACTGAATACGGTAGGCACTGGCCGGGCTGATGCCAGCCGTGGAAGTCCGGCAGACAAAGACCGGCTGAGGTAGGCAGCGGATAGGTAGCGGCAAGCTTGGCGAGATAGGCAGGCGGTAACCAATGACCGAGATAGTCGGACATAGGCTGTGCTAGACAGCGGCTGAAGTAGTCAGTGGATGGCATATGCAAAGGACGAGCTAGTTAGACAGAGAATACTGGCTGAGAAAAAAAACGGCTGAGGAAGGCAGGGACTGAGGCACGGAGCGGCTGAGACACAGAGTAGCCCAGGAAGGCAGCGGGTCAGGCAGACAGTGACTGAGGTACAGAACAACTGAGGCACCAAGTGACTGATGCAGGCAGCGGGTCAGGCAGACAGTGACTGAGGTACGGAACAACTGAGGCACCAAGTGACTGATGCAGGCAGCGGGTCAGGCAGACAGTGACTGAGGTACAGAACAACCGAGGCACCAAGTGAATGCAGGCAGCGGTTGAGGCTGGCAGTGACTGAGGCACAGCAGCTAGCGGACGGGTGGCAGATGACGGGTGACGGATGACAGGTGACAGGTGACGGATGACGGATGACAGGTGACGGACCGCTGTACGGCGAGGCTGACACCGGTCTGCCCGGGCCGTCTGAGTCGGCCCAAGGAGCGCGCCCTGCGCCGATGCCCGGCCACGACCGACCGCAGCGACAGCAACGAGGTGGCTCGGAGACGGGCCCGCACGGAGCTGGGTCAGGTCAGGTCAGGTCAGGTCAGGTCAGACTGCTGCGGTGTCATCAAGTGACACGACAGCAAGAAGGTGGGCCACAACCGAGATCAGGTCAGTTCAGGTCAGGCTTATAATCAAGCGATGAGGCGACAAGGAAATGGGTCACAACCGAACTCAGGCCAGCTCAGGTCAGGTTGCTGCCTTGTCATCAAACGACGAGGCAGCGAGGAGATGGGCCGACACCGAATTCATGTCAGGTCACCACGGTGATGAGGCGGAGTCATGTCAGGTTAGGTCACCACAGCCAGGGATGAGGCAGCTCGCAGTGGTCAGGCCATGTGAGGTCAAACATGAGGTCAACATGCGGACCAAATGGGCCGGGACCGGACCAGATTGAACAACCCAGGACCGGACCAGACGAAACATCCAGGACGGGCCAGATGAGGCACCCAGGACCAGACCTGATACGACGCTCCGGACCGGACCAGATGGGGTACGCAGGACCGGACCAGACAAGACATTCAGGACCAGACCAGACGAGACAAGACACCCAGAACCGGTCGGTTGGTTATTTGGGCTTATGGGCGCATCGACTGCTTCGGACATACGGCACCCAGGACAAGACCGGACGAGACACCCAGAACCGGACCGGATGCGAGAGCCTCCGACTCTTCTATAGCTGGATGATAAAATTGCACTCCACCATGCCAACAAAGTATAGTTATCGCAGTATCAGAAGCTGCACACCCATCACGAGTTGGAAGCTCACTATGTCCACAGCTTTAAATACGCACAGTATTAGACTACGTTCCACAGCTCAAAACACCCCTTGCATGATGAAGTGCATTTTGGATGTTGCACCTATATCCGATGGACCTAGGAGCATTACCAATGGCGTGCCTTATGGCACAGAATAGTTAGTTACTTGGGCTTTAGGGTGTTCCGACCAGAATTGATCATTCGCGCTACGTCACAGAATGGCAGCACCCCAGAGGTGGGTATGCGGCGACACTCACTGGATATCCTCTCGCCGCACGCTGTCTTCCTGCATCTGTCTGCGCAGCTCCGGCAAGGTGAACACGTTCAGGTCGCCTTGGTTCGTCATACACATCAGACACCACTCGGTGTAGGCAGAGTCATCTGTTGTCGACGCCGAGAACCTGAAGTACAGATACGCCTGTCTATGACACGCGGCGGACGCCACTCGGCGCAGGCAGTCAGCCGACAGTTGTCGACGCTAACTATTCGAAATGCAGATAACACCGGCTCGATCAGATTGCCACACACGCACGCAACTGAACAAACAACAAGCATTGCGACTGTGGCCCGGTGTTATCGACTGTAGCAAGGAGTTATGAGGCTGATAATGAATTGGTGTTTAGGGCCAGGTCAACAGCAAGGTCATCTTGTGCCCATATAAATATGTTACCAACTGGTGGTGGTTGTTGGTTTTACGACACGTCGACCGTTGAGTCATGTAGCGTCGTCAATCTCCCACGCCGATTGGTCGCGGGAGAGGAGTAGCGACAGGTGAGACTCGAACCCACAATCTTTCGATCGTGAGACGAGTAACTTACCCCTAGGCTACTCGTCCCCTGTTACCAACTGTGGCACGGTGTATTATCGACTACGGCACGATGTGCCATCGATTGTGGCACGGTGTGTTATCGGCTATAGCACGGTGTGTTGTCGACTGTGGCATGATATGCGACGACACCAAACAGGTGCCAACAGCCACAGTCAGGAGCCAACCGATTAAGAGACGACCGTGCCCCCCCGGTGGACAACCACCAGCCGGCAGCGGCAGTGGGACTCGAACCCACAACCTTTCCATCCGGATACCGGCACCCTACTGGTGTACCACTACCAGCCGGCAGCGGGACGGGCCGGCTCACCTGGCGTAGCCGATCCGCCGCACCCTGGCGCCATCCAGCGCCGTCAGTTTGAACTTGCCGTATGGCCGCATCGTTGGCAGCGTGAACACCTGGCGACACGCCGCCACGTCAGACTGATCGGTGACGTCATCACGGGCAGGCGGACAACGCGTCAGCCCGAGCAGCCGGCGACGCCATCGGTAGCCACCCGGCAACTCAATGTGCACGGGATCGACAGGCTGATGACGTCACACCACCTGACGCAATCCAGCAACAACTATGTGGCAGCATCGGCTACCACATCATTCCCCGGAAACCGAAGGCATCACCCGAGCCACCTGGCAACTCAATGCACGTGGGCCCGGAGGTGCGAACCTCGCCCGGAGATGCTGGCCTCACCCGGAGCTGTCCTACGGAGGCGATAATCTCGTCTTCAACTGCTCGCCGGAGGTGCGGACCACACTCATGCCCGCCCTCTGGGGGCGATGACCTTACCGCTCCCCGGAAGTGAGGCTCTCGCCTTGAACCGCTTTCCGGAAGTGCGGACCTCACTCTGAACTGCTCCCCGGAGGCGATGAGCTCACCTTGAACTGCTCACCTCGGAGGCGATGAGCTCACCTTGAACTGCTCCCCGGAGGCGATGAGCTCACCTTGAACTGCTCCTCGGAGGCGATGAGCTCACCTTGAACTGCTCCTCGGAGGCGACGAGCTCACCTTGAACTGCTCCTCGGAGGCGATGACGACGCGGTGCGGCCCGGCGGCGGCGTCGTCGGCGGTCGGCGCGCCGCTCACCCAGCGGCCGCCGGCATCCACGATCCGGATGTCCATCACGGGCGCGCCGTGCTTCAGCCGGAACTCCTTGCCTGTCCGCCGCCGGTGGTCACGATCAGCAACACCGCAGTAGCACCTCGGTAACACTTTAGTGGCACCTCAGTAACTGCTCAGTAGCACCGCAGTAGCACCTCGGCAACACTTTAGTAACACCTCAGTAACTGCTCAGTAGCACCTCAGTAGCACCTCAGTAGCACCTCAGTAGCACCTCAGTAGCACCTCAGTAGCACCTCAGTAGCACCTCAGCAACACCTCAGACACAAATCGGTAACACCTCGGTAATACCTCAGTAACACCACGGCAACACCTCAGTGACAACTCCGGCATGTGCGATTCACGCACGCTAACACACGTACGCCCACAAGTACGCGCACATGTGCGTGTACATATAACCATATGTGAATCACGAGCGTGCACATATAATACACGGGTGTTCTGGCAACATGAGCTATTTACATACACAAAAAGAATAATCTAATACGTTGTTCGGACTCTTTAATGGCTAGAAAACATCTCAGCATACATCTCCGCATGCACATTTTTTTCAGAAATTCATGCGGGCTACATACACTTTCGCAAACTAGTGACGCTAAAAAGTACGTGTATTGACAAATGGAGCGTCACATCTGGCTCAGGGTGGACACAGGGGTGCGGGTAGGGGACACGGGCACAGGGGAGGCGAACACGGCGAGAGGACCCCTTCCCCATCCATGTCAATTCCAGAAAGTACTACGCCAAACACTGTCTCTGTGATGTTCCACCAATTGCAGAACAGACTGGCCATGAGCCAGGGTTGGAACTGTGCTTTGTAATCCCGAATGTGGAGAATTTCGTGATCATCGAAGATGAAGATGATAGTTTTCTTCAAACCTGAGACATTTTGTACCCCAAAGTAAACAATGAGCACTTGATCACAGAGCAGGTGATTGCCAAACAACGCCATTCAGCCTGTAAATGTGAACAAAGCGAGCATAATTTTCCGGAGAGCATGACGTTCTGCGTGGCAAAATCCAGAAACAGACCTATTTTCCCAACCCTGTCATGAGCCGCTCACCGGGATCAAATCTTCACAATCAGCGACACGACAAAGCAATCGCGCCTCACCACACAGCGCCGCCCCGCACTGTACACACACCTGACGGTCCGGCGCCCGCGGGCCCGACCCCGTCACGTGACCGGGCCGGCGCGACTGACCTGGCTGCCACGTGACCGGCTCGGTGCTGCGCTTGTCGCCGGCGGCGCAGTGGACCGCGTAAACGAAGATGGTGCCGCTGTTGGTGCCCGCCCACAGGGTGCGCATCTGCGGCTGACCTGGCGGGCGGCGAGGTGTCACTAGCGGGTCACTGACACTGCTGACACCACTGACACTGCCGACACCTCTGATACTGCTGACACAACTGACACTGCTGACACCTCTGATACTGATGACACTGCTGACACAACTGACACTGCTGACACCACTGACACTGCTGACACTGCTGACACCTCTGATACTGCTGACACAACTGACACTGCTGACACCGCTGGCGCTGCTGACACCGCTGACGCTGCTGACGCTTCTGACGCTGCCGACACCGCTGACACCGCTGACACCGCTGACACTGATGACACTGCGGACACTGGGCTGTCCGGCGTCACGGGTGGCTCACCGACACCGCTGACACCGCTGACACTGCTGACACTGCTGACATCGCTGACGCCGCTGACACCGCTGACACTGATGACACTGATGACACCTCTTACTCCGCTGACACTACTGACAACACAGACACCGCTGACGCCCCGACACCGTTCACACCGCTGTTACCGCCGACACTGCTGGTCTACTCCATGGACAAAAAAGCAATGATACGCCTGGAAAGCAGACATGCCCTCTGTTGTCTGGAGGCGCCTGCTGGACAGACGGCTGGACATACCAACCGTCGGCTGGGCAGCCAGCTGCACTCACCATTAGCCAGATAGCTGGTGGCCAGGTAGAGACAGCGGATCATGCCCGAGAAGGCCGGGTCTTCGCTGCGGGCCTCGACGGACCTCTCGATGGGACGCACGTCGTCCTCGGACGCTGCCACAGCTGGTGGCGACCTACCAAACACACACACCGGGTCATTACGGGGCCACAGCTGGTGGTGACCTGCCAAACACACACACCGGGTCATTACGGGGCCACAGCTGGTGGTGACCTGCCAAACACACACACGCCGGGTCATTACGGGGCCACAGCTGGTGGTGACCTGCCAAACACACACACCGGGTCATTACGGGGCCACAGCTGGTGGTGACCTGCCAAACACACACACACCGGGTCATTACGGGGCCACGGCTGGTGGTGACCTACCAAACACACACACCGGGTCATTACGGGGCCACAGCTGGTGGTGACCTACCAAACACACACGCCGGGTCATTACGGGGCCACAGCTGGTGGTGACCTGCCAAACACACACACACGCCGGGTCATTACGGGGCCACAGCTGGCGGCGACCTGCCAAACACACACACCGGGTCATTACGGGGCCACAGCTGGTGGTGACCTGCCAAACACACACACCGGGTCATTACGGGGCCACAGCTGGTGGTGACCTGCCAAACACACACGCCGGGTCATTACGGGGTCACAGCTGGTGGTGACCTGCCAAACACACACACGCCGGGTCATTACGGGGCCACAGCTGGCGGCGACCTGCCAAACACACACACGCCGGGTCATTACGGGGCCACAGCTGGTGGTGACCTGCCAAACACACACCCGGGTCATTACGGGGGTCACTGCCGCAGGCGCCCTCGCCCCAAACGTTACTGCAGTACTACTACGCCCGATCGACAACGTCATGGACCACATAACTCAATAACGGATATATATATACATATACATATATATATATATATATATATATATATATATATATATATATATATATATATATATATATATATATATATACACATATATACCTAAGCATATATTAATATCATGTTATAAATATAATGTGACGTTTTGTGACGTTTGGCGAATTAACATCGACTTACTTCCGTACTAAATATTTTGAAGCGTAACTTGATTATGTCCATCGTACAAGCGTACAAGTGTTCAAAGCAAAACAGAGTCCAGGAGGCTGAGATGCACCTATCGCCGACACCCGCTCACTGCCCAGTATGTGTGTAGCGAGTGGTTAAACTGGTGCCGGTGTTCGGCTAGCACCCTGACCCGATCCTGGTTATGCCGGTTCCAGCCTCCCTTCATCTCCCCACCCCCACCACACTCCACCTCCAAGACGGTCGAAACAACGACCAGAGTTTGAATGTTCGCCATCCCGAACATTATCCTCTCCGAAACTGTCCATTCCTTTTCTGCCAAAAGATAGAATGGAGTTGTTTGAAAATTATTGCAATCTCACTGCTGCTTGATAAAATGTCCGAAACGACTGGAATGTTAGTTTAACCTTATTGAAACTGACGATGATCCCGAGATTGGATTGAACCGGCTTTCCTTAAAAAAAAACATCTTGGACTACGCGCTTCAACCAACAGTCATCATAACATACCGTGGTCATAAACTGCAACATGAAAAATACTGCTGTCTGAAACTAAACAAACAAGCCCTCCCCAAACGTAGACGCAACAGACACTTTCATCTCCAAATCCACGATTCAAAAATACCAGGCCAGACACTCCCGTTCACAATCGACGGACAATGTCCCGTATCAGACGGCTTCTCCACTGCAGCTCACGGTTACCTTCTCGGAAGGACAATGTCCCCGTGTCCCGTGTCAGGCGGTGTCCCCCCTACATTTCACGGTTACGTCCTCGGACGGCCAATGTCCCGTGTCCCGTGTCAGGCGGTGTTTCCCCCACAGCTCACGGTTACATCCTCGGAGAGCCAATGTCCCGTGTCCCGTGTCAGGAGTTGTCCCCACTACAGCTCACGGTTACATCCCCGGACTGACAATGTCCCGTGTCCCGTGTCAGGCGGTGTCCCCACCACATCTCCCGGCCATGTCCTCGGACAGCCAATGTCCCGTGTCCCGTGTCAAGTCCGTGTCCCGTTAATCCCGCTCACGTTCACGTTCCCACCACATCCCGGCCATGTCCTACCATGTCCCGTGTCAGCGGTGTCCCCACTGCTCAATGTTCCTGTCCCCGGATAATGTCCCGCGTCCCGTGTCAGGCGGTGTCCCCACCACATCTCCCGGCCATGTCCTCGGACAGCCAATGTCCCGTGTCCCGTGTCAATGTCCCGTGTCCCGTGTCAATGTCCCGCGTCCCGTGTCAGGCGGTGTCTCCACTACAGCTCACGGCCACGTCCCCGGACGGCCAATGTCCCGTGTCCCGGGTCAATGTCCCGCGTCCCGTGTCAGACGGTGTCCCCACCACACCTCACGGCCACGTCCCCAGACTGACAATGTCCCGTGTCCCGGGTCAATGTCCCGCGTCCCGTGTCAGACGGTGTCCCCACCACACCTCACGGTCACGTCCCCGGACGGCCAATGTCCCGTGTCCCGGCCCAATGTCCCGCGTCCCGTGTCAGACGGTGTCCCCACCACATCTCACGGCCACGTCCCCGGACAGCCAATATTCCGTGTCAGACAGGTGTCCCCACCACATCTCACGGCCACGTCCCCGGACAGCCAATGTCCCGTGTCCCGGCTCAACGTCCCGCGTCCCGAGAGTGTCCCCACCACACCTCACGGCCACGTCCCCGGACGGCCAATGTCCCGTGCCGGCGCCACTCACAGTTTCCTGGCGGCGGCCGGCTCGGCGGCCGTCGGCGGCGGCGATGTCTTGCGCGGCGCCGCCGCCCGCTGGCTGCGGCCCTTGCGCAGCCGCCGGAACGACTCGCGCAGCGACTTCTTCAGCGACTTGCCGCGCGTCATCGGCGACTCGCCAGACGCCGCGTAGTCTGTAACGCAGGGTTAAAATAATAGTTTTTCGTTAGGTGTGAGATGTCGAAACGAGCACAGTAGGATGTCGAAATTTGCCATGGAATTAGTGTTATTTAAAATGTTTTTGATGCCTCTGGTTCAAATTCGAGCTGATGGTGTAGGCACTTCGAGCTGATGGTGTAGGTTCCAAGGAGCAGGATGTCGATACTTCTTGGAGAAAGATGTCGATTGAACGTTCAGAAAGTGGTATATTCCACCCTATTCCACGAATAATTTATCACTGCTGTAACGTCACATGCAGCGTGACGGCCTACAGGGCGTGACATCACGTACACGTACACACCACCTGTCGTTACGGAGCACGTCGGCAGCTGGCTGCCCGTCCGCCATCTCGCGTCTGGCCGTGAACCAGTGTCCTA
The DNA here is from genome assembly GCA_034440575.1 of Imbricaverruca yamaguchii. NCBI lineage: Eukaryota > Metazoa > Arthropoda > Thecostraca > Neoverrucidae > Imbricaverruca > Imbricaverruca yamaguchii. The sequence goes on along the minus strand of JAOTOL010001485.1, from coordinate 1,084,355 downwards.
AAATTACTTCACCATTAACTGTGTGGATGAAGGAAGAAGTTGCTTGGGAATAGTGAAATATTGGTGGAAAATAAAAGAATGGCACTTAAGGATTAAAAAGCGGAATGCCTTTAACTTCAGTCACATGCATTTTACATTATTTAGCAGTCGTGGGCATGATGACTGCCCATACATCATGTGGCAAAATGGTAAAAACCTAAGACTAGGATGAAATAGCACAACTCCATTAACTGTGAATTTCCAGGCCACATGGTGAATTATTTTACACTGGCGTGAACTCACCGCTGAACTTTATGTTACAATAACGCTAGGTAACGCGTCCGCATGTTGCCTCAAGACGAGCTGAATGAGTGCATAATGGAACGCGAGCGCATAGCGACGGAATATATACAAAACATGTGTCTCTCTGCAGGCACAATACATGCTGTCATAATGTCATACAGTGTTTATACTTAATAAGAGCGACAAGGGCCCATCCAGTTAAGTCTGTAAATGGAAGATAACCATCAGCCCGATAAAAAGACAGGGGACGAGTGGTCTAGAGGTAAGTTGCTCGTCTCACAATCGAAAGGTTGTCGGTTCGAGTCTCACCTGTCGCTACTCTTCGCCCGCGACCAATCGGCGTAAGAGATTGGCGACGCTGCATGACTCAACAGTCGATGTGTCGTAAAACCAATAACCAACCAACCAACGATAAAAAGACCCACACCAACATCACCACATCCTAAAGAAACCATCCACCAACATCCCACACACCTACCGATGCCTATCTACCCTAGATATCCAGCCATATTCCCCCGATTCCCCTGTCGTAGCACCTACAGTTGCCATCGCAACGCGGACCACGGACAATGTTCATTCATGGTGACGGACAGCGACAGACAAGACTGTGTCTCCGCCGGCGTTTATAGTTCACGGGCAATAACTCGTGTCCGACGGTGTCTCCAGTACTGTTTGCCGCCCCTACCTTAGCCCTTAGTGCTGCACGTACTTAACAATACATGCTTGGCTATTGCTTCTACATGCTTTGTTTTGCAGTGCCGGAGCATAGTGCAGCCGACATACTCAATTCGAGTATTTATCTACTGTAAGCGTTCTGGCTGTCCACATTGTTATCTTTTGACACGATCCAGCCGTCACAATCTCAGGCCGGACCGTCCGGAGATCGGCTCCGTTGCTTTTCTTTTTAGTTTTTTATCGGCTACCTGTTAGCAACCGGGCATTCATCACTGACCACTGCTCTATCTTGTCTGCGGTGCCAGCAGTTTGCCAGTGTGGCACCACTACCTGAACACTCCAATAACTACCCACGCGCGAGCCGCAGCAGCACCCCCGCCTCCCTCCCAGCCGCGAGCCGGCTGACCCCACCGCCGGCTGACCCCACCGCCGGCTGACCCCACCGCCGGCTGACCCCCACCGCCGGCTGACCCCACCGCCGGCGCACTCTCACCGTTCGGGTTCAGTGTGCACTTGTGCATCACCGGCTTGTTCTGCAGGAAGTCGAACAGCACGAAGCCGTGGCCGGTGCCGGCGGCCAGCAGGCCCCACGGGTCCTGCGGGCGAGACGGCGACTTGTTGTCGGCTACCAACAGGCACACGCCGCGACATTGAGTGAGTGCTTGGGTTTAAGGGCACGCTGACTGCGAGGTCATTTAGCACCCAGATCAAGTGCTTCTCATGGAGAACATCAAGAGACTTCGAAGCTACTTCGAAGCTTTGTGCCACGAGATGGAAAGAGGATATGATAATAGAGATGAAGATACATCTGTGGATGCCCCACATGAAATTGACATGCATGACCCTGCCTCAAATAGTACTGTATTGAACATTGGAGGATCGTGCACATGATGTAAAAGAAGCAAAGGGTTCATACACGCCGCGACATTCAACTCGAGCGAGCGTTCGGCTGATTGACGTTCGACTGTTCCACCGGCACAAAATTTTGTAGGAGATAGGAAGGCGGTGGATTCCATACAACGCCACCCGGTATAATTTTTGTCGCAAAACATCTCTTTGTTTGTTTATTGGTTGGTTCACGACACACTTTATGCACATTCACGGCCAATGGCGCCGCCCACACTGTTTCGCCGGTGGGCCGCGGGATTGGGAAGTGTCCTGAGTGGCGCTAGAGTCGAACCCGGGACCTTTGGTACCCATAGCCCGACACCTTAACCACTCGGCCATCCTCGCAAAACATCTGGGAGATTTTCCGACGTGCGTACAGTGCCGTGGCCGATAATAGGCCACCGTCCGGCGAACGAACGAAGCCTTTTTCCTCAGGTATTCTGAACATTTAACGGTGACGTTGAATGCAAGGCGAACGAATAGGTGCGGGTGTTCTGTTTGTTTGCTTATTGGGTGGTTCTCGACACACCCTTTGCACGATCACAGCTAATGGCGCCGCCCACACTGTTTCGCCGGTGGGCCGCTGGATTGGAGAATGTCCCAAGCGGTGCGAGTATTCAACTCGGGACTTTTGGTACCCAGAGCTCAACACCTTAACCAGCTTTCCTATCCCTGGTGTCCGAATCGGCGCCGGCATCCGTCCGTCATTGTGTCAGTATGTCAGTGTCAACATGCCAGTGCCAGTGTGTCTGTGTCAGTGTGTCTGTGTCAGTGTATGTGTGTCAGTGACAGTGTGCGTATGTCAGTGTGTGCCTATATCAGTGAAAGTGTATGTCTGTGTCAGTGTGTCAGTGTCAGTTTCAGTGTGTCAGTGTCAGTGTCAGTGTGTCAGTGTGTCAGTGTGTCAGTGTGTCAGTTTCAGTGTGTCAGTTTCAGTTTCAGTGTCGGTGTGTCAGTCAGTGTCAGTTTCAGTGTGTCAGCTTCAGTGTGTCAGTTTCAGTGTGTCAGTTTCAGTGTATCAGTTTCAGTGTGTCAGTTTAGTGTCAGTGTCAGTGTGTCAGTGTCAGTGTGCCTGTGTCAGTGTGTCAGTGTCAGTGTGTCAGTGTCGGTGTTCAGTGTCAGTGTGTCAGTGTCGGTCAGTGTCAGTGTGTCAGTGTCAGTGTGTCAGTGTCAGTGTGTCAGTGTCAGTGTGTCAGTGTCAGTGTGTCGGTGTCAGTGTGTCAGTGTCAGTGTGTCGTGTCAGTGTGTCAGTGTTCAGTATCAGTGTGTAAGTGTCGGTGTCAGTATGTCAGTGTCAGTGTGTCATGTCAGTGTCAGTGTCAGTGTCAGTGTGTCAGTGTCAGTGTGTCAGTGTCAGTGTGTCAGTGTCAGTATCAGTGTCAGTGTCAGTGTGTCAGTGTCAGTTGTGTCAGTGTCAATGTCAGTGTCCAGTGTCAGTGTGTCATGTCAGTGTATCAGTGTCAGTGTGTTCAGTGTCAATGTGTAGTGTCAGTGTGTCAGTGTCATGTGTCAGCTCAGTGTCAGTTCAGTGTGTCGGTGTCAGTGTTCAGTTCAGTGTCAGTGTTGTGTCGGTGTCTGACTGCAGTCAGTGTGTCAGTTCAGTGTGTCGGTCCAGTGTGTATGTGTCTGACCAGTGTCAGGTCGGCACATTCAGTGTCAGTATGTGTCGGTGTCAGTGTCAGTGTCAGTATGTGTCGGTGTCTGACCTGCAGACTCAGTGCCGACACGGCCGCCGGCGGGTGCAGCTGGATCACGCTGCACGGCTGGTAGCCGGCCGACAGCTGCAGCGGCTCGGGACGCGCCGGCAGCCGGTCGTGGCCCTTCCAGGCGAAGCTGTCCTGCTCGGCCACCAGGTCCACCAGCACCGGCTGCGGCACCGCCGCGATCGGTGGTCAGGCGGCGGCACGCAGCCGTCAAACGCGACCACGACAGTGGGGAAATGCCGGCACAGAACTGTGCGCAATACCGACGCACAACGGCTCGGCAAGGAACGGGCAACTGCGGCCTCACGATGGTTAAATAGCAGCACACAATGGTCCAACACCGGCACATTGTGGTTAAATACCGACATAGACTGGCTAACTACCGCCACACACTGGTCAAACACCACCACACAATGGTCCAACACCGGCACATTGCGGTTAAATACCGACATAGACTGGCCGACTACCGCCACACAATGGTCAAACACGGACACATAGCGGTCAAAGACCGACACACTGCGGTGAAATACAGACATAGAATGGCCAATCACCGCTACACAACGGTCAAACACCACCGCACAACGATCAAACAGTGTCACACAATCGCCAAACATCGGCGCATGGCGGCCAAAAACGGGCGCATACCGGTCGTCGAACCACGTCGCCCACCTGCACCCGGTACTCGCGCTCGGCGTCCTCCAGCCGCCAGACGACGATCTGGCCGGCGGTGCCGGCCACCACCAGCGCGGCGGAGTCGCGGCACAGCGCCACCTTCTTGACGGCCAGCCGCGGGTCGTCGCTGTACGGGTCGAACACGCCGACGGCGCGCAGCGGCGGGAAGTCCTCGTCCGACTCGCGGTCGCGCCGGTCCTCGCGCTCGTCGTCCTCCTCGGAGAAGAGCCGCGACGTGGTCAGTCTGAAAGCGGGCCGGACAGGCTCACCACGTGTAAGGGGGCGAAGCGGGCCAGACAGGTGCGTCGCCAGTGCTAGGGGTCGAGAAGGACCAGACAGGTTCATCGCCAAATGGAGACGAGAAGGATCAGAGATGGTCACAACCAATAGGGAACGAGGGCCAGACAGGTTTCGCCTCCGTCCTCAGTCCTGCTGTGGTTCTTATATGCGCTACAGCAGGACAGGACACACTGACCTGTGGATTGGCCACAGCAGGACAGGACACACTGATCTTTAGATGAGCCACAGCAGGACAGGACACACTGATCATTAGATGAGCCACAGCAGGACAGGACACACTGATCTTTAGATGAGCCACAGCAGGACAGGACACACTGATCTTTAGATGAGCCACAGCAGGACAGGACACACTGATCTTTAGATGAGCCACAGCAGGACAGGACACACTGATCTTTAGATGAGCCACAGCAGGACAGGACACACTGATCTTTAGATGAGTCACAGCAGGACAGGACACACTGACTCATAGACAGGCCACAGCAGGATAGGACGCACTGATCTGTAGACAGGACACAGTAGGACAGGACACACTGACTCATAGACAGGCCACAGCAGGACAGGCCACAGCAGGACAGGACACACTGATCTGTAGACTGGCCACAGCAGGACAGGACGCACTGATCTGTAGACAGGACACAGCAGGACAGGCCACACTGACCTGTAGATGGGACGCAGCGACACGTCGCCGGCCCCCCAGATGCGCACGGAGCCGTCCTCGTGGCCGGTCAGCAGCAGGTCGTGGTTGTCGACCGCCTCGCCGACCCGCTCCCCGCCCGTGATCGGCCACGGCTGTGGGCATCGCACACACTGTTACATTGCAAAGCCTTAAGACATAAAAAGATAAAGACATAAAAGATTAGTGCAACTATGAGGCACAAGGGCCCTTCTTGGTTGCGCTCTGTACACTGAACCAGTTGCCCACCAAATCCAGTCAATCAGCCCTCCCTGTAATACTAAAAAGCAAGCCCTGTATTCTTATGATTGCCTATGCTGTTTTTAAAGATGTTCAATGTGCTGCTACTGACATTGTTTTCTGGCAGCTGGTTCCAGTGTTCTACTACCCCGTTGGTGAAGAAAGCCTGCCTTAACTTTGTTGTCCTGTGGTTAACCTTAATTTTGAATTTATGACCTCTAATTGCATCATTTCTATTCAATTCAAATATTTCCCCAAGATATCCCCTGTCCAGACCATTGACACATTTAAAGACCTCGATGAGATCTCTGGAGAAGACCTTCTGGAACTATATGCTGGTGTTCATCCGCCAAAGGCGGCGGCGCCCGCGGCTCGCCGTCGACCGAATGTCATTGATACGGCCGGACACCGAGCCATTCCCTGAATGTAAATGGACCTCAACGCCAAAATTACATGCAGATCGTCATGTTTAAAACGATGGGCGATACCTCCGGTATTATTTCTGTGACCATTGGAGTTGAAGTCAACAGGCTCCCTTGACACGGTTTAACAACTTTACGCTGATGGACGTTGAATGTAAAGAATGGATCTACAACCGCGAATTTCTCATACACAATATTGGCGTGGCAGAGGTGATGTTGACTTGGTATTGATCAAGGCTGGAACTTTCTTTTTAGCGTGACGCCGATCGGCGGCTCTGATGTGTCCTCTGAGTACCAAATGGCGGTGCTTGACACGCATCGGGTCATGTCAGAGCCTCAATAATGCCTGAAAGCTTGATGTCAAAATGTGAAAAATGAGTGTTAGATATCTTTTTGTGTTTTGTTGAGTATGGCATTAGAAGCCCGCTGATTTTATGCCGGTGTACCATGGGAAATTAATTAACTAATGTAGAACATCTGACATACAATTTACGTTAATACCATGTGATAATGAGACGTACATCCTGGAATTGGGTGCACAAAAAGAGAGGGTTAGAAACTTCATGAAAGTTATTCAAGATGATACCAAAAGTAGCACATCCGATTTTCGGTTATTTGAGAACATTGGAAATTGTCAGCACATTGGACAGAAGCTGTAAGACGTAATTATATTACAAGAAGCCCAGTGGCCAATTGCCCCACTTAACTTTCAGGACAAGGGGAGATGGTGAAATTATTCGATTAAAAAGAACTGCACCTCATGAAGGAACTTGCTTAAATATTGTTCAAATTTCGTCCTCAGAAACCACTTGCACCTCCTCTAGAAACTAGAATACCCCATTAATCATAGCAAGCCCTCTGGTGGTGGTGTTCCTCCACAAACCCACCACCCGACCCCTAAATGATCACGCTTTGATCGAAGCTCCTTACAGTACCTAGGTAAATGCCGCCGCAATCAAAGGTGTGGGCGAATCTCACCCCCCCCTCCCCCGACCAATCGGCGGAGTTGGCGACGCTGCATACTAACGTCTTGTGTCGTGAAACCAAAACCGATCAGCTCCTTAACCTCAAACAGCCAACTAACCACCACCAGAGCGGCGCCACCGGCGCCACACCGGCTCGCGACGCGGGCCGCACCTTGCTCGACGCCGGCTGTCGCTGCTGCAGTCCGGCGGCCACCAGCCGCTGGTAGGCGGCCGGCGAGCAGCCGGTCACGTACGCCGACGTGGTGATGGCGCTGCTGTGCAGGCTGTTCAGGTAGGGCAGCTCGTGCGTCGGCCAGCCGTCGGACGTCAGGTCGATCGCCACCAGCTCCTCGTCGGCCAGCACCAGCAGCGTGTGCGGACCCTCCGAGCTGGGCGCTGCGGCACGCGGTCGGGCCCGGTCAGGCCGAGATTCAGACGCGTTACTTACTTACTTGTTGCTCACTTATTACATACTTATTACCTGCGTATTACTTGCTTACTTACCTACTTATTACTTACTTATTACTCACTTATTACTTACTTACTCATTACTTACTTACTTATTACTTACTTATTATTTACTTACTTGCCTACTTAGTTAGTTCCTCATTTACGCACTACTATATTACCTAAGCGTTACTACTTACTACATTACTTAGCGTATGGGTTCCTTCGCGGGCCGAGAGAGGTAGGAGACCAACATTTATACAGCTAATAGCCGCTTGGACAGTTAAGGAAAGTACCAGGATAAAAGGTCGCAGGTCCCATATATAAAAATTGTGGGCTTGAGTCCAACGCGTGGAATTCCGACTACGGGATCATGCGGCGTGATCCAGTCGGATGCTTGAGGCAGCATTTACGGTCGGATGCATTGGATCTGGTCAGCCCCACACACTGCCTGCAACGGCACTAAACACCCAGTGGAATATATTTCAGGCCGTAGGGCTATACACAGAGCAACGATGCTCACACACATACAATACGTTACAGCAGATCCATGGCGCTAAGAACACCAGTAGCCACATCTTGACCCAGCCTCGGGCAGTGCGCTAACGCACAGTTGTACATTATGGACAATTCCCTGATGCATAGCAGTACATGCTGGACAGTTCCCTGACGCGCAGTAGTACACTCCCAGAAAGTTCCCCGACGCATAGTCGTCCATTCTGGACAGCTCCCCGATGCCTAATCCTACATTCCGGGCAGTACCCTCGTGCACAGCTGTGCATTCCAAACAGTCCACTGAACTGTCTGGGAAAATGTACTGCTGATGCACAATGGTGCATTCTCCATAGCTACCTGACGCACAGTCATACATTCCCGAGAGTTCCCTGACGCACAGTTGTGCATTCTGGACAGTTCCCTGACGCACAGTCGTACATTCCGAACAGTTCCCTGACGCACAGTCGTACATTCCGGACAGTTCCCTGATGCGCAGTCGTACATTCCGAACAGTTCCCTGACGCACAGTCGTACATTCCGGACAGTTCCCTGATGCGCAGTCGTACATTCCGGACAGTTCCCTGATGCACAGTTGTGCATTACGGACAGTTCCCTGATGCGCAGTCGAACATGCGTGATTGCTCCCTAACATACAGTCGTACATTCCCGACAGTTCCCTAACACATAGTCGTGCATTCCCGACAGTTCCCGAAGTCATGCATACCAGACAGTTTCCTGATGCACAGTAGTACATCCCCCAGTTTCCTGACGAACAGTCGTACATCCGAGTTCTCGACGCAGAGCCGCATATTTCGGACGTGTATATTGGACACGAAGATGCCGACCAAGGTTGGATGTATGACTCGAGTTCCCTGACTAGAGTACCAGGGAACAAAATACTCCTTGATGACAAATGCACCAATCGAAGAGCAAGATTGCTGGCTTTTAATTCGAAGCCCAGTGTGCCATGCATTGCTTAGATCACCACAGCACGTTTTTTAGGCGGAATAACAGTCAGCATCCAGTAAAGGAGACAAGTACAATATTTGAGATGCAGTCCTAGCTTTTTTCCACAACTATGTTTGAACGCACCGCCGTGTGCCTAATCCCGGCGAAGCTGGTGTATGTGGTCAGGTCTGAGCGCATTTACTACCGGACACAGAGTCAGAATTAATCACCTTTGCTTTATGCCTTCATGAAAGTACATGGGTTAGCTCGTCAAGCGGGATACTTCAACCATTCTGTGGGGGAAATGAGGGGATGATCCATCACAGGGCATACTGTTCTGGATAACACCAAAAAAAAACACATGCAGACTTGTTCTTCCAGTCGTGCGGAACTTAGTAGATGTGGAAGCGAAATCGTCTTTGCAGCCAAGCCCGTTACGACTTAAAACAAGAACCTGTACGTGCCCAGCATGGATCGGTCACAGAACAGCGTTCTCACCATAGAACCCTGGACCGCCCAGCATCCCCATACATTTGTCACACAACAGCGCTCTCGCCACACAACCAAGAACCGCCACCCACAGAGCTTCACAGACCACACCCACCGACCCTCACCCGGCCCCTCACCGCCCAGCAGGACCACATAACCACCGACCGCCGTCAGTCCACAGGCCACACCCACCGACCCTCACCTGGCCCCTCGCCACCGAGCAGGACCACATAACCACCGACCGCCGCCAGTCCACAGGCCACACCCACCGACCCTCACCTGGCCCCTCACCACCGAGCAGGACCACATAACCACCGACCGCCGCCAGTCCACAGGCCACACCCACCGACCCTCACCCGGCCCCTCGCCACCGAGCAGGACCACATAACCACCGACCGCCGTCAGTCCACAGGCCACACCCACCGACCCTCACCCGGCCCCTCGCCACCGAGCAGGACCACATAACCACCGACCGCCGTCAGTCCACAGCACACCCACCGACCCTCACCCGGCCCCTCACCACCGAGCAGGACCACATAACCCACCCACCACATAACCACCGACCGCCGCACCCCGCCCACCCACCCGGCCCCTCACCACCGAGCAGGACCACATACCCCCCGGCCCTCACCAGCCCCCGCCCCAGCAGGACCACATAACCACCGACCGCCGTCAGTCCACAGGCCCCCGCAGTCCACAGGCACCACACCCACCGACCCTCACCTGGCCCCTCGCCACCGAGCAGGACCACATAACCAGACCGCCGTCAGTCCACAGGCCACACCCACCGACCCTCACCTGGCCCCTCACCACCGAGCAGGACCACATAACCACCGACCGCCGCCAGTCCACAGGCCACACCCACCGACCCTCACCTGGCCCCTCACCACCGAGCAGGACCACATAACCACCGACCGCCGCCAGTCCACAGGCCACACCCACCGACCCTCACCCGGCCCCTCACCACCGAGCAGGACCACATAACCAGGGGCCGCCGCCAGTCCACAGGCCACACCCACCGACCCTCACCTGGCCCCTCACCACCCAGCAGGACCACAACTAGGGACCGCCACCAGTCCACAGGCCACACCCACCGACACCCACCTGGCCCCTCACCGCCGAGCAGGACCACATAACCACCGACCGCCGTCAGTCCACAGGCCACACCCACCGACCCTCACCCGGCCCCTCACCACCGAGCAGGACCACATAACCACCGCCGCCAGTCCACACAGGCCACACCCACCGACCCTCACCCCCCTCACCCTCGCCACCGAGCAGGACCACATAACCACCGACCGCCGCCAGACCACAGGCCACACCCACCGACCCTCACCTGGCCCCTCGCCACCGAGCAGGACCACATAACCACCGACCGCCGTCAGTCCACAGGCCACACCCACCGACCCTCACCCGGCCCCTCGCCACCGAGCAGGACCACATAACCACCGACCGCCGCCAGTCCACAGACCACACCCACCGACCCTCACCTGGCCCCTCGCCACCGAGCAGGACCACATAACCACCGACCGCCGCCAGTCCACAGGCCACACCCACCGACCCTCACCTGGCCCCTCGCCACCGAGCAGGACCACATAACCACCGACCGCCGCCAGTCCACAGACCACACCCACCGACCCTCACCTGGCCCCTCGCCACCGAGCAGGACGAAGTCGACCACGGCCGACGTGAAGTCGAACGCCACGTGCTCCAGCTCCTCGCGCTTGTCGTCGCGCTTCAGCACCGAGACGGTGTGCTTGTCGCCGTAGCTGGCGCGGGGCATGCCGCCGCTGAACGCCACCCAGTCGCCGCTGCCGACAACAGCAACGAGTAATTATTCGTCGGAGTTTAGGGGCGCATCGACTGCGTCGGTCGCGCAGCGACGAGCTATTCGTGAAGCAGGGTGGAATATACCACTTATTGAACACTCAGTAAACGTTTCAAAAAAAGTTTCAAGTAAAAAAAAAGAAAAAAGTATTGACCATATTGAAGTATTGACTAAAATTATTGACTTCCTTTCCCAAAAAAAAGTATTGACCATCGTGCTTCTTGATGTGTGCTGATGTTTTCATCCGTCATTTCTTGCAGTATTTTGTTGATACGTATCATGCTCATGCTCATCGTTAGGGACCGTGATACACCAACACCTGGAAACACAATTACAGGTAGAGAACAACGTATGATATGGTCTGTTTTACTTTGCCAGTTTATGGCAAGCATCTTTTTATCGTTACTGCTAGGATAAGAATCCCTCAATTAGGTATGCGTCAAAAGAAGCAAAGAAGGCTCACTTGTAAGGGCGTCACAGAGCCCAGAATTGAGCTTAAAGGACAAATGTATTTTAAACACCATTTTCATGGCGAATTTCGACATCCTACCGTGCTCGCTTCGACATCTCATCTCACACCTAACGACAAAAAAACATCATTTTAACGCTGGAGTGCCAGACGAGACAGGCCGATCACACCACTTGCATTTGACTAGGCAATGCATGGATCACAGACCTGACCATTTAGCCTACAGTGCGGGGTGCAAAGACATGGGTATTTAGTCACGTAATATGTAATATGTTGACCAGCAATAGTACCTGATTGTCCGACAATGTCAGGGCCACAGGGATTACCACTTAGTTATACAATGCGGATACCAAAAGAAGCGCCATTTGCTGGCACAAGAAGAGGTTAAGTCACTGTAATTTAGTCGTACGATGCAAGGGTCACAGATATTACCAATCAGTCGTACAATGTGGGGCTCACAGGCATTGCAATTCAGTCATGCGATGTGAGAGATTCTTGTATAACAGTGTGGGAATCATTACACATTCGATACAGCTCCATCTTACCTGCAATCCGTCACGTCACAAAATGACTTGAGACTACCTCGTCAGATACCGGAAATACCCACGGCAATCAATCACCGCCCCTTCCTAGTCCCCTTGCCCGTGCATGCGGTGAGGTGGGGAGAAGGGTCAGGGATCTTCAACGCACATCCAGTCGCCACACAATATTAATAAAGAGAATGCATTGCGTGAACGATCCAATATACCAGGAGGTGCTGAGTTTCAAAAAGTAACGCTAGGGATTATGCTATATTACTCAACGTAATTAGCATCAACAGTTCATCTCACGCCACACAATTACCCAGATCGCCAGCGGTGCTGGTGTGAACACGTCCACGGCGATCCCAGCGAGTCGGCTGGTCAACACCGAAACCGCCGGCGACCTGACCCGACCCCCAACGACCTCACCTGCCCGTGGTGACCCATCTGGGTCACCACCGACACGGGCCTTCACACGGACACGCCACTCTCGCACGGGAACGTGCCGTGTGGTGCACCATCCACGTACCACCCGTCCGGCTCGCCCTCGGCGACCTGACCCCGGGCGACCTCACCTGTCCGTGGTGACCCAGCTGACCCGGGTCATGCTCTTGCACGGGAACGGGCCGTAGGGCGTGTGCGGCCCGTCGGGCTTGCTCAGCTTGCGCGCGTTCCAGATGATGAAGCTGCCGTCGTTGTGGGCCGACATGAACTCGGCGCCGTCTCGCGACCAGCACACCGTCTCCAGCGACTGGTTGCACACGTACGTCTGCCCGGGGCCCGTCACAGGTCACAGGTAACAGGCCACAGGTCAGGTCACGGGTCGCATCACCAGTGGCCCGTTTCCAATGACCGGCTGAACCCGTGTGTCTGCCAGAGGCCGGTCCCATGTTACAAGTCAGGTCACGAGTCACAGGTCAGGTTACGGATCACAGGTCAGGTCGTGAGTCACATGTCACATGTCAGGGCACAGGTCGCAGGTCATGGGTCATAGGTCAAGGATGAATTGTCATAGGTCGAGGATGAAGGGCCATAGGTCAAGGATGAATGGTCATAGGTCGAGGATGAAGGGTCATAGGTAAAGGATAAAGGGTCATAGGTCAAGGATGAAGGGTCATAGGTCAAGGATGAAGGGTCATAGGTCAAGGATGAAGGGTCATATGTCAAGGATGAAGGGTCATAGGTCAAGAATAAAGGATCATAGGTCATAGGTCACATGTCACAGGCTAACCAACCACGACCTTTAGAATGTTCTGGTGAACTGCTCGACCCGCCAGCGGACATCGCTGTCTTCTGGGCTAGCAGCTGGTCAGTCAGAAGCATACTTGTGGTCGGCGATCCGCCGTGCCCACCAGGGTCGCTGGTCCGTCCCAGCCACCGAACACTGTTACCGTCTGCTGTCCTTGTCACTGCTACGATCCCAATCTGTGTGCACCGTCACTGTCTGCTGTCCCCGTCACTGCTACGATCCAAATTGTTTGTGCACCGTCACTGTCTGCTGTCCCCGTCACTGCTACGATCCAAATATTTGTGCACCGTCACTGTATCTGCCCCGTCACTGCTACGATCCAAATATGTGTGCACAGTCACTGTCTGCTGTCGCCGTCACTGCTACGATCCAATATTTGTGCACCGTCACTGTCTGCTGTCCCCCGTCACTGCTACGATCCCAATCTTTGTGCACCGTCACTGTCTGCTGTCCCCGTCACTGCTACGATCCAAATCTTTGTGCACCGTCACTGTCTGCTGTCCCCCGTCACTGCTACGATCCCAATCTTTGTGCACCGTCACTGTCTGCTGTCCCCCGTCACTGCTACGATCCCAGTCGCTGTGCGCTGTCCCCACCACTGCTACGAATCCAGTCACTGTCACCATCCAGTCATGTCCCGGTCACCATCGGCTGTCCCCAGCACTGCTACGATCTCAGCCTCCAGCCAACATTGCAGCGCTGACAGGTGATTTATGCGTTCACACAGCAGACCTTCGAGTTCTGATCAAACGAGGAAACTTTAGGCGACAAAGTTGCCGCACCAGATGTGAAGTCACACAAAACTTCAGACACATTCAGCTATCAAACTCCAATGAGCGCTTAATAAATGCAAACTAAGCAAGAGAGGTACACAACTACACATGGCGCAGCTGTCTGAAATTGGGCGACGGAATTGATCGCCGATATAATCGATAAAGTGGCAGCTAAACACTCAGTATTTTTTAAAGCAAATAGTATAATATAAACTGCTCATAGACGGTGTAACCGCCCGAACACTCGCAGTGCATTCAAGGTGCGAAATCAGCACGAAAGCAACCAACTGCACTCGGCAGCACACCAGACAAACGCCAAACTACACACACGGTGCGTTTGCGTGAATGCAACTGTTGCCAAATGCGGAAGAGCGGGACGGGAGAGCGGGATGGAAAACGGGCCGGGAGGGCGGGCCGGGAGAGCGGGCCGGGAGAGCGGGCCGGGAGAGCGGGCCGGGAGAGCGGGCCGGGAGAGCGGGCCGGGAGGGCGGGCCGGGAGAGCGGGCCGGGAGAGCGGGCCGGGAGAGCGGGCCGGGAGCGGGGCCGGGAGAGCGGGGACGGGAGAGCGGGGACGGGAGAGCGGGGACGGGAGAGCGGGGACGGGAGAGCGGGCCGGGAGAGCGGGCCGGGAGAGCGGGCCGGGAGAGCGGGCCGGGAGAGCGGGCCGGGAGAGCGGGCCGGGAGAGCGGGGCCGGGAGAGCGGGCCGGGAGAGCGGGCCGGGAGAGCGGGCCGGGAGAGCGGGCCGGGAGAGCGGGCCGGGAGAGCGGGCCGGGAGAGCGGGCCGGGAGAGGGGCCTTCTCCGGCGGCTCACCGCTTCCGAGATGCCAGATTTTGCTCTACTGATTCGTCACATCACGCAAACGCACGGCACCACCACGACAGAGAGAGAGAGAGAGAGAGAGAGAAAGAGGGCGTGCGGGAGAAACGCCGAGCGTGACAGCCAGCGCGGCGACCCTCCCGCACTGTGTTAGTGGCCCAGCGAGTCTCGGCTGACCCGGGTCAGGTTAGGTCACAGGTCACGCCATTAGCTAGCGTCAGTGAACACACCGGCGGCTGGCCCGGCACGCCCCGATGCCAACGGCTGAGGGCCCGCGGGAAGCAAGCACGCGCTCGCGATAGGGTGAACACCCCGCCAAACCAAGCGTGGGACTTGGATCAACGTTATCGCCATTCAACAACGACCTATATCTCAATTACTGTACTTCAATCACAAACAAACCAGGCAGCAAAATGCACGGGGCGCAAGAAAGAAACGCTTTGTACAGGACGAATTTCACTCCACGAAATTTGCCCTTTTTACAGCAAAATTAGACTGCACCCGCGTCCAGCACTGGCAGAACCGAACCGCATGCTTTTGCCGTCTCAACACAAACAAACCAAGGCAGCGGGGTGCGCGCGAGAGCAGTGCCCCGGGAGTGAAGTTGAGACGCGGACGGTTTCAGCCGGCACACACGGTTGGTACCGTCTGGGGAGAGGCGGCGGCGCAGGCCGAGCCCACCAGGCTACTACTCTAGCAGGCGGAAAGGCCAGCGTCGGGCCGCGCGCCGCCCAAGCCAAACACAACGCCGCCGTCCGCCGGTAGGTGTCGCTGCCGCGCCGCCCTGCCCGGCAACTGATCAGTCATACCCTGTCCGTGGACTGGTCAGTCACTCTATCGGGGGGACTGATCAGTCATACCCTGTCCATGGACTGATCAGTCATACCCTGACCAGGCACTGATCAGTCATACCCTGTCCACGGACTGATCAGTCATACCCTGACCAGGGACTGATCAGTCACACCCTGCCCAGGATGATCAGTCATACCCTGCCAGACTGATCAGTCATACCCTGACCAGGCACTGATCAGTCACACCTTGCCCGGGGAGTGATCAGTCACTATCCGGCGGACTGATCAGTCACTATCCGGAGGGGCTGGGATGGCCGAGTGGTTAAGGTGTCGGGCTATGGGTGCCAAAGGTCCCGGGTTCGACTCTAGCGCCACTCAGGACATTTCCCAATCCCGCGGCCCACCGGCGTGAACCAACCAATAAACAAACAGTCACTATCCGGGGGACTGATCAGCCACACCCTGTTTAGGGCCTGACCACGCACGCCTTGCCTGGGGATTGATCAGCCATACCCTGCCCAGAGCGATCAGTCACACCTTGCCTGGGGATTGACCATGATTGATGGTCACCCTGTCCAGGAAATGATCGGTCGCGCCATTTCTGGATTGATCAGCCATATTGGATCCCATGTCTACCATCTTGTACACTAGCTCGCCGTCGGCCGGTAATATGCAGCGGTCTACCGCTGACCAGATCAGCTGGCATTTTCCTCCAACCGGTCGATGCTCAAATATCCAACGAATGGTGTCATGAATATTGAAATGCTACAAAAGAGAACACGTTGAGCGGCGAAACAAAATTTCAACCGTGATTTCAGTTGGCGGGTGGGTCCACAACACAGCTGAACTGGAATACGCCCGACTCTATAGTGCGCCGCGATTGGACCGGCCTCGGAAAGGGCAGCCAGTGACGTCACGAATGACTTCACTGACGTCGCAAATACACCCCGGACGCGATTCGGCAAAAGCTTCCCTTGAGGCACCGTCGCTGCATATTTGATTTGATGATATCACCGGGACGACCCAACGGACCAATGGGCGCTGTATAACCACTGCAGTTGATGCGCCCTAAACCCCTAATAACTAACTAACCCAACGGACCAATGGGCGCTGTATAACCACTGCAGTTGATGCGCCCTAAACCCCTAATAACTAACTAACCTAACGGACCAATGGGCGCTGTATAACCACTGCAGTTGATGCGCCCTAAACCCCTAATAACTAACTAACCCAACGGACCAATGGCGCTGTACAACCACTCAGTACCTAACCAACACCAAGGGCGCTGAAACCACTGCAGTGAGCGCCCTAAACCCCTAATAACTAACTAACCCAACGGACCAATGGGCGCTGTATAACCACTGCAGTTGATGCGCCCTAACCCCTAATAACTAACTAACCTAACGGACCAATGGGCGCTGTATAACCACTGCAGTTGATGCGCCCTAAACCCCTAATAACTAACTAACCTAACGGACCAGTGGGCGCTGTATAACCACTGCAGTTGATGCGCCCTAAACCCCTAATAACTAACTAACCCAACGGACCAATGGGCGCTGCATAACCACTGCAGTTGATGCGCCCAAACCCCCAATAACTAACCCAACGACCAGGGCGCTGTAAACCACTGCATACCCCAACCCCAAACAACACCAAGCCAAACCACGCATCCCCAACCCCACAACGACCAATGGCGCTGAAACCACTGCAGTTGATGCGCCCTAAACCCCTAATAACTAACTAACCTAACGGACCAATGGGCGCTGTACAACCACTGCAGTTGATGCGCCCTAAACCCCTAATAACTAACTAACCTAACGGACCAATGGGCGCTGTATAACCACTGCAGTTGATGCGCCCTAAACCCCTAATAACTAACTAACCTAACGGACCAATGGGCGCTGTATAACCACTGCAGTTGATGCGCCCTAAACCCCTAATAACTAACTAACCTAACGGACCAGTGGGCGCTGTACAACCACTGCAGTTGATGCGCCCTAAACCCCTAATAACTAACTAACCTAACGGACCAGTGGGCGCTGTACAACCACTGCAGTTGATGCGCCCTAAACCCCTAATAACTAACTAACCTAACGGACCAATGGGCGCTGTATAACCACTGCAGTTGATGCGCCCTAAACCCTAATAACTAACTAACCCAACGGACCAATGGGCGCTGTATAACCACTGCAGTTGATGCGCCCTAAACCCCTAATAACTAACTAACCTAACGGACCAATGGGCGCTGTATAACCACTGCAGTTGATGGGCCCTAAACCCCCTAATAACTAACTAACCTAACGGACCAGTGGGCGCTGTATAACCACTGCAGTTGATGCGCCCTAAACCCTAATAACTAACTAACCTAACGGACCAGTGGGCGCTGTACAACCACTGCAGTTGATGCGCCCTAAACCCCTAATAACTAACTAACCTAACGGACCAATGGGCGCTGTATAACCACTGCAGTTGATGCGCCCTAAACCCCTAATAACTAACTAACCCAACGGACCAATGGGCGCTGTATAACCACCGCAGTTGATGCGCCCTAAACCCCTAATAACTAACTAACCTAACGGACCAATGGGCGCTGTATAACCACTGCAGTTGATGCGCCCTAAACCCCTAATAACTAACTAACCTAACGGACCAATGGGCGCTGTATAACCACTGCAGTTGATGCGCCCTAAACCCCTAATAACTAACTAACCTAACGGACCAATGGGCGCTGTATAACCACTGCAGTTGATGGGCCCTAAACCCCTAATAACTAACTAACCCAACGGACCAATGGGCGCTGTATAACCACTGCAGTTGATGCGCCCTAAACCCCCAACTAACTAACCTAACGGACCAATGGGCGCTGTATAACCACTGCAGTTGATGCGCCCTAAACCCCTAATAACTAACTAACCCAACGGACCAGAGCTCGACTTCCCAAACCCACGGTCAATGCCGGCTCACGCACACACGTCAGACCCGATTCAATAAAAGCCTCCCTCCAGGCAACGTCGCTGCATATTGCCCTGATGTCACGCCTGGGACGGCCTCCCGGACCAGAGCCCCCCCCCTCTGGACAGTCGGGGGAGCAGTCTAGAGCCCCCACCACGGTATCCAGAGGTCGACAGCATCTGGCTAGCGGCAGGACAGCGACGCCCGGCGGACGGCGGCGGCGGCGGCGGCGGGCCGCGCCAGCCGACCTCGACCGGCGGTGACCCGGGCACAGTACCTGATCTCCGTGGACCATCTTCCTGTCCCAGATACCTACGCGCTCAGCGTTGAGCTGCTTACGGTCCCAGACGACCATCAGGCCGCGGTTGTAGCCCACCAGGATCTTGTCGGCGAACGTCGGGTGCTGGCGGATGCACTCCACCGCGCCCGGCGTCACCTTGTAGTCGTCAGGCACACTGCCGGGCAAGGTCACGGGCAAGGTCACACTCAAGGTCACCCTTGATTATTTTGGCTTAAGGGCCGCCGACTACACTACAAGGTCACTCCACCGCGCCCGGCGTCACCTTGTAGTCGTCAGGCACACTGCCGGGCAAGGTCACAACAGGGTCACACTCACGGGTCACACTCAAGGGTCACTCCACCGCGCCCGGCGTCACCTTGTAGTCGTCAGGCACACTGCCGGGCAAGGTCACACTCAGGGTCACACTCAAGGTCACTCCACCGCGCCCGGCGTCACCTTGTAGTCGTCAGGCACACTGCCGGGCAAGGTCACACTCAGGGTCACACCACCGCGCCCGGCGTCACCTTGTAGTCGTCAGGCACGCTGCCGGGCAAGGTCACACTCAAGGTCACACTCAAGGTCACTCCACCGCGCCCGGCGTCATTTTGTAGTCGTCAGGCACACTAGTGGGCAAGGTCACACTCAGGGTCACACTCAAGGTCACAATAAGGGTCACACTAAAGGTTACACTAAAGGTCACTCCACCGCGCCCGGTGTCATTTTTTAGTCGTCAGGCACACTAGTGGGCGAGGTCATAATCGGTGGCATTCCAAAATGTTCAGCTTGTACTCGCGAGGCAAACCGGCACGGAACGTCACACTCAAGGTCACACAATGTCACGCTGAAGGTCACTGCAGCGCGCCCGGCGTCGCCTTGTATTCGTCAGGCATGCCGTCGGGAAGGCTCCACTCGGCCACTTCCAAGGTGACAATCCGAGTTGCACTGAAGGTCATGCCGGGGCATGAACGGCACCCGGGATAGTCGGGCACATCGAACAGAAAGAATGCGGGTGATTCTCATCGCCCCGGCATCAACTCTTCACAACCTGAGGATGATGCCGTCCTAACATCAACCAACAACACCGACATGAACCTCCGTAACGTAAGATGATGGTACTGACCTAAACTAACCTAACCAACCTGCCGGGATTCAAACGATGCCGGGATCCACTTGGCCTAACCTACACATGCTGATATCGTCCAGACCACAGGCGCACCTTCAACTGACCGATACCCTACGAGTCGCATCAGGGGCGTTGGTTTCTGAAGATTTTTTTTCTCAGGAGGCAATACATGGAGATACATGGGCGGGAGATATGGATTGGAGATCGCCCCTAAGGGTTCCCATGTTGAGTTTAAATAATTTGGAGGCCAAGTCAACGTTTTTTTGGGTGGCGAAACCCTCTCAAAGGTATGCAAATCAGCACCCATGAGTTTCACGCCACAGACGGATTAATGCCGCGGAAAAGTAAGCATGGGCTGACGCAGGCCATGTGCGTCGCATACCACCACCGTGGATATTGTTTGTTTATTTATGTCTGAGGGCACTTTGGCCAGACACCAAAACCGACACGCCATCAATATCAACATCAAAATTAGACATCAACATCAACAATGGCATCGACATCGACACCGAAACATCAACATCAACATCGGCGGACATACACATCGACACACTGACACATGCACACACAGAGAGACACAAACACCGACACACCGAAACCAACACCGACACACAGACACCGACACCGACACAGACACACCAACATCAACATTAGACACCGACACCGACACAGACACACCAACATCAACATTAGACACCGACACCGACACCGACACACCAACACCGGACACCGACACAGACACACCAACATCAACATTAGACACCGACATCGACACCGACACACCAACATCGGCAGTCACAGACACCGACACGCCGACACAGACACACAAACACAGACACAGACACCGACACAGAATTTAGGCCCGGCCAGTGTACGCCAGCGACGGAGCATCAGTTGTGGCCGCCGCCGCTGCGGCGGTACAGGCTGACTCGCCACAGTCGAGATGGCACGTTGAGTGGCGCAGGCGGAGACAATGGTGCCGGACATCCGGCTGAACCGGCCTCGGCTGGAGGCGGCCGCCGAGACCAGCCGTCACTCGGCACACCTCGCAAACTGTGCCGCCGAGACCAGCCGTCACTCGGCACACCTCGCAAACTGTGCCGCCGAGACCACCCGTCACTCGGCACACCTCGCAAACTGTGCCGCCGAGACCACCCGTCACTCGGCACACCTCGCAAACTGTGCCCGAACCACCCGTCCTCGGCACACCTCGCAAACTGTGCCGCCGAGACCACCCGTCACTCGGCACACCTCGCAAACTGTGCCGCCGAGACCACCCGTCACTCGGCACACCTCGCAAACTGTGCCGCCGAGACCAGCCGTCACTCGGCACACCTCGCAAACTGTGCCGCCGAGACCAGCCGTCACTCGGCACACCTCGCAAACTGTGCCGCCGAGACCACCCGTCACTCGGCACACCTCGCAAACTGTGCCGCCGAGACCACCCGTCACTCGGCACACCTCGCAAACTGTGCCGCCGAGACCACCCGCCACTCGGAACACCTCGCAAACTGTGCCGCCGAGACCACCCGCCACTCGGCACACCTCGCAAACTGTGCCGCCGAGACCAGCCGTCACTCGGCACACCTCCAAACTGTGCCGCCGACCACCGCCACTCGGCACACCTCGCAAACTGTGCCGCCGAGACCAGCCGTCACTCGGCACACCTCGCAAACTGTGCCGCCGAGACCACCCGTCACTCGGCACACCTCGCAAACTGTGCCGCCAGGCCACCCGTCACTCGGACACCTCGCAAACTGTGCCGCCGAGACCCCCGCCACTCGGCACACCTCCAAACTGTGCCGCCACTCGGACACCTCGCAAACTGTGCCGCCGAGACCACCCGCCACTCGGCACACCTCGCAAACTGTGCCGCCGAGACCACCGCCACTCGGCACACCTCGCAAACTGTGCCGCCGAGACCACCCGTCACTCGGCACACCTCGCAAACTGTGCCGCCGAGACCACCCGTCACTCGGCACACCTCGCAAACTGTGCCGCCGAGACCACCCGTCACTCGGCACACCTCGCAAACTGTGCCGCCGAGACCAGCCGTCACTCGGCACACCTCGCAAACTGTGCCGCCGAGACCACCCGTCACTCGGCACACCTCGCAAACTGTGCCGCCGAGACCACCCGTCACTCGGCACACCTCGCAAACTGTGCCGCCGAGACCACCCGTCACTCACACCTCGCAAACTGTGCCGCCGAGATCACCTCGCAAACTGTGCCGCCGAGACCACCCGTCACTCGGCACACCTCGCAAACTGTGCTGCTGAGACCACCCGCCACTCGGCACACCTCGCAAACTGTGCCGCCGAGACCACCCGTCACTCGGCACACCTCGCAAACTGTGCCGCCGAGACTACCCGCCACTCGACACACCTCGCAAACTGTGCCGCCGAGACCACCCGTCACTCGGCACACCTCGCAAACTGTGCCGCCGAGACCAGCCGTCACTCGCACACCTCGCAAACTGTGCCGCCGAGACCAGCCGTCACTCGGCACACCTCGCAAACTGTGCCCCGAACCAGCCCCCGTCACTCGACACACCTCGCAAACTGTGCCGCCGAGACCACCCGTCACTCGACACACCTCGCAAACTGTGCCGCCGAGACCACCCGTCACTCGACACACCTCGCAAACTGTGCCGCCGAGACCACCCGTCACTCGACACACCTCGCAAACTGTGCCGCCGAGACCAGCCGTCACTCGACACACCTCGCAAACTGTGCCGCCGAGACCACCCGTCACTCGACACACCTCGCAAACTGTGCCGCCGAGACCACCCGTCACTCGGCACACCTCGCAAACTGTGCCGCCGAGACCACCCGTCACTCGGCACACCTCGCAAACTGTGCCGCCGAGACCACCCGTCACTCGGCACACCTCGCAAACTGTGCCGCCGAGACCACCCGTCACTCGACACACCTCGCAAACTGTGCCGCCGAGACCACCCGTCACTCGGCACACCTCGCAAACTGTGCCGCCGAGACCACCCGTCACTCGGCACACCTCGCAAACTGTGCCGCCGAACCACCCGCCACTCGGCACACCTCGCAAACTGTGCCGCCGAGACCACCCGCACTCGGCACATCTCGCAAACTGTACCGCCGAGACCAGCCGTCACTCGGCACACCTCGCAAACTGTGCCGCCGAGACCACCCGTCACTCGGCACACCTCGCAAACTGTGCCACCGACTCCAACCACCGCCTTCGGCACACCAACGGTTCTACACCCACCATGAAGTCAGAAACCGCCGCCTACAAGCCCCGCGAACGACGCAAACTCTGCCTCCCAGACATTGGTGCCGGTTCACGTCTGCGAGCCACGAGTGGCTCTAACTTCACTCGAACTTCTCTCAACGTCGGCGGGCGGAAGATTTATCTGTCCACAGGCACTACCGCCGCAGGAAGCGAGCAAATGGATTGTGGATTGCGGATTGTGGCTTTACGACGCACTCAGCAGCTGAAGCAGCATGGCGTCGCCTGCCTCTCACCCTGGCAGGAAGGGCGGGCACCGCGAGGAATCGAGCCCGATGCTCTGCTGAATATGCTCTGAATAGCTCTGACGTGACAGACGCTCAGCTTAATCACCAAGCTACCGACGCACGAGCGAGCAGCCGTCACCATACAGTCTCCCCCAGTCGAACCCAGGCCGTGTCATAAGCTCTCCCTGCGGCGCACCAGGTTAGCCAACGCATTGCACCCATCAATTGGGGTGTTCAGGGCGTATCGACTGCGGTGGTAGTGCAGCAACGCACTGCAATCACGTGTCCAACAAGGGGCTGGGACGTCCGAGCTGCTACAGTGTTGAGCTCTGGGTTCCAAAAGTCCCGGGTTCGACACTCGCACCGCTCAGGACATCTCCCAATACCGCAGCCCACCGACGAAACCGCGTGGGCGGCGCCATTAGCCGTGGTCGTGCATAAAGTGCGTCGAGAACCACCCGATAAACAAACATGTGCCGAACAAAATCCAACTGTCCAACTCCTGCAATACGTAACGAGCCACTTCCCGGTCAGGGATTCACAGCTGCCGCACCGCTTCAGTGAGAGGGAGAGCAGTCGCTTCGTGCCGCCTAGGTCTGGAGATGCCGGCAACGAGGTGGTTCCGTGCCGCCCAGGTCGGGAGGGATGCCGGCACGCACAGCTGCAGTGAGAGGGCGAGCAGTGGTTCCGTGCCGCCTAGGTCGGGAGGCGATGCCGACACGCACAGCTGCAGTGAGAGGGCGAGCAGTGGTTCCGTGCCGCCTAGGTCTGGAGGCGATGCCGACACGCACGCGCAGTGAGAGGGCGAGCAGTGGTTCCGTGCCGCCTAGGTCGGGAGGCGATGCCGGCACGCGCAGCCGCAGTGAGAGGGCGAGCAGTGGTTCCGTGCCGCCTAGGTCGGGAGGCGATGCCGGCACGCACAGCTGCAGTGAGAGGGCGAGCAGTGGTTCCGTGCCGCCTAGGTCAGGAGGCGATGCCGGCACGCACAGCTGCAGTGAGAGGGCGAGCAGTGGTTCCGTGCCGCCTAGGTCGGGAGGCGATGCCGGCACGCACAGCTGCAGTGAGAGGGCGAGCAGTGGTTCCGTGCCGCCTAGGTCGGGAGGCGATGCCGGCACGCACAGCCGCAGTGAGAGGGCGAGCAGTGGTTCCGTGCCGCCTAGGTCGGGAGGCGATGCCGGCACGCACAGCTGCAGTGAGAGGGCGAGCGGTGGTTCCGTGCCGCCTGGATCGGGAAGCGATACCGACACGCACAGCCGCAGTGAGAGGGCGAGCAGTGGTTCCGTGCCGCCCAGGTCGGGGGCGATGCCCCGCTCAGTGAGGGAGGTGGTTCGTGCCGCCTAGGTCGGGCGTGCCGGCACGCACAGCAGCAGAGAGGGCGAGCAGTGGTTCCGTGCCGCCTAGGCGAGGATGCCGGCACGCACCGCTTCAGTGAGAGGGCGAGCAGTGGTTCGTGCCGCCTAGGTCGGGAGGCGATGCCGGCACGCACCGCTGCGGCGCAACAATAGCCCACGCACGGTGCGGCGGGCAGCGCCGGGCGAAACAGCCTTGCTCTGCATTCGCGTCGTTCATAATAGTACGTCAAACAGAAAACCATCCCATCCCGTTTCCCGCAGGAAGGTCGAGTGATGCTGCTAGACAATGCGAAGGTACAAATGAATAATAATTTGCTACAAATCGCCGGATATCTGGATTCTCAAGCCCAGACTTGTATTCATCACTAGAGTATAGTACAGCTACGGAAAAAAACTAGCGCCACACCGCTATTTTTGTTCCACTTATTATACCTCCAACCAGCTATACCTAAGTAAATGGAGTACCGTTTATCATGTGCATATCGCATACCAGAATACGTGCATCGCGCGAGGGCAAGACGTGCAAACTCCCAAGCCCGGATGTACCACACGAGTTTTTGATGTCGGAATCAAACAACAATCCTTTTCGAATGCATCGGCTCACAAAATCATCCTCCATAAATAAAGGACTCGAAAGCATGAGAGCAGTCGCACCGGTAGGTGAGCGTCCTTGAAGCCTAACGCAGCTGAACCGCAGGACATGGAGCGCACACGCCAAGCCGCATACCCTCTACTCCACCAGCACGCCGCAACAAATCGTCGAGATCTCACCTGCCTAACAACACCCGACGAACAACCGCAAACAGGCCGGCGCGTCTAATCACAGCAACGCCAGCACAATCGCCCAATCGGACACACACGACACGTCGTGTTTACCGCCCCAGCGGAACCTCCGGCGGCGACAGGGCACGCCCGCGGCTGTCGCCAGGGTCAGTGGCGTCGGCGCGGCTGACGCAAAGCACGACCACCACGGTCTCCAGGGTCAGTGGTGTCGGCGTGGCTGACACAGGGCACGGCCACCACGGTCCCCAGGGTCAGTGGCGTCGGCGCGACTGACGCAAAACACGACCACCACGGTCTCCAGGGTCAGTGATGTCGGCGTGGCTGACGCAAAGCACGACCACCACGGTCCCCAGGGTCAGTGGTGTCGGCGCGGCTGACACAAAGCACGACCACCACGGTCTCCAGGATCAGTGGCGTCGGCGCGGCTGACACAGAGCACAATTTCCCAATCCCGCGGCCCACCGGCGAAAATGGGGCCACAGCCGATGTAAGTTCTACCAACCAATAAACAAACAACAAACAAATACGCCACCAGGGTCAGTGATGTCGGCGCGGGGTGACACAACACTGACACCGGGCACGGCCACACCGTATCCAGGGTCAGTGGCGTCGGCGTGGCTGACGCAAAACACGACCACCACGGTCTCCAGGGTCATGGCGTCGGCGCGGCTGACGCAAAACACGACCACCACGGTCCCAGGGTCAGTGGCGTCGGCCGGCTACGCAAAAACGACCACCACGGTCCCAGGTCATGGGTCGGCCGGCTGACGCAAAAACGACCACCACGGTCCCAGGGTCAGTGGGTCGGCGCGGCTGACGCAAACACGACCACCACGGTCGCCAGGGTCAGTGGCGTCGGCGCGGCTGACGCAAAACACGACCACCACGGTCTCCAGGGTCAGTGGTGTCGGCGCGGCTGACACAAAGCACGACCACCACGGTCTCCAGGGTCAGTGGCGTCGGCGTGGCTGACGGCGTGGCACGACCACGTCGTCGCCAGGGTCAGTGGTGTCGGCGCGGCTGACGCAAAACACGACCACCACGGTCTCCAGGGTCAGTGGTGTCGGCGCGGCTGACACAGGGCAACAATCAGTTTTGTAAGGCGCGCCACTACCAGGTCATTTCCAGGGTCAGTGGTTCGGCGCGGCTACGCAGGCACGACCACCACGGTCTCCAGGGTCAGTGGTGTCGGCGCGGTGACACAACACTACACGGCCACCGACGTCATCCAGGTGTGGCCTGACCAACCACAAAACAAACAACAAACAAAATGACGCAGGAACGACCACGTCGTCTCCAGGGTCAGTGATGTCGGCGCGGTGACACAACACTGACACCGGGCACGGCCACGACCGTATCCAGGGTCGGTGACGTTGGCGTGGCTGACACAACACTGGCATATGGCATGGCAATCAGTGGCGTCGGAGTGGGTGACACAACACTGACACCGAGCAGGATCATGGGCGTCTCCAGGGTCAGTGGCGTCGGCGGGGGTGACACAACGCTGACACCGGGGCACTCGACGGAAAGCAATGCCAAGTCAACCAAACGAATTGTCAACAAGGTTGGTGCCTTCCTGATGCAAAACGTGACACATCTGTTTAAGACAAAAGCGCGCCATAACGCGAGCTGTGATACTTCCCTGTATAATACCCAGAAGCAGATTTTGCACCTTGAAAGTCCCGGACTGTTTATCAGGCGCATAAGCCTGATATACCAGCGCAATGACAGTCTCAGAGTTCTGCTGATGAGTTTCCGGAGAATAGTTTCGTGGACACATGACGCTGAATCCGAAGCTGCGTGGCTTCAGGGGCGCCGGCGGTACTCCGAAGTTCCGCCATACCTCCCAGATAGCACACAACACGTGGAGTGGCTCTCGGGTGTCTCCAAGTCACGCCAGACCTCCCAGATAGCACACAACATGTGGAGTGGCTCTCCCCCCCAAAAAGGCTCGGGTGTCTCCAAGTCACGCCAGACCTCCCAGATAGCACACAACACGTGGAGTGGCTCTGGGGTGTCCAAGTCACGCCAGACCTCCCAGATAGCACACAACACGTGGAAAAGGCTCTCGGGTGTCTCCAAGTCACGCCAGACCTCCCAGATAGCACACAACACGTGGAGTGGCTCTCGGGTGTCTCCAAGTCACGCCAGACCTCCCAGATAGCACACAACATGTGGAGTGGCTCTCGGGTGTCTCCAGGTCACGCCAGACCTCCCAGATAGCACACAACACGTGGAGTGGCTCTCGGGTGTCTCCAAGTCACGCCAGACCTCCCAGATAGCACACAACATGTGGAGTGGCTCTCGGGTGTCTCCAAGTCACGACAAATCTCCCAGATGGCACACAACATGTGGAGTGGCTCTAGGTGAACCAGATCACACAACACGGGAGTGGCTCGGGTGTCTCCAAGTCACGCCAGACCTCCCAGATAGCACACAACATGTGGAGTGGCTCCGGGTGTCTCCAAGTCACGCCAGACCTCCCAGATAGCACACAACATGTGGAGTGGCTCTCGGGTGTCTCCAAGTCACGCCAGACCTCCCAGATAGCACACAACATGTGGAGTGGCTCTCGGGTGTCTCCAAGTCACGACAAATCTCCCAGGTAGTACGCTACGTGCGAGTGGCATTCTCCCGTGTAACAAATATCTGGCTAACCTATACAACACGTGCAAGCCGGACATTTGTCATCCCACACAGCATCAGTGCAGCGTATGCTAGCCAGATCAATAATGTACCACACAGTATCTGTGCAGCATATGCGAGCCGAAGACGTGCTACACCACACAGTAACCATGCAGCGTACGCTAGCCAGATATGTGCTATACCACACAGTAACAGTGTAGCATGTGCTAGCCAGAAAAGTGCTATACCACACAGCAACAGTGTAGCATGTGCTAGCCAGAAATGTGCTATACCACACAGTAACTGTGTAGCATGTGCTAGCCAGAAATGTGCTATACCACACAGTAACAGTGTAGCATGTGCTAGCCAGAAGTGTGCGATACCACACAGTAACGGTGCAGCATCTGCTAGCCAGAAATGTGCTATACCACACAGTAACGGTGTAGCATGTGCTAGCCATAAATGTGCTACACCACACAGTAACGGTGTAGCATATGCTAGCCAGAAATGTGCTATACCACACAGCAACGGTGTAGCATGTGCTAGCCAGAAATGTGCTATACCACACAGTAACGGTGTAGCATGTGCTAGCCAGAAATGTGCTATACCACACAGCAACGGTGTAGCATGTGCTAGCCAGAAATGTGCTATACCACACAGTAACGGTGTAGCATGTGCTAGCCAGAAATGTGCTATACCACACAGTAACGGTGTAGCATGTGCTAGCCAGAAATGTGCTACACCACACAGTAACGGTGTAGCATGTGCTAGCCAGAAATTGCTAACCACAAGTAACGGTGTAGCATTGAGAAAAAGTGCTACACCACAAAGAAGGGCCTTACTCAGAAATGTGCATTATACCACAATTTAACGTGTGTAGCTTTATGTGCTAGCCAGAAATGTGCTATACCACACAGTAACGGTGTAGCATGTGCTAGCCAGAAATGTGCTACACCACACAGTAACGGTGTAGCATGTGCTAGCCAGAAATGTGCTACACCACACAACAGCCGAGCAGCGCAGGCGAGGCGGCCGCGCTCACTTTTGCATGACGACGTCCTGGTAGATGATGTTCTCCGAGAAGCGGAACGTGGCGATGTTGAGCAGGTAGATGTTGCCGCCCTCGGTGCCCACCAGCAGGTGGTCGCCGCTCGCCTCCAGACAGCACGTGGAGATGGTCTTCAGCCTGGCGGCAGGCGGCGGCGGCGCGTCAGTCCGCCTCCAGCCACAGGCGCACGTGTCAGATGGGCGCCCGAGACGTTCAGCCGGGGCCGTGAGGTAGGCTGAACCGTCGCATAGCATGCACAAACGGCTCCCACGAATCTCAAGACTATCGGATGTTATTGGAAAACTTAGCGTGTTTGTTATAGGTGGTTATTCGTTCTACGTCACATCGACCGTTGAGCCATGCAGTGTCGCCAATCTCTCACGCCGATTGGTTGCGGGAGAAGAGTAGCGACAGGTGAGGCTTGAACCCACAATCTTTCGATTGTGAGACGGGCAACTTACCCCTAGACTACTCGTCCCCAGAGCTTCTCTTACTCTGCTTCGAAAAAAAGCATAAGATCATCATCAACGTCCTCCTTTTCTTACATAACGCCTTCGGAAAAACATGATAGATCTGCCATGTTTCTTTTGCTCCGGCCGTGCTTGATGCGCTCTCGTTTGCCAGTTCTGACAAACAAGAGCACATCAAGCACGTCCGGCCCAGAAAAAAACAGCACACTCACTTGCCCTCCATGGTGATAGAGTTGATCTGCTCCATGGTGGAGGTGCCCGACTTGTGGTTGATCTCCCATAGGTGCAGCGAGTTATCGTCACAGTGGGTTATGAGTCGTCCCTGCAAAAATCAGCATCACCAAGTTCAGTTACGGACTGCTAATGCGGACGGCGGAAAACAGTTCACCGGGGCGCGCTGCAAAACTGGACAGGCGCATAAATAAATAATTAAAACGGCGAGAAAATAAACGGACGATTCCGACGTTGGTGGAGACGAAAATAGCAGCAATTTAGCTTGACAGCGATACATCGCTCAGGAATGCACCCAATTAACCTTGGCCCAAGTTTGTCCGTCGTCGGTCGCCTTACAAGGTCGTTCGTGGTATATTCATGGAAAGGAAAGGCAGTTCAAAGTCTAATAAAATCGGAGGTGCAACGGTGGGTAGAGTACGAGATCGACTCGGGATAGAGCACGGCCAAACTGGCACGTAAATATAGAGCATGGCAACAAAAAGATGCTAGTCACGAAGGCGAGTCTTCAAAAGACTCAAAGTTAACATCAATCACGCTCAATGGATCAAAAAGCCACACAACGGCATCCGATCAATCATCGACCGCGAAAACCTTCAAGAGTTTAAGTCCTCATCGAGGCAGCACGGTCAGTTGAAAAGTCGGTATGATATATTTTTGTAATTAGTCAGTTATCAGAAAACCGGTGTAGGGAAAAGTTCACGAAATGTTGCATACACGTGCACAGAAAGAGGGAGATTTGCTTTGCAATCTCCTTGGAAGTTTCCCTGACATTTATGCGCGGCTCAATGCAGCAAAGAGTAAAAGCAAGTCGGTACAAATTTACTGTTCAATAAAATTCATAATTTCGGTGCCACGAAAATGTGGGGAAACGACAGAGAAAAGTCCAACGTATCACAACATACTCAGAACAAGCCCTTGGTGAGGATCATGAGCAGACCTGAGTAGACAGAGAACTGGTCGAAAACATCTGCCAATACAGCACAGCGTGGCGAAAAAGCGAAAGATTGTGTAATCAAAACTTTACAACAACTGCACGGCGCCCAGTGCAAGTGACGGGCACAAACAACTCATCAGTACTCCGGATTTTCAACAACGACCTCAAACTGAAGTCATACAAAACGGAAATCATACACATACATTCTGGAAACGACATAACCGCTCGAAGAGGGTACGCGACGCGGCTACACGAGAAGAACGGCAACCTCCCAGCATCACCAGCTTAGTCTGGTTTCCTGACGAGGCACATTTCCACCTCTTAGTTGGTTATTGGTTTTACGACACATCGACCGTTGAGTCGTGTAGCGTCGCCAATCTCTCACGCCGATTGGTCGCGGGCGAAGAGTAGCGACAGGTGAGACTCGAACTCACAACCTTTCGATTGTGAGACGAGCAACTTACCCCTAGGCTACTCGTCCCCTGCACATTTCCACCTCAACGGCACCGTCAACTCGCAGAACCGACACAGGTCGCCAACGAGGGCCACGCCGGCTCATGACAAACCCCGTTCAGCAGTAAAGTCGCAGCATGATGTGCGCTTCGCAGCAAGGGCACCACTGGATCTCTGTAAGCTGGGGACGGAGACAGCGACACCCAGGCTGCGCACTAGCAACGGTACGGGAGGTCACTGATCAAGATCTGACGCCGGCCAGGCATCGGTCAGGCACCCTAATTAAATGATTTCCACGTGGCCCCAGCAGGATGGCGCCTCGCACCACACCGCGCGCAAAAAAAAACCTGAAGTCCATACAGAACAACTTCGGCGAGTTTGTATTGTTGTATGTTTTGTACGTATGTATGCATGTAAGCACCCGGAAGATTGAGAACCCCTTATCATCCCGCTCGCCCGTCTTAACCCCATGTATTTCTTCTTCACGTGGGTGTATTTTTACAGTCAGATCCAACACAATGGTTCGCTCCTAGGGCTTTATGGCGCATCGACCACATTGTTCACGCAGCGCCCAGTCAGGTCCAGCACCAGGGATGCGGAGCCGGGAAAATTTTGGACAGCTCCGGCTCCGGGGAAGTATCCCGGCTGCGGCTCTGGCGCCGAGCAAAATGTCCCGGCGGCTCCGGCTCCGGCTCCGGCTCCGTACATCCCAAACGTGATCGATCCATTAAATAAGAGCTAGGGGGATGTTAAAAAAAAGTTAGCCGCGACCACTCAGAGGCGCAAACTTCAGACAATTATAAGCAACTTTCCCATATAAACCCTGTATCTATCTTTAAATAAACACCCGCCCCCGCCCAAATCATTTTTCGGTGTTATGCCCTCGTAAACTGACGCTCGCTTCGTGCCGTATTGGGGCAATCAGAAGACTCGAGACTCGAATCAACAACGCTCCCCATCCCGTGAACGGTCCAAGGAACACCATTGTTGTAAATTGTAATGTTTGACCTCATCTCTAAAAAGGTACAACAACCCATTGATGATGGAAACAATGAACTTAACTAAACTAAACATGGAACTATTGCATTGACTACTGAGGCCTGAATATGGTTATTGGTTATTCTACCATTATTTGATGATATTTTTACATGTTACTCGTATTTAAACATTTTGGCTTTTAAAAATGCGTTTTCATACCATACCATACCATACTAGGTATAATGTGTTCATTTCACGTTTGCTAATTTTGTTTCATTTACACCTCTTTCGGAGTCGGAGCCGCCCTGCTTTTGACGGCTCCGGCTCCGACTCCGGCTCCGAGAAAAATGTCCCGGCGGCTCCGGCTCCGGCTCCATCTCCGGGCAAAACGTTCCGGCTCCGGCGGCTCCGGCCCCGGCTCCGGCTCCGCATCCCTGTCCAGCACAGTGATCCGCAGTCTCCAGGAGCCCGAAACAGCAATCAGCGCACGTGTCGGCAAGAATGCGCCGCCGCGACGCCAAGACCGTGCAGAAATACGCCCAACTATTGATTGATTGATGGATTATTTGGGCTTAAGGGAGCGCCGACTACACGATCATATGCTGCCGAGCCAAACTATGTCTGGCACGAAATGCACATGATAAAAATGCTCTCTAAAGTAGGAGTGACGTTTGGAAACAAGCTGTCCGGATCTCCAAAAAAAACTGCGTCACTCTGTTTGTAAGATACGCCTCTAAGTTGTGGGTGATGCATAAGATGGAAGTCGCAACGGGAATGTTATAATGCTATTTCGACCACCCCGCAAATGTAGCATTTATAACATTTATAGCAGCATTTATACTGGTACATGTATAACATTTGTTTGCTCTCACGCAAGAAAACACACCAATTACCCACACATTAGATGATCTCCAAAATGGTGCACTTGCCGACAATTTCGGCACTTAATGGAACACGGATGCACGGTACATCAGCCCACATAATAAAACACTATTTTCTTCCCATTGCAGTCTCATCGCATTACCAATTGAGCTCCTCCCACGTTTGCCCATGGTACCTAATAAACAGCTGGTAACACGACCTTTAGATTTAACGCCGTAGAGAACCAAACAGTGAATGGGTTAGTTTATAGCATTTTCGAATATACTTTTGATGCGTTTTCTTCTCCCCTCCTAAAAATGCATATTGAAACAGTTAATTTTTTTCAGTGTATACGTGTATGTGTATGTGTAGGTACATGTATATGTGCATGTGTGTATGTGTATGTGTAAGCGCATATATATATATATATATATATATATATATATATATATATATATATATTACAGGCATCGAGTACGTCTGTCTAGGGGTCTTTCAAAGACATGACAACATACACAAAATTAAATATTCTACACGCGAGAAATGAGTGCTGGTACGGCTGAATCCGTCTGCAGGCCAAACTAGACAAACGCGTTAAACTAACAAAGTCACTGACCGAAGCTAATGTAACTCAAAATATGTTCCTGCATTTCACACCCTTCAATAATGCGGACAAATATATATACTAAACGCAATGGTATCAGGCAAATACCAGAGTGTAACACAACCTTAATGACAGAATAAAGCCACGGAATATGCTGATTTATGTGATGCTTGAAATTGGTTCTGATCTTGGAGTAGTCAATTTGGTATCCTATCTTACACCTTGGATGTCCTCATCCCAGAAGCGAGTCAAAATTCTGGCAAAAGGTGATTTCTGGCCTGAAACCGCAACGGTTCAATTGCGCCTGAGGGCTCCTGCCGAAGGCATCTCTCCAGAAAGCATTGCTAATGGCTTCTTTAAAGAACGTAGCATGAATTCTAAATGAGATGAACGTGACCGACCACTCTGGGACAAGCACTACTACAAACGCTCGGTCGAACTACCGACAGCTGGTGAGCCGAACGCTACAACTTGGCGCCACCACGCCGAGTCGGCAGCAGAGGGGAGGCACAGGTCGCAGACGGCGCCAAAACTGGCCGGACCGAACAGCCTCAAGCTGTCGAGCTGTCAAGCCTTGTCAGCTGACGGCTATCAGGCGGCTGACAGCTGTCGGCTGACAGACACAGGAAATCTGACCTCACGTCTCATCTGCCGCCGACCCGACTGTTCAGGCAGTGACCGGCGCGGCGACGCCAGGTCAAACGAAGCATGCGTGTACTGCCAGCGGTCAGGTGGTCACACGCTGGAGTCGTGTCACGGGTCACGTGGCAGGTCACGTGTCAGGTCACATGTCACGTGTCAGGTCACATGTCACGTGTCAGGTCACATGTCACGTGTCAGGTCACATGTCACGTGTCAGGTCACAGGTCACGTGCCAGGTCACGGGAAACGTGTCGGGTCACAGGTCACTACGGAGCACACCGGCCGACCGGGGCCGACTTACAGTCAGCCGAGGCCGGTACACCTTCTGTTTGGACCAGGCTTGCGGCAGCCGCTGCCAGACAGCCAACAAAAACGCCAGTCGTCAGCGAGGATCGAACCCAGGGCGGCACCAGCAGCCACCACTAGCGGCGGTGAACAGCGCCACCACCACTGGCGGTTAGCGGTCCGCCAGTCGCGGAGGACGGGCGGAGACGCACGCGGGGCACGGACGCGGGAGAAGGAGGCGACAAACCGCCGGCACAGCAGCAAAAGTGGGGTGAAGCGCAACAGTGGCATTACAGGGAGCACGCGCAGCATTTGAGATGCAGATGGGTGTTCAGCCAAGCGTTGAAAATCAAGGAGCAAAATAATGCTGCAAAGGCGATACAAATTATTGTGAGAAACAAAAAGGTGTCTTTTCGTACTGCGCACGACATTACCGGACGGCATAATGAAGAATTGGTGAATCAAAACGTTACGCAACTGATAGGCTTTCTGCACGCTCCTGATTATAGAAGGCAATCGTCGCACGAATTGCTTTCTATAATTAGGATATCGCACATCAGCTCAGCTTCAGAAATGAAACTATCCGCTGATGGATTCGCCCTATTTCATCGTTTGACATGCTCGACGCACATTATACTGACAGGAAGTAATTCATGTAATGGGTGCATTACTATTAAACCGTAAATGCAATACGATATGTAGGGTTAAGACAAAGTGTCGTAGCCTTCCAGAAATTGTACCCAAATCCCCAGGCATTTGACAGATCACTAGTCTCGTGATAAGTTGGACAAGGAGCTCTTCCAGTGTTCAAAAGCAGCCGTCTGTGTGTCGAACCACGCACATGCCGTGTGACACATGACCCCATCAGCAGTCTCTGTCAGACTGGTGGGCCAATACTATTCCCGGGGCATGGTCGTAGAGTGGTGCCTGCTGCAGCCAAGGTTATCGTCTACTCCAGTCGGCAAGACCGTGCACAAAGTTGATGAGCTCGGTGAGCTGGATCAGAACAACGCAATGTATCCGTAAATCTGTTCACTGCCGGGAACCCTTCCCGACTATCGGGGGTCACCTCGAGTCACGAGCGTTCCACTGCGACAGCAAAACCACAGCTCTCTGTCGCATCTATTCAGCAAAACCATTGCACGAGAGCGTGCACGGGTTGCCAAAATCAGGCGGAAAGAAGCCGTGTGTGTCCAGTGGCTAGTTGACAAATACACAGTGATTTTGACGATTCACGAAGTTACACTGAATCAGATCGAGTGAGGGTGCAAAGTCCGACCGTTCCTTTCTCCAATCGTTCCTTCCGACCTTTCCTCCTAAATGCGTAATCTAGTCATATTAGGCGACTAAACGGGAAAGGAGATTGAAGTTGGGAACCCTGCGAATATCAGGAGGGCAATAATTATCGACGAGGGTACTTGACGACATTTGATACTGAGTGCATTGGATACCCGAATGGAGCTTAATCACCCTTAAATGCTGATGACGTCGGCCCTACCTCTCGTTGTGGGCTCTGCGATCTGTCGCAACAAACGCCAGGAAATCACACCACATGCTACCCTGTCCAGGGAGGCCATATCTCCACATAACCGGTATTCCGCAACCGGCAAATGATCGCCGAACCACTCTCACGGATGAGTGGGTCCACGAGCGCCAAGCAACAGCTGCCGCCCAGACACATTTGGCGGTTTTTGTTTGGGCTGACTTCTGGACGCGGCGGTTTTTGTTTGAGCTGACTGGCTTCTGAACTTCACGGTTTTTGTTTGAGCTGACTGACCTTTGAACTATCACGATACACACGCATATACACTAAGCACCAAAAAGAAGCTTTCGTCAGATTTGCGTTGAGAGAGGCAACCGACATAGGCCACACTCAGACAGACCAACTCTGTTTGATTTCGCAATGCGAACGTTTGCAAGACGCGCTCTTACCTTTAAACAAATCAAAAACTACCATACGTGGGCTCTGAAGCGAATTGGGTAGGTGTGCCCTCCGGCAAACTTCAGTCGGACTTAGAGTAACGTTCAGACTAGTTCGAACTAGTGTGTGGGCTGATGCAACCACTGTTTGAATTGGCCCCGGACTCGTAGCCTGTGGATATAAACTCGGCCCTGACCATCTGGCCGCACATTTTCAGACGGTCTGGGCCAGACTCAGACTCAGACTCAGACTCCCAGTCCAAAAATAACGGGCTGAACTGGTCCGCACGCTCGGACTCAAACTGAGAATCAGACTGAGAGTTGGCCTCACGATCAGAGTTGATGATGAATTGGAGTTTAGGGGCGCGTCGACTACCAGGGTCATTTTGCGCCCATAACTGTGTTTACCGACAGCAACTAGTAATCGTTAGTATCGGTGATATACTACATCAAAGCGTGCTTGTTGAAGGCAAGTGAAAATGCTCCCAGACGTCACGACTTCAGAGTAGTTTCCTATTAGCGTATGCAGGGTAGTGTCGGTTATGATCAGAGTCGTAAAATAGGTTGGCCCTGGAATCTTGTCATACATACATCATATCTGTCCCGAAAAGTCATCCCTCAATTTTCCGTCTGGAAGGCTGAACGATGCTGTTCGGCAGCGGCAACAAACCAACTGCTCCTTGATAGCGTGGCCAAAATCCACCGGGAATGACAAGAACACATTTCCGATGGCAAAAGCAGAGCGAAAAGTATCCCCTCCAAAATAGATGACCCCAAAATTTTCCTCTTCAAATCCAGGACTTCACAGGATTCACGCAGCGCTGGGCAACTGGCGCCAGTCGGACGTGGTCTATTGGCCGGGAAGTTGCCCGGGTCATCGGTCATTGATGACCTTCCATGGTCATCGGTGATTGATGTGATTTAGTGGGCAACTGGTTCAGTGTACAGAGTGCAACCAAGAGGGGCCCTTGTGGCTCATAGTTGCACTGATCTTGTATGTCTTTATGTCTTTATGACGTTCTGTTAGTTTTTAGGGCTTTAGGTATGACGTTCTGTACAGGTCATCGGTCACTGATGACCTGCCCAGGTCATTGGTCACTGACGACCTGCGTAGGTCATCGATCATTGACGGCCTGCCCTGGTCATCGACTACTGATGGCCTGCCCACATCATCTCTCACTGACGGTCTGCAGGATCATCGATCACTGATGACCTTTCCGGATCGATTGATTGATTGATTGATTGATTATTTGGGCTTAAGGGCGCATCAACTGCTACTGGTTATGTAGCGCCCATAACTCATTTATGTGTTGATATTTATGTTGATGACCTTTCCGGATCATCGGTCAGTTGATGACCTGCCCAGGTCATCGGTCACTGGTGGCCTGACCCGGGTCACCGCTCACCTGGCTGGGCAGGAAGACGATCTGGCGCACTGCCGCGTCCGCGTTCTTGTGCACGCCGTAGAATTCCACGCCCGGTCGGCCGTATCTGTGAGATGCCGGGTCAAGGAAGTCGCACGCCACATCTGACACGGTAGCCGCTACAGCAAAACGATACAACGCGGGGTAGTGCGGGGTAGTGCGGGGTAGTGCGGGGTAGCGCGGGGTAGCGCGGGGTAGCGCGGGTAGTGCGGGGTAGCGCGGGGTAGCGCGGGTAGTGCGGGGTAGCGCGGGGTAGCGCGGGTTCCAATACAGGATAGCGCAGGGTAGTACGAGGTAGTGTGGGGTACTGCGGTGTAGTACGGATTAGTGCGTGGTAATGCGGGGTAGTGCAGTGTGGTATGGGATAGTGCGGGGTAGTGTATGGTAGTGCGGGGTAGCGCTGGGTAGTGCGGGGTAGCGCTGGGTAGTGCGGGGTAGTGCGGGATAGCGCAGGGTAGTGCGGGTTAGCGCTGGGTAGTGCGGGGTAGTGCGGGGTAGTGCGGGGTAGTGCGGGATAGCGCTGGGTGGTGCGAAGTACTGCGGTGTAGTGCGGGGTAGTCCAGGGTAGCCACAAGGCCACAAACAAGGGGAGAAATCACATCAAAATACGATAGTATCGATTTTCCGGATGCTAAAAAAAATATTTTTCATTTCTTAATATCATCATTCTTCCCAGTTGGGGTTATTCGATTGGCTCGCAGCTCTGCGAACTCCACACTCTCCCATTCCATAGGCAATCATATTCGAAGAACCTTGAAATTACCCTAAACTCTTCGATCGCGTGGTGCAGCTCCAGCGAATGGCTACACAAATTGTTCCTCTTTAGCATTCCTGTAATTCCTGGCAACAAAGCCGGTTTCCCGGTTTAGGTCGTTTCGGGATTCAATGTGCCCATACAATACCTGGAAATGTGATGAACTGTTGAAGATGACAATTTTCAGAGCAGACGGGATTTAGTCAAAGACGAGTGCCGCCAAAGTAAACCTGCTTCTCATTCTTCTTCAAACGCAATCATTCTGTTTCATTACTATTCTGAGTGTGCGAGTGGGAAAGGACTCTGAGAAGCGGCAGCGGTGAAGGGTTTCGCGGATGGTTTCGCGGATGGTTGTGCGGATGGTTGTGCGGAGGGTTGGGCGGAGGGTTGGGCGGAGGGTTGGGCGGAGAGTTGGGCGGAGGGTTGGGCGGAGGGTTGGGCGGAGGGTTGGGCGGAGAGTTGGCAGAGGGTTGGGCGGAAGTTTTTGGCAGAGGGTTGGGCGGAAGTTTTTGGCGGGGGTTGGGGGAGGGTTGTGCGGAGGGTTGGGCGGAGGGTTGGGCGCAGGATTGGGCGGAGGATTGGGCGGAGGGTTGGCGGAGGGTTGGGCGGAGGGTTGGGCGGAGGGTTGGGCGGAGGGTTGGGCGAAGCCGCGGACGTATGAGGACGCTGACCGGTATGGGAGCCAGACGCCAGCTGTCTGAGGTCATGCCGCCGACGTCACTGTTTGTCGACAGCTAAACAAATAAGCAGTGTGGTGGCTGGCATCCCGCCTCTGACCGGGTGCCGGCTGTCGACCTCAGCCCGCTGCCACAGACACCAGTCTGGCTGCCCCTGACCTTAGCCCGCTGTCCCGACCTTAGCTGCTGCACCCCACCAGGCACCGCCCGCACACCAGCCGCTGCCCCCGACACCAGTCGACTCCCCCGACACAGTCAGGCTGTCTGACACCAGCTCGTTCCCCAGACACCAGTCCCCGACACCAGCACCGCTGCCCGACACCAGTCCGCTGCCCCGACACCAGTCCGCTGCCCCGACACCAGTCCGCTGCTGACACCAGTCCGCTGTCTCTGACACCAGTCGGCTGTCTCTGACACCAGTCCGCTGCCCCGACACCAGTCGGCTGTCTCTGACACCAGTCCGCTGTCTCTGACACCAGTCCGCTGCCCCGACACCAGTCCGCTGTCTCTGACACCAGTCCGCTGCCCCGACACCAGTCCGCTGTCTCTGACACCAGTCGGCTGTCTCTGACACCAGTCCGCTGTCTCTGACACCAGTCCGCTGTCTCTGACACCAGTCGGCTGTCTCTGACACCAGTCCGCTGTCTCTGACACCAGTCCGCTGCCCCGACACCAGTCGGCTGTCTCTGACACCAGTCCGCTGTCTACACCAGCTGCCCCGACACCAGTCCGCTGCCCCTGACACCAGTCCGCTGCCCCTGACACCAGTCCGCTGCCCCGACACCAGTCCGCTGCCCCGACACCAGTCCGCTGCCCCGACACCAGTCCGCTGCCCCTGACACCAGTCCGCTGTCTCTGACACCACTGGCCTCGGTTGACGCAAGAATTGGCAGCTGCACGGCCCTGCACGTGCCCCCCTGGGACCCTGGGAATGTGTTTGGTTTCGGGGCAGCGAGCAAACATTCACACCCAAACACATCTGAAGCGCCCCGCGGTCAGTTAGATAGACTACACGGTAATGCATTGATTGACACCGTGTTGAAACAGGCTGCGATGAGACGTAAACAAGGTAGTCGGCTTCATATATCTTCAAACCTAGACAAGGGTGATGTGGGAAACCATCCGCACTGCTCACCACCTTAATCATATAGCGACAGTAATGAGCATCTAACGACTACAATGATCATGCAACTTATATCGACAATAAGAGATAAATGGTTATATGATTGACAAAAGCAGTTAAAGGGATAAAAGAATGTACGGCTGTGAAGCCAGTTGTGCTAAATGCTATCGTGTGTGTAAAATGGTCGCCCACGGTCAAGGTCAAATGCTGCTGCTCTCCCAATTCGTGGACGCTCATACGCTGTCTGGCTAGCTCCGCCAGCCTGTTTTCCCGACCGCATCACGGCATCAACCAAGTCGCCACGGCGCGACCAACGTCCCCCGGGAGCCGCCAGCCCGGACCGCCGGCGGTGCAATCGATCTCGCGCGCCGCCGCCGACCAGTGCACGCGCGCGCGCGCCACACCCGTCCGCCACAAATGACAAAGCGCGCGCCGGCCGCCGCCGCCGGCAGATGGCGCCAACGACGCGTGGCCGCCGCCGTCTCCGCACACCTGCCGCCTCACTGACCCACCACCGTGCAAATCCATTACCGGGCGCGCGCGCCCGACTCGCGCCGCTGCCGCCAGGCGGCCGCGCTTCGCCGGCTGGCGCGCCGCGACGTCATCAGCGGCGGCTCTCAAACGTGACGGCGGCGCCGGTGCGCGGCGCGCCCGACCCGGGGACATTTGGGAGCCGCGGCGGCGCGCCCACGTTCCCAGTCTGCCGCCGCCGGTGGAATTCAGTGTTTGCGGCGGGGTCTTCCTCTCGGCGGGTCGGGTGGTGTCGTGGGAGTGCCGCTCGGCCTGGAGGGCGACCTGTGACCCAGACCAAACGTCCTTGGTTATGCGTTTGAGCTTCACGGCGTACCGACCATATTCCCCATATAGCGGCCTAACTGAGGTCTGCTATCATCAGCGCAGACACCTGTCGCCCGAAGAGCTGTCTCCGCCGTGCTCAAGATCGGGGGCACACCAGAAGTTGGTTATGACGGCTTTGGGGCGCATCGACTGTATTGGTTATGTAGCGCCCCGGGGGCACACCAGAACAGCGTACCTCGCTGACGGTGGCACTGCCAGGCACTCACGGGCAGGCACTCACGGGCAGGCACTCACGGGCGCTGTCATTGACGCTCGCGAGTGCGGCCTGTCCTCGTTCCGCAGGCGCACCCGTGAGTGGTGCAGACGTGAACTGTCCGTATCCCGGCTAGTATCGCTTCCTGTTGTGAGTCTCTAGATTTCTGGATGCTGATTTCCAGCGCCTCAGTTTTGTTTTGACGGTTCTCGGCCTAACACACTCCAGCCAAGACCAACCACCATTTTGTCCGGACCGAGCATCCTCTGATCAAGACCAAGCACAATATCACTCAGACAGACCCCCCCCCCCAGTCTCGAATGCCAATCAATAGTCGGACGAGTTGGGGGTCTCCGCACGCGAGTACATCTCAGTACACCGGAATACCTTGGCGACATATGGGCATCTCCGGCGGAGAAGATGCCAAGGTACTGGGGAAAAAATCCGGTTACGTTAATTGCACGTTCATGGGAAGGTGGAGGGGTGCTGCGATCGCGTGCGGAACGTGGTAACATCAGCGCCTGAGGCACAAGCACCGAATTCTACTTCGTGGCGTGGATTCGCGAAAGCGTTCATTCACATGCAGACGTGTAGTCTTTGTAATGGAAAAAAACGTGCAGAAACATTACTTCACGTGCAAAGACCGGAGGTTGAATTCCCCGGCAAGACTTCCAGAATTATGCATATCTTCGCAAGAATTCGCAGATAACCATGATGCTTACCACTCATTCCATCTGATGCCCGCTACCAATTCTCCATCCGTATATTTTACCTTAAATTATTACCTTTCTACGCCGCGAATTCATCAAACGCACATAAAAATATAAAATATTCCACGTAAGAAGACCCATCCGAGTACCATGATACCAAGACAGAGATACCATGATACAAAGCTCAAGATACTGTGACATCACGACCGAGATACCGTGACACCAAGACCAAGATACCATAACACCAAGACCATGACACCAGCACCAAGATACCATGATACAAAGATCAAGATACCATGACACCAACACCAAGATACCATGATACAAAGATCAAGATGCCATGACACCAAGACCAGGATACCATGACACCAAAACCAAGACACCAATGACACCAATGGGCGCGAATGATCAACCCTGGTCGATGCGCCCTAAAGCCAAAATAACTAACTAACCAATGACACCAAGACCAATACCAAGACACCGCGATACCAAGACCCACCGCACCGTCCGACCTCACCCCGCCGCCTCATCCACCAATCGTTGGACGGCGCGGGCGGCCGGCCGGCTGCCTCTCTCCGGCCGGTGCCGGGCGGCCGGCGGCGGCCGTGACGTATCCGCGGCAGGCTCGGCGCGGGCCGCCCTCGCGGCGCGGGACACCCACCCACCCGGGGCGGCGCAGAACCACTCAGCCGGCGCCGGCCACCAGCTGCCCATACGGCCGGCGCACCACTCGGCCCGTCACCCGGCCGACCTTGTGGTGGCCGCGGCCGGCCAGACGGCCGCCGGCCGGCCCCGGCGAGACGCGCTCGGACCGGGCGCCGACGGCCCGTCTCCGGTACGGCGGGCGGTCCCTCCCGGACTGGACGGCCCGGTCCCAGCACGGTTGACAGTAGAACAAATAATTAACTGTTCACCACAACAGCACCCCAAGACCGAAATATGTCCAAAATATGCGCATCTGAGACTAACTTATCTGTTAGCTTACTTACCATATTTCAGCCGTAAATGATGCAATCGGAGCACAAACGGTGACGTCATTTTTTGAAACCTCGATTATGATTCGTCATATCAATTATACAGAGCCAATCACTTACCGCAGTTGGAGATGGTTGGCGATATAGATCAGAGCGGTCAACTGACCGGAAAACTTGGCATCTGAAGACCGCTGAATTCGGCAGTCAGCTGTTGTCATCGAGTTTACTTCGATGTCAGGCTCGCTCGGTCTGACTTCCAGATTTCCGACTACATGACTTCC
The DNA here is from genome assembly GCA_034440575.1 of Imbricaverruca yamaguchii. Lineage (NCBI taxonomy): Eukaryota > Metazoa > Arthropoda > Thecostraca > Neoverrucidae > Imbricaverruca > Imbricaverruca yamaguchii. Next base: position 1,040,678 of record JAOTOL010001485.1, on the reverse strand, counting down.
CAGGAGCGGAGATAGGTATATATTTTCAGGGTTTGTGTATAAACAAGCTATTGCTGGTCCAAAAACGAGTGATATGAAGTAACTGGAGATCCTCTGGCTGTTTATTCATATATTAACGTGGTCCAATCTCCAGTTTAAAAGTTCTCAGATCAACGTAATTAATATAGTCTGACATCGCCATTGGGATGTCACGACGATTACTTCCCGCTAGTGCACGCGTGAAACCGCTTAGTGCCTCCCAGACTGGCGGACAGCTCGGCCCCGGTGTGCCGCACTGTCCCTGTCGCACTGGCAGACGGCCGGCTCTGCCCCGGTACTGCTGAGAGTATCTGTCGGACTGGCAGACGTCCGCCCCCCCCCGGTACGGTTGAGAGTATCTGTCGGACTGGCAGACGTCCGCCGCCGCCGCCGCCGCCGCCGCGCCGCCGCCGCCGCCGCCGCCGCCCCCGGTACAGTTTAGACGGTACCTACGGTCCGGTTAAGAGTACCTACGGTACTGGCCACCAGCAATAGACAAGTCATAGCTACTGCTATCTCCATAGCACCAGCCAGCAGCATTACTTTCTCTGAAACGGATGGACAGTCCCCCACCGGCAATGTCTCATAATACTCGGGCGGGAGTGTAAGATTGCATTCAACTGTCAATATTTTGCGGACATTGACTGTTTGGTTATCAGTTTTTACGACACATCGACCGTTGAGTCATGTAGCGTCGCCAATCTCTCACGCCGGTTGGTCGCGGGCGAATAGTGACAGGTGAGACTCGAACCCACAACCTTTCGGTTGCGAGACGAGCAACTTACCCCTAGGCTACTCGTTCCCGTGGACATTGACTGGCGGCCGTCATGAGTTGGGGGGGGGGGGGGTTGCGCCGATCTAAGCAAAAGCCCTTCATTATCGTTACACCTATTTATATTTTACAAGGTTGCTCGAGACGAAAGGCGCTCTCTATTGTCCCATCTGCGCCAATGGTGTACTACTTACTTGGATACCAAGATTGCACGCAACCATATTAATATCAGAATCCCAGATCATATAATTCTAAATAGCAGTAACTAATATATAACACTTTCAAGTGTAAAAATAATATGGGACGTAGTGCCGAGCCACAATTATCAAAATGGGTAGTGAAAGCGATGCCAGCGAGTAGAAACTAACCTTGGGTTCTTTTATGACGCATTCGACCGCCAGGCTATAGAGCGTCGTTAGCCTCTCACGCCAATTGGTCGCGGGTGGACTTGGTAAATTCCGTCGGTTGTGAGATTCGAACCCACGATCTCGCGACCAAGAGTCCGACGTTACACCAACTGAACTACCGCGGCCCCAATGCCAGCGAGTAGTCAATATGTACTATTTGTTTATAGCACGGATTTTTTCTAGCCATGCCTGTTTATCATGATTACTGCGGCGAAAAAAAATCGTCCGTTTCAGCGTAAGATATCGCCGAATGTTGCAAACAAACCCAAAATTTTTCGCTAGAATGTTGGGAAAGGATAGTAAAATGCAATACGCATACGCATACGCACATACGCAGGTATCGAATCTCCCATCTTCCCATGGTATGAGGTTCACCAACGGGGCAATCTGTAGCCGTACAGGCGAGAAACTGGTCAGATTCCTCTCATGCTAATTTGAATGAGTAAGGGTCTTCAGCCAACTTCAACTTCAACTTCAGCCATTAATTATCTCGCCACAAATGTCCGAAATCCCTATGAAACCAGCCTGATATCAAAGGCTGTCCAATTACTGGATGCATCTTCACAATAAGCTATCACGCATTCCCCACATATTTACAGAATGCTGTCTAGTTCTCCCGCGGGCCGCACCGCGGCGCTGGTAGTCACATGTCCGGGCTTGGACGTGCACGTGTAACGAGGCCCTATTTGTCTCGAGAGAGAGGGCGGCTCAGTGGGCGGGGAGCCGGACGGGCCGACCGCCGGCTGGCGGCGGAACACCCCGCCCACAAACCGGGAGAGCCCGCCGCTCCGGCCGCCGTCATACCCCGCGTCAGAGCTGAGCCGGCCAGCGCGGAGCAGCAGCCAGCGCGGAGCAGCATTATCGGCACAGTGTAAAATGATCGACCATGTGGCCTGGAAATTCACAGTTAATGGAATTGTGCTATTTCATCCTTGTCTTAGGTTTTTACCATTTTGCTACATGTGTGGGCAGTCATTATACACACGACTGCTAAAAAATGTAAAATGCATGTGACTGAAGTGAAGGGCATTCCGCTTTTTTAATCCGTAAGTGGCGATCCTTTATTTTCTTCCAATCTTCCACTATTCCCAAGCAACTTCTTTCTTCATCCACACAGTTAATGGTGAAGTAATTTTAGGACAATGTATCGGCGGACGGTTGGATTGGATCGGATTGTGACGCACTCAGCAGCTGAGGCCGTACGGCGTCGCCTGCCTCTCACCCTGGCAGGAAGGGCGGGCATCACGGAGAATCGAACCCCGTACCTCTGGCGTGCCAGACGCTCAGTTTAACCACTGAGCTGCCGACGGCCCCGCCCGACAGCTGCGGCTGCTGATGACGGCCGCGGTGACACGCGTCTGGCTGGTCCAGGCCTTCGCCACTCCAGAAGTGGCCTGCATTGCCGGGCTCGTCGTCGCGCTCCGGTCAGACTGTTGCCGCGGAAGCAAGCCACCCGCCCGTCTCCCCAAAACACACGCCGCCTCTCCACCGTCTCAACACACAAGACATCACCATGATCTCCCCAACAAACTCGTGCCACCCTTCTACCGTCTCAGCACAGGGATATCGCCCATATCTCCCGCACATGCCGTCTCTCCGCTAAGATACAGCGGCAGCTCACTCACACGCCGCCCCGCCGCCACCACCTCGACCACGGACCGCCGCCGCCTCGGCCGCCACAGCCCCCAGTGACGTCACACCGCCTGCGGCGCCGACTCTGCAGGCGGGTAACTCGTGCGGCGGGGGCGGCGACTCGAGACGGTTCCGATCGCCGGCCACGCCAGCCGTTCCCACGCGGCCCGCTCCGTGACGGAGCGCCGCCGCGGTTCCCGGGAAACGGACAGGGACGGTGTTTCGCAGCGGTCAGCGCGCCGTTGGGTCGGGTCGTGGAGCATCGCTCAGATTTGGATTTCCCGAACTGGAAGCAGGCTTCAGATTTTGATTTCCTGTACTGGGAGCGGCGTCCGGATTTGAACTTCCAGAACTGAGTCCGTGATGGCACTCACCATGGACGGGTTCCGTGCACCTCAGTACGATACGCGAACCCGTCTCCCCGCAAAATGCAAACCAGCACCTCTCCCGGGAAAGGGCACACCTTTCGGCACGCCAGAAGTACGGGGTTCGCTTTCCCGCGATGGCCGCCCTTCCTGGCAGGAAGACAGGCGACACCACATGGGCTCAGCTGTTGAACGCGTCGTAAGGTCACAACCCCAAAAATGTACACCTTGGGTGCTCTTTGGGTACTCTTTACTCTTTAACCCTTCGGGTAAAAGATTTTTCCGGCAGCCACCTTGAGCTCCGACGCGGATTCCACAAACACGTGGACCAAGCACCTAATCCTCCAGTCGACCTCCGACGGTGGCACGCGCACCACCGCCCGATCGGCACCCACGCGCGCCGGGTTGAACGACCCCGCGGCCAGATCAAGTCGGCCCGCTCGTCAAAATGCAGCACAGCTCCGCGGGCGGCGGGCGGCCGGGCGTCGGAGCGGGGCGGGGCGGGGCGGTCGCCGCCGGTCACGACGACAGGGAGCCGCGAGACCTGCCGGGCCGGGCCCGCGTGCAGGCGCCGGCCCGGCAGGAAAGCCGAGCAGTCGGCAAAACGGCCTGATAGCCACGACCAGTCGTGAAGCCGCGGCCGGGATCAGCCAAGAGGCCAGCCGGCTGGATTGGATTGTGGCTTCACGACGCACTCAGCAGCCGAGGCCATATGGCGTCGCCTGCCTCTCACCCTGGCATCGCGGAGGACCCTGACTCTGCGACCGGGCGGGCATCGCGGAGAATCGCACCCCTCTCACCCTGGCAGGAAGGGCGGACATCGCGGGTAATCGAACCCCGTACCTCTGGCTCGCCAGACTCTCAGCTTGACCACTGAGCTGCCGTCGCCCGGCCAGCTCGCTGACGGACTAGCCGCCTGAGCCAGACGGGCCGCGGGTGTTGGGACGCACAGAGTCTGTGCAAGTGCGGAACCGCAGACGGAACACGTCGGATCATAACAGAGTACTCCAATCACATCACGCGCGGCCATGAACGTAGTAACATGGGAAGTCCCCCCCCCCCCCGCTAAAAAAAAAGTTGATCTTCGTCATTAACCCTAGGCCATGTACGGAAAAGAATCGGTTGAAAATCGGCTCCCTGACAAAAAATAGGTTCCTCCGCCCATGCCTGCTTCAGCGTCAGCCGCCGCGTCGACGTCGCTGCAGGCTGCAACCAACACGTCCACGTCACTGCAGGCTGCAGCCAACACGTCCACGTCACCACAGGACTGCAGCCAACACGTCCACGTCACCACAGGACTGCAGCCAACACGTCCACGTCACCACAGGACTGCAGCCAACACGTCCACGTCACCACAGGACTGCAGCCAACACGTCCACGTCACCACAGGACTGCAGCCAACACGTCCACGTCACCAAGGACTGCAGCCAACACGTCCACGTCACCACAGGACTGCAGCCAACACGTCCACGTCACCAAGGACTGAGCCAACACGTCCACGTCACCACACTGCAGCCAACACGTCCACGTCACTGCAGGCTGCAGCCAACACGTCCACGTCACCACAGGACTGCAGCCAACATGTGGCTGAACTCTGCACAGCTGAGAGCCCACGCACCAGATGCCTCACTGGGCAAGCACGGGGAGGATCATAACTCATGCATCAGGCATGGCATCTGTGGAATCTGTGCTGTGGTCGATGGTGCTTCCGCTCCGCAAAGCTGCTACCACTGTCGCTGGTACTGTCAAATGATACGGAAGTAGTAGCAGCCGCTACCACTGTCGCTGGTATTGCCAAATGATACGGAGTTGACATTGGGAAACGTCACGGAAACAGCAGTCGCCGTCACTGTCGCTGGCATTACCAAATATAGCAAAAGCAGAAGCAGCCGCTACCACTGCTACTGGTATTGCCAAATATCACGGAAGCAGAAGCAGCCGCTACCACTGTCGCTGGTATTGCTACAAAGTCGACGCGCCCTCAAACCCTAATAACTGACCCTAATAACCAAAACCCTAATAACCCTAATAACTAGCTGGCATTGCCAAATGCCACGGAAGCAGTGGCAGCCGCTACCACAAGTAGATACCGGAGGATAAAAAAACGTCGGAATGCGGTGCGGCTCTTGCAAGAACACAAAGGTGCACACAGCCGAGAGACTGTCGAAAAATGCGGCTCATGGTCAGTTCTCAATTAGCAAAATCGTAGCAATATGGGAAAAGCGTATCCAACAGATCACATCGGATAACTCTGCACCGCCGGCCAGAGTTGGATTCTGCCGTGGCCATCCTCCTCCCCCTTCTCGAAGGAGAAAAGGGTTTTTAGAAGACGACGTTTTTAGAAGATGACGTTTTTCGTTTCTAGGTGACGGTAGAGTGTTTCAACGCAGTCAACACTCGCATACGAGCATCGCAATTAGTTCCACCAGTCGGAGGAGGAGGCTGGGAATAAGCCGACATGTACACATTGAAATAACACCGCACCTGATTCAACACCGCCGCACATACGCACCCTTTGCATTGAGAAAGATAGTGAGCCCGAATCACGCATCTTACCCGAATCGCTGCCACGGTCGAGTTCATACCACTGCTCTACTTGAATCAGACAAGATTCTCCGCCGCGCTATCAAACCGCAAACGTGCCCTCTGACGCCGTTCCCGAACCACGATGTCCTACTCGTTCTCACAGTTCTCAAGCCTAACAAGGTAACCGGCTCGTTCAGTGGATACGCGACGACGTCCCGGGCTAGGCAGGCGGTTCACACAACAGCCCCCTCCACCCCACCGTACACAAACCAACTCGTTCACGACTGAGGAAAAAAGGAGGATTGGTTGGTTGGTTATTGGGTTTTTAGGACACACAGACCGTTGAGTCATGTAGCGTCGCCAATTTCTCACGCCGATTGGTCGCGGGCGAAGAGTAGCGGCAGGTGAGACTCGAACCCACAACCTTTCGATTGTGAGACGAGCAAATTACCCCTAGGCTACTCGTCCCCGAAAAAAAGGAGGAAACTACTCCTAGATTCGCGCGAGCCCGTCGCATGTCAATTTGGCATATGCAACTGCACATACCTAAGAAGCAGTAGGATAATTTTTTTTTTAAAGTAGTGTATGATGAGATGGATGATTGCGGGTTCCTTCTCCTCAATACAGCGGCTACGTACATGTACGTGAGCAACGGATTGTTGCAGTGATATTTAAATAGGTGCGGTATTACTTCAGTGCGTGCATGCGAGTTTATCCCCAGCTTCGTGCCTCCGTTTGGTGGAACTCATAGCGAGCTTCATATGCGAGCGTCGACTGCATTGAAACTCCAATTGCTTCTGTTGATTCGTCAAGAGGGAAGGAGGATGACAACATAACAATCTGGTTGGTTGGTTGGTTGGTTGGTTGGTTGGTTGGTTGGTTGGTTGGTTGGTTGGTTGGTTGGTTGGTTGGTTGGTGGGGGGTGGGGGTTGGTTGGTTGGTTGGTTGGTTGGTTGGTTGGTTGGTTGGTTGGTTGGTTGGTTGGTTGGTTGGTTGGTTGGTTGGTTGGTTGGTTGGTTGGTTGGTTGGTTGGTTGGTTGGTTGGTTGGTTGGTTGGTTGGTTGGTTGGTTGGTTGGTTGGTCGGTCGGTTGTGGCTTTACGACGCACTCGCCAGCTCAGGCCATATGGCGTCGCCTGCCTCCCACCCTGGCAGGGAGAACGTGCACCGCGGGGAATCGAACCCAGTACATCTGACATGCCAGATGTCCATCTTAACCCTGAGCGGCTGATATAGCGTCTGGTTCAGTCTGTTTTGGTCTTCCTAGTATCTGCCCTGTAAAGGCTGAACACAGCTGGATCTCTGTGGCAATTATTAAGCCATAAACATACGTGATTCTACGTCCTCGCACATGATCCCTCGCCACACTAGAGACCGAGGCTACAACCTCCCCTCGCCACGTTTCGACCACGACCCAACACTATCGCCACCCCGCATCCGTCCAAACAAGCCTCTGAGCAGTCCGCTACGCCGCCCAGACGCTACGCCAGACCACGGTTCCGGGCGTCGGCGGGTGGTGGGCGGGCGTGTTTACCGACCGCCGGGGGGTATTTGTCGGCCCGGTAAACGCCCGGTAAACGCACGCGGAAATAGCCGTCCGCAGGAGTCGGGTGTGTCTTCAGCACTTGTCGGTGTCTCTCAGCGGAGCTGGCAGCCGCTCACGGAACAGGCACGACACGGGACAGTGTCTCACGGAACACGTGCAACACGGGACAGTGTCTCACGAAATGCGTGGGACACAGGACAGTTCTCACGGAGCACGTGCCATGCGGTGGTGTTTCACGGAACACGTACCACACGGAACACGTGCAACACGGGACAGTGTCTCACGAAATGCGTGGGACACGGGACAGTTCCCACGGAGCACGTGCCATGCGGTGGTGTTTCACGGAACACGGACCACGCGGAACAGTGTCTCACGGAACACGCACACGGGACAACGCCTGCGACATCGCCGGGCACGTGTAGCGCATAACTCGTGCACGGGACACGTCTCCCATCACCACGTAACACAAGGAACACGTATCGCACCGAACATGCGTCACACAAAGCACATGCCACGAACACCACGCGGAATACGAGTCACACCGGACACACGGAGCACGGACGGAGCACGGACCAGGCGCCACTCTGACTCACACGGACAGTCTCCTGGGTCTCCCGATAGGAATGAGTGGAACCGACGGGCTTGGGGATAATGGAACGACGAACAGTTTCAACTTAGTTCGGGGGCAGCCAGCCGCGGCTCAGTTCAGGGACAGCCGGCCCAAGTTTTCGTGTCGACGAGGATGTGTTCTGATGCTATCGGCGGGCAGTGTAAAATAATTAACCATGTGGCCTGGATATGCACAATTAATGGAGTTGTGGTATTTCATCTTCATCTTCAGTTTTTACCATTTTGCCACATGATGTGTGCGCAGTCATGCACACAACTGCTAAATAATGTAAAATGCATGTGACTGAAGTGAAAGGCATTCCGCTTTTAATCCTTAAGTGGCAATCCTTTATTTTCTTCCAATCTTTCACTATTCCCAAACAGCTTCTTCCTTCATCCACACAGTTAATGATGAAGTAACTTTAGGACACTGTCGCCGGGACACAACCTGCAGGACGCACGCGACCTCTCCGAGGGCCCCTGGCCATCACCAGGACCTGAGGTGGGGGGGGGGTTCGAGAGCGCAAGTCCATCCAACCACGGAGCCGCTGTATGACCAACGCAGTCGATGCGCCCCGAAAGCCCAAATAACCAACCAACCAACCACGGCGCCGGGACGGTCGGCTGGTTATTTCGGCTTCGGGGCGCATCGACTGCTTGGGTCACACAGCGCCCACGGAGTCGGGACGGCGGCTCGGGTGCTAACACCCGTCGATATCGTCGACACCGACGGGCGGGTGTCGGGGGCGGGCCGCGGCGGCGGTGGTCAGGCCCGTGGGAGACGCCGCGTCGGCGTGGGAACGCGCGGTGTGCAGGCGGCCGGCCGGGTCGGCTCGGTCCGGCTCGTGACGGCCGCCACGACTGTGGTCACGGCGGCCTGCACTGCGACGGTGTCAGTGTCACGCTGCAGCTGTGTCAGTGTCACACTGGAGCTGTGTCAGTGTGTCAGTGTCACACGGCACCGCGTCAGTGTTGCACTACAGCCGTGTCAGTGTCACCCTACAGCCGTGTCAGTGTCACCCTACAGCCGTGTCGGTGTCACCCTACAGCCGTGTCAGTGTCGCCTCACCCTACAGTCGTGTCGTGTCACCCTGGCCCTACAGCCGTGTCAGTGTCACCCTACAGCCGTGTCGGTGTCACCCTACAGCCGTGTCGGTGTCACCCTACAGCCGTGTCAGTGTCACCCTACAGCCGTGTCAGTGTCACCCTACAGCCGTGTCAGTGTCACCCTACAGCCGTGTCAGTGTCGCCCTACAGCCGTGTCAGTGTCACCCTACAGCCGTGTCAGTGTCACCCTACAGCCGTGTCAGTGTCGCCCTACAGCCGTGTCAGTGTCACGCCGCGCCAGTGTCACCACTACACACCTGCGTCGGTGTCACCCTACAGCCGTGTCAGTGTCACGCCGCGCCAGTGTCACCACTACACACCTGCGTCGGTGTCACCCTACAGCCGTGTCAGTGTCACGCCGCGCCCGTGTCAGTGTCACGCCGCGCCCGTGTCACCACCACACACCTGTGTCAGCAGCGCGTAGCCTTAGTGACTGCCGTGTTCAAGACCTACCGCAGCTTGAGTGGCCGGGCAATTACGAAGTGCGGCCGTCCAGTGTTTGGTAACCAGGTGCGTCGGGTGGTCAGATGCGTTTGGTAGCCAGTTGGTGGCCAGGTGCGGTTAGTAGCCAGGTGCGGTTGGTAGCCAGCAAGTAGCCAGGTATTGTAGGGGGCGTTTCTCCCCCGGAAAGCGTGCCACTGAGCACATTGCACATGCTTGAACTTCACTTCCTCGAATTTTGGCAAGTCGAATTCATGCAAAGGATGAATACCCCAGAATGGTGTTCGGGTGTAAGCCATTCCCGGGTATCTGATGCCACGCAGTTCTCGACCATCCGAGAACACTCTGCGTTTTCAGCTGTAACAAAGAAAACCCACTTCACTCGGAAGTCACCACACAAGGAAATTGAAAGGCTAAAGTAGAGAATTGTAGGCTCATCATATTCTTCTATAAATGCACGTGGATCCGCGGCTGACGGCCGCAACACACGCTATATTTCCAGAACACCCTTCGTTGCAGGATATCCTTTGTTTCAGGATGACCTTTGTGCTTACCCCCGTTCCCCTGACAGCGCCAACTAACAGCCCCAACGCGCTTCGGCAATCACTGACAGTGGGAATCAACGGTATTGACCAAACACTGACGCGTGGTGACGACCGTGGCTGCCCCCGCCAGTGCGTCAGTCAGCAGCAACCCCCCCCCTCCCCTCCCCCTCCTGTTCCCGGCCACGCACACGGCGGCCACCAGCCACAGCCAAAACTGCGCTCCCCACGCCCAGCAATACGTCCAAATTTGTGGCGGAAAATCACAGAAAGCCTGACGCATCGCGTCGTAATTTCAAAGTCAGATTTACCATCCGTTGGGTGTTCTTTTGCTTCCACGTATGTACGCGCCGATTGCACATAGCTCAGAATAATGCATAGCCAGAGATTCACTCAGCTAATGATGACACCTGGGCACGAAATGTAGGTAAATAATCAGTACTTCAGTGCAAATCAATTCCAGACCACCTCTCGTATTAATATCCTCTCCCATTCATTCACTTGCTAAACTGATACGGTGCGACAACTCCACCCAACTTCCCACCACTCTCATCCAACTGATGATTGGCTTGGGCGCGGCATCCCACCCCCTACCCCTCTCCCTCCCCAAGCGGAGCTCAGTTTGCGACAGGCACGACAGCGGCACCGACAGGCGGCAATTATGCATGGATGCGGTTGTCCGGGCCGGGCCGGGTCGGCGCGGCGCCGCATTGCCGCTCCGTTCTGCATGACAGCCGCACAACAGCTGAACGCCGACCGCACAACAGCTGACTGCCGCCGGCAGCGGCGGCGGCGGCAGCGGCGGCGGTGCTATTGGAGCGACAATAGGTGAAAAGGCCCCGCCTGCGGCCCCCGCCCGGCCGGCGGCACCGCCCACCGCCCACCTGATGGTGGCCGGCACACCGCCGCCTCTCTCACTCCACATCCCGTCTGTCTGTCTGTCTGTCTGTCTGTCTGTCTGTCTGTCTGTCTGTCTGTCTGTCTGTCTGTCTGTCTGTCTGTCTGTCTGTCTGTCTGTCTGTCTGTCTGTCTGTATGTCTGTCTGTCTGTCTGTCTGTCTGTCTGTCTGTCTGTCTGTCTGTCTGTCTGTCTGTCTGTCTGTCTGTCTGTCTGTCTGTCTGTCTGTCTGTCTGTCTGTCTGTCTGTCTGTCTGTCTGTCTGTCTGTCTGTCTGTCTGTCTGTCTGTCTGTCTGTCTGTCTGTCTGTCTGTCTGTCTGTCTGTCTGTCTGTCTGTCTGTCTGTCTGTCTGTCTGTTTATATGTCTGTCTGTGATCATTAATGGGACGACCCACCACGACCACTAACGGGACGGCCCACCATGACACTGATGGCACAACCCACCATGATCACTAATGGGGCCGCCCGCTATGCTGTGCACCAGCCGTAGCACTAACCGACCGCAATTTTGAGACAGCACCAGTAATGGAGGACGCCGATGACTGGATTGTCCCCGTTGCCGACCAGCGGCCACCCGACTGCATATTGCATACCGAGAGGAGCCATGGCCATAAACGGACCAAGAGCGGGAAACAGACGCGTCCTCGAGACCCAACAAGGAAAAATCCTCTTTGTAATGCAAATTAGCCGCGCCGATACAGCACAGAAGCCCTGCGGTAAGTGCAAAGTGTGATAAACGGTGTGGTTGTCCTGCCGTCGATAGCGGTATACGTTAAATGCCCAGCAACAGACGTGGAATATGCCTGGGTACATGTATGGGAGAGGCGAATGCAATATTATTGTGAGTATGACGGAAGAGAATTTGTGTCCAGCCACTTCCGCGTATTGTGTCTGCTGCTTCACCGAAACTCAGCTTTTGCCCGGCAGAAGTAGTCTGCACTATCATCACCAGGCAGAGAACTGAGAATTCGCTACTTCATCGGTCGAATCATGTTGCCGGTGAATGCTTGAAACAGCTCAGACAAAAGTCAGTTCAAGTGGAACTGTTGCCAATTTTGAAACCATTGTCTGAATTAGTTACGAACTTCTCTTAAAGTTGCTCTACTTGCAGTAAGTGTTCTTGCACCGTGTCGCACTCACAACCTCATTTAAATGCAGCAGAACACATTTCGGAAATGCGGCCACATGTGCACCAAGACAATTCTCACGAAGCGTTGCTGCAAATGCCAGCAAAGCGTCAGTGGCGAACATCTGGAGTACTGCGAACGTCTGGCACGCCTGGTATTTACAGCACGGCGCGGTGTCTAGACTGGCGGCTACCTGGTGACCTGGGGCCGGGCGTGCGGCGACCCCGCCTGGGTCACAGTGACGGCGGTGACCGGGACGTGTGAGGTCAGCCAGACCGACACCTCTCCACATCTCGGTCACAGTGACCGGGACGTGAGAGGTCGGCCCGGCCGAGACCTCTCCACATCTCGGTCACAGTGACCGGAACGTGCAGGGTCGGCCCGGCAGGGGCCTTTCCACATCTCGGTCGCAGTGACCGGTACGTATGAGGTCCGCCAGACCGACACCTCTCCATATCCCAGTCACAGTGACCGGAGTCAGCCAGACCGAACCCCCACATCTGGTCACAGTGACCGACAGCGGCGGTACCGGCGGCAGGTCAAGACCCTCTCCACATCTCGGTCGCAGTGACCGGAAGTGAGGTCTTGACCGGGCGGACCATCTCCACATCTCAGTCACAGTGACCGGTACGTGTGAGGTCGGCCCAGCCGAGACCTCTCCACATCCCAGTCGCAGTGACCGGGACGTACGAGGTCGGCCAGACGCGCCCGTCTGCCCGGAACACCGTCACTCTCCGGCACTAATTGCCCCTCGCGCCCAGACACCAGCTCGCCAACGTCAACACCGCCCTCTTACCGGGCGGCCACCGGAGCTAAGCCCCCCCCCCCATCCTGCCACATGAGGGATGGTGGTCCGGTCCGGCTCGGCCGGCAGCACCTCATTTAAATGCAACGCAAACGCCCCGCCAACGCAGACTGTGTGTGGCAGGCGCACGCCTGTTGCGACACAGCCGAACAGAAAGCGATCAATACCGGCAAACGGAGGCGGGCCGTCTCGCCTCCGACGTACAGACAGACGGCTGTGCACAGCAGTGCACGGCTGTGTACTGCTGTGCACTGATGTGCACCTGTGTGCACAGCACATGTGGCCAGGTGGTCGCGGCACCAATCCGGCAACTGCACAGCTGAGGCGGGACGAGACATTCTGAGAGACATTCTGCGATACACGACGAGGCATTCTGAGACGAGACATTCTGCGAGACAACAGTACAGCACGGACAGACAGACAGACAGACAGACAGACAGACAGACAGACAGACAGACAGACAGACAGACAGACAGACAGACAGACAGACAGACAGACAGACAGACAGACAGACAGACAGACAGACAGACAGACAGACAGACAGACAGACAGACAGACAGACAGACAGACAGACAGACAGACAGACAGACAGACAGACAGACAGACAGACAGACAGACAGACTATAAACAGACAGATACTATAAACAGACAGACTACAGACAGTACAGCTTGGCCTCTAGCAGCAGAAACAGCGACGTTCCGTCACCAACAAGTCGCCTGTTATCAAGGAAAGCATGGAGTTATCCTGCGCTCACTTCTCAGAAGTACCCTATACCCGGACACGAGCAGGTATGAGCTAACTAGCCGAGGGAGCAAGCGAAGAGTTGAGCCTGGCTCATACGGATCTGATCGGGACACCAGTTACCGCCCGGGCAGTTCAGGTGGTCAGAGCGCCCGCCTGCCTTGGTCTTCGACATCGAATAGCGACCCCCCCCCCCCACTGGGGGAAGGTCAGCTGCCAGCTGACCTCACAGGTCGGCGACACGACAATGGGGTGGCCACGCCGGCGCGTGGGTGACCTTTCGGTCCGAATTCCCCCGTGTAGAAGCGCCGACAACGGGTGATTAAATCTGGCCCACTCAACAAGCTATGATTAGAACAGAGCTCTGGCCCATAAAGTCACCCCGGCAAGCAATGGGATGTTTAAACCGTACCAAACAAGATTTCCGTCTGATTGAAACGGTCCGAGGTTGAAAACACGACCTCGTTGGCATAGTTAGGAATGCGAGACCGGCCCCTCTCCCCGCTCACCACCATATCTAGCAGCCCAACGGCGTTGCCCGGGAAGGATCAGTCCCTCACCACCACATCCACCAGCCCAATGGTGTTGCCAGGGAAGGATCAGCCTCTCACCACCATACCCGCCAGCTCAACTGTGTTTCCCGGGAAAGATCAGTCCTTCACCAACCACCACACTCACCACCCCAACTGTGTTTCCCGGGAAGGATCAGTCCCCCAGCACCACATCCACCAGCCCAACGGCCCCACACCAAAACCCACCAATTTTTCCGGAAAAAATAAGTCCTTCACCAACCACCACACTCACCACCCCAACGGTGTTCCCCGGGAAGGATCAGTCCCCCAGCACCACATCCACCAGCCCAATTGCGTTGGCCGGGAAGGATCAACTTGAGGTGCTTTGATCTCCTGGCCGGCGATGCTCCCACTTCGCCAGGCACCTCCCACATTGTGCACGTGCCATGGTGATGGTGAGGTGCTTCATAACTTCAGGACGCGTTCACTGCGTGACAATCTACCCTGCGATTTTGTCGAGTGAGCACCTCCGCCATAGTGGAAGCGCGATGGCGACGGTGGGGTGCTTCACGACGCGCTCACTACGTGACAATCTACCCTGCGATGTCGAGCGGCCACCTGCGCCATAGTAGACGTGCAATGGTAACGGTGGGCGCTCCAGAAAGCGTCCACTACATGACAATTCGCGCTGCGACACCGTCGAATGGTCTCCGTGCAGACCCCCCCCGGCGCATCGCCCGTGGTCGTGTACCAGCGCCGTTACCTGCGCTGCACTCTGTCCGGACAACACTGTGCACCGTCGTGCACGGCGTGCACAGCGTGCACGGTGCACCGTCTGGCCGTCACCAAAACAGCCGCTATTGCGTCACCGCGACGCCGACGAAACACTCGCCGTGGTCGTGCGTAGCAGTGGAGCGGAACCGGAGAATGTCCCACGCCGCATCACCACCGAGCCTACACCACACAGTCACCAGCTGTACAGCACCGGATACCTTCCCAGGCTGTGTTGCCGAGCCTACACCACACCGTCACCAGGTATAGAGCACCGGATACTTCCCCAGGCTGTGTCGCCGAGCCTACACCACACCGTCCCAGTATAGACACATTCAGCTGCTACAAGTCTACACCACACCGTCACCAGCTATAGAGCACCGGATACTTCCCCAGCCTGTGTCACCAAGTCTACACCACACCGTCACCAGCTATACAATGCCGGAGACTTTACTAGACTGTGTCGCTGAACCTACACCACCGAGTCTACACCACACCGTCACCAACTATAGAGTACCGGATACTTCCCCAGCCTGTGTCACCAAGTCTACACCACACCGTCACCAGCTATACAATGCCGGAGACTTTACTAGACTGTGTCGCTGAACCTACACCACCGAGTCTACACCACACCGTCACCAGCTATAGAGTACCGGATACTTCCCCAGGCTGTGTCACCAAGCCTACACCACACCGTCACCAGCTATACCGGACCGGTGACTTCCCCAGACTGCGCTACCGAGCCTGTGCCACACCGTCACCAGCCATACAGCACGGGACACCTCCCCACGTCACGCGAGACAAACACGCACGTCACGCAAAACGCAGAGGCTTCAATTTCCGGCAGCCCTGCCGGACAGTCTCGTTCTCACGCGTCTGTTCTCAGGTTCTCAGGCTCTCCATCGTGCCACGGTGTGCACCGGACGGGGTGTACTCAAGAGATACCCCCATCTCCTGAGCCCGGCAGATGGACGACTCCCCCGGTGACACGAGGCGAGGTCGTGCCTTCAGAGCGTGCCACCGTATCAAAAGACGACCACTTGCCAACTTCCTCGTCGCGAACGGGTATATGACTAGTATACATATATATATATATATATATATATATATATATATATATATATATATATATATATATATATACACGAGTACAGTAGGTAACTAGTAGTTGATTCGGTATTTGCTTTACGACCCATCAACCGTTGAGCCATGTACCGTCGCCAATGTCTCACGCCGATTGTTCGCGGGCGAAGAGTAGCGACAGTGAGACTCGAACCTACAATCTTTTGATTGTGAGACAAGCAACTCACCCCGAGAGTGTCCGTCCCTGGGTAACTAGTGGAGTAGAATATACCGAACGGCCAGATGAATAGCTTACACAGAGCAACGCAGGATCGGGACGGGCTCGAATCACAGCCAGTTTCCATCACACCGCCGCGGCACGGACGC
Source organism: Imbricaverruca yamaguchii (assembly GCA_034440575.1). Lineage (NCBI taxonomy): Eukaryota > Metazoa > Arthropoda > Thecostraca > Neoverrucidae > Imbricaverruca > Imbricaverruca yamaguchii. The sequence continues at coordinate 1,024,411 of JAOTOL010001485.1, read as the reverse complement.
TGCATGACCGAAGCAGTCGATGCGCCCCGAAGCCCAGCCAACCAACCGCACCGCCGGCGCCTATCTGGCAGCCGCGGCGCATCTGGCAGCCGGTGCATTATTCATGGGCGCGCGCGTCAGTCATGCGCTGTCGACGGCGGCTGCTCCTGCCGCTGTCCCGGGGCCGTGCAAAAACCGCCCCGCACACACACCGCGCGGACCGGCCGGTGGCTTCCGCCCGGCGCGCCACAATGGCCGCCGACACCGTGACGGGCCCGTCACGGCTCCGTCACGGTGTCGTCACGGTGTCGTCACCGGCGAGTCTTCGCCGCCACGCAGTGTGGTGATTGATTAGTCGACTGCCGCGGTGCGCCGAGTGCGAACGGTGGCACGGTGGTAGTGGTGGCCACGCCGTCGCTCAGCCGAGGCCAGCGGCCCCTGAGGGAGCGAGTTCGCGCCGTTCCCCTCTGCAGGGCTGTGCACCCTGGTGGAGCGGCAGGCCCACAGGATCCTCGGACGTCCGTCCGCGGTGGCGTATCGCGGCTGCTGCCTCTGCCGCTGCCACAACTGCTGCCGATACCGCTGTCACTACCTCTACCGCGCTCTGCCGCTGTCGTCACCGCTGCCTCTTCCGTTGTCGCTATCGCTACCTGTGCTGCTGTCGCTACCGTTACCTCTGTCGCTGTCGCTACTGCTACACCTGCCGCTGCCGCTGCCGCTACCTCTACCTCTATTGCTACCTCTGTCGTTGCCGCTACCTCTGCCGCCGTCGCTACCACTACCGCTACCTCTGTCTCTTTAGCTACCTCTGCCGCCGTCGCTACCGCTACCGCTACCGCTGTCTCTGTAGCTACCTCTGCCGCTGCCGCTACCGCTACATCTGCCGTTGCCGCTGCCGACACCGATACGGCTCGCACCGGCAGCCGGCCCCAGTCCGGCAACACCGGAGACGGCCCGCCGACACGTACACGGCCCGCTGCCAATACCCCCCCGCCCAGTGACGTCACGGCCATAGTGGCCATTCAACCGCCAACACAACTCGCGTGCTCCTGGGCGCCGACGGCCCACAAACAAGCTGCCGCCGAGCGTTACGGCCACTAGCAGCCAACGCTGGGGAACGGAAACGGGGTATCATGAACAAAGGGCGACGGCGAGTGGGACCTAACTCGCTGCAGGCTTTAGTCCCGCCGATCTACGTGCCCGAGTCATGTCAAAGTGCCGCAGCACTACTGGATACACTGATAAATTATTCGTGAAACAGGGTGGAGGATACCACTTTCTGAACGCTCAATCGACATCCTTCTCCAAGAAGTATCGACATCCTGCTCCTTGGAACCTACACCATCAGCTAGAAGTTCCTACACCATCAGCTCGAATTTGAGTCTGAGGCATCAAAAGCATTTTAAATGACACTAATTCCACGGCAAATTTCGACATCCTACTGCGCTCGTTTCGACATCTCATACCTAACGGGGAAAAAAAAAAACATTATTTTAGCCCTGACTGGGTAAGAGGTTAGGTTGATTGATTATTTGGGCTTAAGGGCGCATCGACTACTAAGGTCATTTTGCGCCCATGAGAGGTTAGGTTAGGTTCCAGAGGATCCGGAAGAGGTTGTGAGGATCCGGCCCGCCCGGCCGGACCCTGCCCTGAACATAGCCAGAAGAGACACCTCAAGTACCAGGCTGTCCAGGATCCAGCCGACGTCACAGTCCACGGGCTGCTGCTATAGGACGAGGTGGCTCTCCCTCGAGGCGGTGGTGAAGGGGATGCACGAGTGTGTAGCCGCGGTGTCGACCCTGTCCTGGACCAGTGTAGCGGGTTGGGCCGGCCCTGCCTTGACATGATGTGTGCCGCGGCGTGGCGTGGCAGGCCGGACCCTGCCCTGGACACACTGCAGCGACAGTGTGTGGCCGCGGATGGTTTGTTTGTTTGTTTATTGGTTGGTTCACGACACACTTTATGCACATTCACGGCTAATGGCGCCGCCCACGCTGTTTCGCCGGTGGGCCGCGGGATTGGGAAATGTCCTGAGTGGCGCTGGAGTCGAACCCGGGACCTTTGGTATCCATAGCCCGACACCTTAACCACTCGGCCACCCCCGCCCCGTGGCCGCGGCTTGGCCGACCGGACCAGCATACCGCGCCGGCCCGCATCACGGGAGCGATGCGGGCCGGCGGCACGACGACGCAATTGGCGGCCAGCACGCACCGCGCCGGCCCCCGCCATTACAGGCCCCGCCACGACCGGCCCCGTCACCACAGGCCCCGCCACGGTCCGGCCCGGTAACGGCCGTCACACCGTGACGACGGCAAGGCAGGGTGACGCTACACCGCACTCCGGCAGCACGGAAGGGAGGTGACGTCACAAGGCACGTTGGTAGATGAAATATTGGTTGTTAGGTAGCACGAGACGGTGACGTCACAAAAAAAATAGACACCCCGGTGAGCACGTAAACGGAGTGTGACGTCACATGACGCGTTGGTAGCATTGTAAAAGAGGATGACGTTCACAGCACAAAAATGTACGGATGCGTGACAATATTAACACTGAGCACGGGTCACCCGACCACCGGGAGGGTGACGTCACAAGACACGATGGTAGCACAGGAGGGTGACGTCACACGCCGGCAGCACTGAATGCCGATTTCACACTGCACCGACGATATTTATCGATTATTGGAGCCTACGAGCGCATCGACCGCATGGTCATTTCGCGCCCATGGGGAGGGTGACGTCACACCGCACACCCACAACAGAGGATGGTGACGTCACACCACACCGGCAGCAGGGGAGGGTGACGCCAGACCACACCGACAGCAGGGGAGGGTGACGTCAGACCACACCGACAGCAGGGGAGGGTGACGTCAGACCACACCGGCAACAGGGATGGTGACGTCAGACCACACCGGCAACAGAGGATGGTGACGTCAGACCACACCGGGAGCAGGGGAGGGTGACGTCACACCGCACACCGGCAGCAAGGGGGTGACGTCAGACCACACCGACAGCAGGGGAGGTGACGTCAGACCACACGGCAGCAGGGGAGGGGTGACGTCAGACCACACCGGCAGCAGGGAGGGTGACGTCAGACACACGAGAGGTACGTCAGACCACACCGGCAGCAGGGGAGGGTGACGTCAGACCACACCACAGCAGGGGAGGGTGACGTCAGACCACACCGGCAGCAGGAGGGTGACGTCACACGGCAGAGACGACAGTGGAACGGCGGATAATGGGGAGGGTGACGACAGTCATAAACAATGGCACACAGCGGGGAGAGATAGCAATCGGGGCGTGTCAACAGGCTCCCATTAATCCAATAATCTGATATGCTGTGACGCTCAGGCAGGCAGGCCGCGAGCGAGTCGAGTTTTCGGACACGCCGTGATACTCTGGTAGACGAGCTGCGAGTGAGCAAATCCTTCGGACGTGCCGTGATTATCAGGCTAGCGAGCTGCGAGTGAGCCAATCCTTCGGACGTGCCGTGATTATCAGGCTAGCGAGCTGCGAGTGAGCCTCACGTGCCTGATTATCAGGCTAGGCGTCGCCGACTTCGGACGTGCCGTGATTATCAGACTGCGCGGTGAGCCAATCCTTCGGACGTGCCGTGATTGGATCGTGTGGAGAGGCCGTGTGGAGAGGGCGTGTGGAGAGGGCGTGTGGAGAGGGCGTGATGAGAGGGCGTGTGGAGAGGGCGTGTGGAGAGGGCGTGTGGAGAGGGCCGTGATTAGAGGGCGTGTGGAGAGGGTGTGGAGATGGTGTGTGGAGAGGGCGTGTGGAGAGGTCGTGTGGAGAGCGGACGTGTGGAGAGGTGTGGAGAGGGCGTGTGGTGGAGAGGGCGTGTGGAGAGGGCGTGTGGAGAGGGCGGCGTGTGGAGAGGGCGTGTGGAGAGGGCGTGTGGAGAGGGCGTGTGGAGAGGGCGTGTGGAGAGGGCGTGTGGAGAGGGCGTGTGGAGAGGGCGTGTGGAGAGGGCGTGTGGAGAGGGCGTGTGGAGAGGGCGTGTGGAGAGGGCGTGTGGAGAGGGCGTGTGGAGAGGGCGTGTGGAGAGGGCGTGTGGAGAGGGCGTGTGGAGAGGGCGTGTGGAGAGGGCGTGTGGAGAGGGCGTGTGGAGAGGGCGTGTGGAGAGGGCGTGTGGAGAGGGCGTGTGGAGAGGGCGTGTGGAGAGGGCGTGTGGAGAGGGCGTGGAGAGGTGTGTGGAGGGCGTGTGGAGAGGGCGTGTGGAGAGGCGTGTGGAGAGGCGTGGAGAGGGCGTGTGGAGAGGGCGTGTGGAGAGGGCGTGTGGAGAGGGCGTGTGGAGAGGGCGTGTGGAGAGGGCGTGTGGAGAGGGCGTGTGGAGAGGGCGTGTGGAGAGGACGTGTGGAGAGGGCGTGTGGAGAGGTCGTGTGGAGAGGCCATGCGGGGAGGTCGTATGGACAGGCCGCGCGCCCAGGCGGCGCGCCGGCAGCCGCAGCCTTTCTCCAGTTGCAACAGCGGGCCACGTCGTCGGTGAACGACCAGCCACCGCCGACGCTCCGACACGGAGCCGTGAACGCGGCACGCGCCGTCAATTCGGACCGGAATCGAGGCGGGCGCGCCGCCCCCGCCCCCGCCCCGGCGGTCCGCTGCGGGCGGCGGGCGCGCCGCCCACGCTCGCCGCCGGGTCGGAGGTCGGCCGTCCGACTCGGGTCCGCCGGCCGGCCGAGGTCGGCGGCGGGTCACACGGCCCGCGGGGTCACGCGGTCACTGCGGCTGTCGGCCCGCCGGCGCTGCTGTCGGCTCACAGCGAGATTCATCCAATGTACCGAAATTAACTTTTCTGTAGAGTCGAGGCGAGGAGGGTGACGTCGAAAAAGCCACTTACTGTTTTGTTTAATGTCCACCTGGATATGTTTATTGTTTGTTCATTTGGTTGCTCACGACGCATTTTATGCACATCCACGGCTAATGGCGCCGCCCACATTGTTTCGCCGGTGGGCCGCGGGATTTGGAAATGTCCTGAGCGGCGCTAGTGTCGAACCCGAGACCTTTGTACAAATGAAGCTGCCATTTTAAAAGTGCAATTGTTCATAGCCCGAAAACCTTAACCACTCGGCCATCCTCACCCCTCCAAATGGGCAATGCCTATTTATGAATTCCGTTCCACGACCTTTGTTGAGTATTTGATGATGACGTCAGTAGTGTATGTGCCGCCGTCACCAGTCGGCAGTGCCGCGGCCAGAAGCAATGCGTGCTATTAATGACGCCAATCTCACCCATAGCCTGTAGCAAACACGCGAAAATTACACTAAGTGGTGGTGGTGGATTGGAGTTTAGGGGCGCGTCGACATCAAGGGTCATTTTGCGCCCATAAAATTACACTAAGTGATATCAAAAGAAGGGCGATGCCAAAAACAATCATTATTAAGTATGGGTTGGTTGGTTGGTTGGTTATTGGAGTTTAGGGGCGCATCGACTACATCGGTCATGCAGTGCCCCATTAAGTATGGGTCTCCACTCAGATTTCACAATTCCATGGCACCGGACTCATCGGCCAGTGCAAATCCCGGCTGCAGAACAGCTCGCCGGGCGCTGCACGGCGCCCAGCTCCTGGCGCACTAATCACGTCACGCTGACCGGTAGTGACGTCACCGACCCTGGTGCACCTGCACCGAGTACGCGCACCGGGTACCCAATGTCACCGTAACACCCCCCCCCGCCGGCACCGAGTGCGTGCACCGGGTACCCAATGTCACCGTAACACCCCGCCCCCCACCTGCACCGAGCGTGCGCACCTTGTGCCCACTAACACTGTACCCCCTGCCCCCGTCCGGCACGGCCAGCCACGTGCAGGCACGGCGGCGCGTGGATCCCGGAACTGGCACCGGCGCCGATGACGGCGCGAGCCGGACCTGTTGCCGCGGTGATCGACAGCGCGCACGTCTGCCCGCTGCCGGCGGCCAACGGCGCCGGACGCGCCCCGCCCACACACACGCGCATACACACTGCACCGGCTCAGGACGAGTCTTGACTCTCGACCACGCTGCTCCCGTCGCGCCGCACACACACCGCGCCGGCTCGGTTAGTTGTTCGGGCTTCAGGGCGCATCGACTACATCGGTCATGTAGCGCCCAACATTGGTCATGTAGCGCCCGCTCAGGACGAGCCGGCACGGCAGAGGCGTGACCGACTGTTTGGCGACTTGGTCGAGTTACAAAAAATACCCTCTCCATATCGAATCATCCAGCAGTTGTCAACCCCACGCCTAGGACAACAAAGGACACATCCAGCCGTGGCAACCGGCGACAGATACACAGTGGCCGGCCCAGCCTGGCCAAAACCGGAGGCGACGTTTTTCTTAATTAGTCGAGGAAAGGGAAAGTGGGTGACAAATTCAACTGAGGAGAATACAATGGAAAATGATTGCAGTAAACTTCTGAAAATGTGTCGCGTCTAGCTTCGTTGGCGCAAGGTCTTGTCTTGATCATTTCGTGGAACCATTATGCATATTTATCCTTCTTAAAAGGTACGTGCATCATAAAAATGTGGCAGTTAACTTATCAGGGAGTCGGACAATTCAACGCTGAGGCACGCACAATAAAATTGACTATACACACTTTCAAGTTCGTGGGTGGGGAGGGGGTGGGGTGGGGGGCAATTGCCCTTCAACTAGATGCGCCGGTCGAGCCGCGCCGACATGACCTTGGCCGGTCACGTCCGGGAGCTGCGGCGGCCCCAGCGTCACCTTGGGTAGTGCACCATGGTACCGCCGTCCATATCATCACCAGAGGTAGTGCACCCCAGTACTGCCGGAGGTAGTGCACCCTGGTACCACCGACCACATCATCACCGCAGGCTTGTCTTTTGGGTGCTTTACGACACACTTTCTGCACGATCACGGCTAATGGCGCCGCCCACACTGTTCCGCCGGCGGGCCGCGGGATTGGGAAATGTCCCGACCGGTGCGAGTGTCGAACCCGGGACCTTCGGTACCAAGATCTCACACCTCAGCCACTCTGCCATCCCCGATCCGAGGCAGGTGGCGCCAGACACGACACGGCCGCGGGCCATCTCCGGACCCCCCTCAGGCGGTGCCGCTGCCAGATAGGTCAGCAGGCCACAGACGCCAGCCGGTCACGTGTGTGTGTGTGACGTCACGAGAGGGCGGAGCCAGACGTGTCACCAGACGGTGGCCAGAAATGACGCTGACGAGGCGTGGCCGATGGTGCCCGCCGTCGCGAACGACGTAACGAATGGCGATCACCGACACGCCGGAGGCTTAACGAATGGAAACCACTGCCCCATCCGTCACGTAACTAATGGCGATCACCTCCACATCGGAGGTCTAAGAATGTCGCCCACTGCTCAATCCGTCACGTAACGAATGGTGCTCACTGCCACACCGAAGGCCTGACTAAAGGAACCCCATCCGTCACTAACTAATGGCGATCACCCCCACATCGGAGGTCTGACCAATGGAGACCACTACTCCATCCGTCACGTAACTAATGGTGCCGACTGCCACACCGAAGGCCTGACTAATGTAACCGCATCCTTCACGTAACTAATGGAAGATGGCGGTGGGACTGCCGCGAACAGCACACCTGGAACACACCGTTGCGCCAGTGCACTAAAAAGCGGCACGACAAAAACTGCCAATATCCATGGTGTCGCAAGAACAGCTTGTTGAAAACATTGGATGCCTTGTGCCGAGCGGCGGTGCTGCAATGGCAGCGGGCCGGCTGGTTCTTTTACGACGCGTCCGGCTGTTGGGTCACATAGCGTCGCCAACCGCTCACGCCGGCTGGTCGCGGGTGGACTCGGTAATCACGCCGGTTGTGAGATTCGAACCCACGATCTTACGATAAAGAGTCCAACTCCGTGCCCACTGAGCTACCGCGTCCCCCAAGCGCAGCGGGCTGGGGCTGTATCCGTGCCGTCCCGGGCCATCGCGAATCCCGATCCAGATCCCGATCCAGATCCCAATACAGATGCAGATTCTGATTTCAATCCAGATCCATATCCCTATTCCGATCCCTGCCCCGATTCTATCCATATCCCGATCCAGATCCATATCCCGATCCAGATCCATATCCCGATCCAGATCCATATCCCGATCTCGATCCAGATCCCTTTCCCGATCCAGGTTCCGATCCCTATACCGATCACGATCTCGATCCCGCCCCGCCCACCACTGCGACCCTGCACCCCGCCAGAGTGAAAGTGACCGTCGCGTCGTGGGCGATCTTTAACTTTAACCGGGTCAGCGTGTTTGTTCGTCGTCGGATCGTCGCTCGTTAGTCGGCATCGGTCTGTCTGGGTGTTTAAAGCGGCCAAGCCGGCAGAGTACGGTTCCGGGTCGCTGCTGCAGGGCACTTCCGCTTCCGTTTCCGGTCGAGGATCGCCATGGTCACGGCGGTACCCGACTGCTTACCACAAGTTCAACGCGCCCGGTCCCGTCGGAACCGGTACCTTCGCTCGGAGCATCTTAGGCGAGATAACGGTAAACCCTGCCGCAGCCTCCACCCGTCAACTGTGACACATAGTCTGCCCAACGGTGACACTATGATCAGCCCAACGGTGACACTATGATCAGCCCAACGGTGACACTATGATCAGCCCAACGGTGACACTATGATCAGCCCAACGGTGACACTATGATCAGCCCAACGGTGACACTATGATCAGCCCAACGGTGACACTATGATCAGCCCAACTAATAGTCTGCCCAGGTGACACTATGATCAGCCCAACGGTGACACTATGATCAGCCCAACGGTGACACTATGATCAGCCCAACGGTGAATATGATCAGCCAAGGCATATTCAACGTGACACTATGATCAGCCCAACTGTGACACTATGATCAGCCCAACGGTGACACTATGATCAGCCCAACGGTGACACTATGATCAGCCCAACTGTGACACTATGATCAGCCCAACTGTGACACATAGTCTGCCCAACGGTGACACTATGATCAGCCCAACGGTGACACTATGATCAGCCCAACGGTGACACTATGATCAGCCCAACGGTGACACTATGATCAGCCCAACGGTGACACTATGATCAGCCCAACGGTGACACTATGATCAGCCCAACGGTGACACTATGATCAGCCCAACGGTGACATTGTGGCGACTTTCCTAAGGGAAACGGTCCCAGATTAGCTCCTAGCAGGCATCTCTCAGGCCGGAACACAGCTGCCGGCGCTATAGCCCTTCATGAATATATCACTGGCACCAGAGGGGGTCCGTTGCACCCAAATGAGATGAGGCAGAAAAAATATCCGGATTTCGACCAGTATTTTGGCATCTTATGTAATAAGCATCAATTATTGTTTTGTGGTAAGATGAGTATCAACAGCTTAATTTGGCGCTGCAAAGTACCAAACCTATCACCATCGTTCCGAAGTCAGTGGATTTCAACCCTATCCCTCCTGTTCAAATCCTTCAGAAATTGCCGGGAAGTTTTCATATATCAATGGCGGGAAATAAAATAATATATTCATATATCATTTAGGTTTTGATATATGTCCATTTCATTACCAGAAATGGCTGGCATACACACACATACACACATATTGTATATATTATCAATATTATATATATATATATACATAATTGTTATTATTGTTGTTACTATTATTATTGATTATTTGGTTGCAAAATACATGAAGTTGATGGGAAGCCCCACATCGATCGAGTGCATGCTCAATGGTACCCCATGTTAAAAGTCTAAATTATTAGTGGACAGGGCCAACATTGAGGGGGCACTTGCTGATCAAAAATATACAAAAAGAACACCATGGTCTAGACGTATATGAATGAAAAGTGGACAATCCTGAAAACCAGCTGCAGGCTTCGTATCTGCACATGGGTGATAAGGGCGTGCTATTCCAGCCAGTATAGGTACATCCGCCGGTAGCCTAAATATAATGTTGGCGCCTTTTCCTGGCCGGATGGGTTCCACCTTCCCATGGGAGCACATGCCCCCGTACCCCCACCCCTGTTTACGCCCCTGCACCGAGTGGGGAGGAATTATGTTGCAACAGTTATTTCTTACTTGCTCCCACCCCTCCTTCCCGGCCGTGATCTACAGTTGGCCTGTCTCATCATACTGCTACTACCCGTGGCACCGCGCGATTCCTGCGGCGCTTGACATGCATGCAGTCAGTGTGGGTCCAAGCGAAAAATCCTAGTGTTATGGAAAATACGGCTCATATCCGTGGACAAGATTCTTCAAGCTTTCCAATGAACCCGATTTTGTTCCATTTCGACGGTATTTAACATCGGAAATGTCGTGTGGAAAACACGAAAGTTTCTCTGGAGCGCCTACGGGACTGAGCAATTGTCCAGCCCATGTGACGTCACCAATTGCCAAATAATATTGGAGGGCCCCGGCCTACCCTGCGCTTGTTATGAAACGAAAACTCACTATATGGCGAAATGTGCGAGAGGCAAGACTCTGCCGACCGGTGATAGAACTGTTTGGAAGCTAGGATGCAAATGATGTAAATGTAAATGAACTTCAATTTTCACCACAATTGTGAGTCACCAATGCATATTTGTTTCAAGTTTTTCAAGTTTGCCATTTTCCAGTGGATGAAAGCATCATTTTATGAAAATATCATACAATACTTCCCAGCTCTATTCAGGTGAGGCACTGCCTTAGTGCCTTACATGGGCCGACCGCCCCTGACTGGCACCCGTAAAGGCTGGAGACCAGAGCGCCAATACACCAGTCCCTGGGTGACAGACACCCATCAGCGGCACCCCATAGACAGGAGGCCCGGTATGCCAGTCTTTAGACACCTCAGGAGTCGGGTATGATGGGCGGCCCTTAGATCAGATCCCACAGCGCCGGTACACAAGTTCTCAAGGATACCTCGTGAACACCACAGGAGCATCTCTCAAGAAGCATCTAGGAGCATCTCTCTCATCTCTCAAGCCTCCGTCTCTTTCACGACGCATTCAACTGCCAAGTCACACAGCGTCGCAGACAAAACCACACGCCGACTGATTGCGGGCCGACTCGGCGATCTCGCCGGTCGCAGGACTCGAACCCACAACCTTGCGATCAGGGAGCACCTCTCAGACCGGATCCCAGGCTGCCGTGCACCCGGCCGCCGCCGCCCGGTCGCGTGCCGCTCACAGAGCACCCGGGCACGTAACGCCGACGCCCGTGACGGCGGCGGCGGGGCCGGACCCGGCCAGCGTGACGGTGGCCTCTGCCATAACCCCACCCCCGTCCGGCTGAAGGGGGCTCGGCCGGTGCTCTGGTGCCGTGCCGTGCATACCCACCGTGCGGCACGTGTCCGGAGGGGAGGGGAGCGGAGTGGAGCGGAGGGGAGGGGAGGGGCGGGGAGGGGAGGGGAGGGGAGAGGACGGGGAGCGGAGCGGAGGGGACCGCGACGACAGGTTGGTGAGTCACCAGCTCGGGACGGCACAGGTGTGGCCGGTCGAGGCCGTCGCCGCCGCTGCCGCCGCCGCCGGGCCGGCAGACGAGCCGCCCCGGCGGGAGGGAGGGGGCGGCCGCCCCGGTGGGAGGGGCGCGGCGGCCGCCGCAGGTGTCGCTCAGGTCACAGGGGCGTGGTCGGTGCCGCGCGGCCGCCGGCCGCCGGCCGACCCATTTCGTGTCTCGTCTCACGCCGCAACCCACCTGACGACCCCAGCGTGGCTTGGGTCGAGCGTGACGTCCGACACAGGGTCCGGTGTGTGGGGGGAGGGGGTCGACCGGGGACCGGACCAGTTCCGCGCGGCCGCGAGCTGAGTCAGATCCGGAATACCCGAGTAGCTTTGCCAATACACGAGAAGACTCAGCAGCACTTCAGTAGCTTTGACCCATACATACCCGATGCCCGAGTAGATTTAGCAAAACCGGAGTAGCTTTGACAATGCCCGAGTAGATTTGCCAATACCCGAGTAGCTTTGACTGAGCAGCACGAAGCCGGCGTTTGTCCGATATTCCTGACAGTATTCCCTGGGGTTGGCACCCTGCTGTACAGCAGCTGACCAGGTAAAACCGACTCCCATCGACTAAAGGCCAGCGACCTTCGCGCTGATCCTCAACCTGACGTGCCACTCTCAACCTGTTCTCGGCTATTGAGCCGATCTATTCTGCGGCCACGTCCGGCGCTCATCCTAGCCGCGTGCTCCACGTGTCGGCTTCGGCTGCACCCACAGCACGACCGACTCGGGCTGCGGCCAGGACCAGTGTCCTAAAATTACTTCACCATTAACTGTGTGGATGAAGAAAGAAGTTGAAGTCAATTATCAGAAAGAAGAAGTCAATTATCTTACACTGGCCAGGACCGACTCGGGCTTACAAGACCCGTCGACGGGCTGCGGCCAGGATCCGCCACCCCGACCACGAATCCCTCCTCGCGTGCTGGAATTACGAAATTAGGGTGCAAAATGTCTTGGATTTATAAATTTAGCTGGACGACGACAACTGGTTAAGTAGTCACTTCCCGGATGGTGTCCTGCGGACGCCGTCCCACTGGTACACATTAGGTGGCCGAGACTGCGACAAGACGTGGCGAACGGCCACCGTCCCGCTGCCACATAACTCGGCGGTCGGGACTGATTCTGCGGCAATTTCTATTGAAAATACGACCGCATTTCCTTCGCAGAATGGAATCAAATTCTATAGACTTTGGCCGCCGAGCATGAACAAACCACGGTTTTTCATTAAAATAATATTTCCGATATTTCTTCTTTCTGCCACGTTCACACATACCTCTAGCGCATTTCAGTCCAACAAGTATGTTTCTCAATGAGGCTCATCAAATCCCAAAGGCGGCCACATATTTTTTTTTGATAACCGGTTCCCGACCGGTTCCCTCACTCGCACACATTTGGCACCCCACAACTGACTTAGCCAGCGAGAGACTCTGAGCCAGGCACCACAGTGGTGACCGCTGCACCACCCATGCGCCACCGGTAGTCCGTGAGTGTACAGGTCAGTGACGGTGGTGAGCCAGGCACGACAGTGGTGACCCCCCCCCCCCACCAACCCCACCCCCACTCCGGCCGGTGTCCATGAGTTAGCTAGTTACTTGGGCTTTGCGGCGTTTCGACCAGCTTTGGCCATTCGCGGGAGTCCATGAGCGAGTGTACAGTGTACGAGTGTACAGGTCGGTGACGGTGGTCGCCCCGCACCACGGCGGCGACCGCCGCACCACCACAGCACCACCCGTGTCCACGACACGCCGGCCCGTCAGCAGACAGCCAGCACACACAGAGAGAGAGGATACATGTTGATGTGGCCCGACTTGGTGCCGACGGCGATGAGGCTGAGCGTCGGGTCGTGCGCCAGCGCCGACGGCCGGCTCGGGAAGCCGTGCTGCACCGTCTGCGGACCAGACAACGGCGGGTCAGAACACGACAGCCGCGGGTCAGAACACGACAGCCGCGGGTCAGAACACGACAGGCGCGGGTCAGAACACGACAGCCGCGGGTCAGAACACGACAGCCGCGGGTCAGAACAACAGCCGCGTCAGAACCGACAGCCGCGGTCAGAACAGAAGCCGCGGTCAGAACAAAGCCGGTCAAACAGACAGCCGCCGGTCAGAACACGACAGCCGCGGGTCAGAACACGACAGGCGCGGGTCAGAACACGACAGCCGCGGGTCAGAACACGACAGCCGCGGCTCAGAACACGACAGCCGCGGGTCAGACGGGTCAGACGGGCACACGACAGCCGCGGGTCAGAACACGACAGCCGCGGGTCAGAACACGACAGCCGCGGGTCAGAAGGTGAAACGACAGCCGCGGTCAGAACACGACAGCCGCGGGTCAGAACACGACAGCGGGTCAGACGGTCACACGACAGCCGCGGGTCAGAACACGACAGCCGCGGGTCAGAACACGACAGCCGCGGGTCAGAACACGACAGCCGCGGGTCAGAACACGACAGCCGCGGGTCAGAACACGACAGCCGCGGGTCAGAACACGACAGCCGCGGGTCAGAACACGACAGCCGCGGGTCAGAACACGACAGCCGCGGGTCAGACGGTCACACGACAGCCGCGGGTCAGAACAGGGTAGAGACAGCCCGGTCAGAAGACAGCCGCGGTCGAAGCCGGTAGACAGCCGCGGTCAGACGACAGCGGTCAGCGGAGCCGCGGGTCAGAACACGACAGCCGCGGGTCAGACGGTCACACGACAGCCGCGGGTCAGACGGTCACACGACAGCCGCGGGTCAGACGGGAACGACGAAACGAGATGCACGAAGCGGCATGAAACGGTACGAAGCGGCATGAAGCAGAATGAAACGGCATGAAGCAGCATGGAACGGCATGAACCAGCACGAAGCGGTATGAGGCGACACGAAGCACTTAGCATCATGAATCAGCACTAAGCGGCATGAAGTAGCATGAAGCGGTATGAATCAGCATGAATCAGCATGAATCAGCATGAAGTAACATGAAGCAACGGGAAACAGCATGAAGCATCATGAAACGGCATGAAACATATGAACAGCATGAAGAGGCATGATGCGGCATGAAGCAACACCAACATAGCTCGCATTTATAGTCCTCATTAAAGAAGCGTTCAGTGGTTACGTGGTCATCAGTACCAACACTTTAGCCCTGTAACGTCCCATCTGGGCCGGCCAACACGCACGGCGTGCTCTCCGCACCAAAAGTGCAGCTAAACGCGGCACGATCCGGTCAATTGTGCAGCCACTTGAGGGGTGGCCCAACGAGTACCCCAGCTTTCACAACAAGGGTCAAGGTTTCTCGCCAATGGCCGAGGCTTCGCAATACTAGCCATGGTTTCTCATCAGTGGCCAATGTTTCTCGCAAATGGCCAAGGTTTGTCACAAATTACAAAGGCTTCTCACCAATGGCCAAGGTTTCTCACCAAGGGTCGAGGTTTTTCACCAATTCACGCCGCACTGGGCGTCTGTTGAATACTAGCTGTCCAGTTACAGATAATTCACCACACGTTGCAAAGCGATGAGCAGTACATTGTCGTACGCAACACGCCACACGCATGTTTAAACAGGCTTCTCTAGCATGACCTTGGATGTGCTTTGCAGCACAGTTGTTATAACCTGTGCCTTCTTTCACCGCTTTTTTCGGATGTGTTGTGATGCTGAGCTGCATTGTTTGGTCGACAAACACAGATATGCAGCTGCTGCAGCTGCCAATGCTGTCTCTTTTACTTCACACTTTCCTGGAGAACTGCTGGCAATAGAGTGAACAGCCTTTCACGTTTCAACTTGTAACACATGTTCTAGGCGTCCAAATGTGCTAAAGCTCAACAGACGGATGGATATAGATGTTTCTTGAATCATCAACAGTACTATGGAGATCGTCTTTCCCGTCCATGTCCTACAAGAGTTCGGGAATCTAGGAGTGGTGACAGGGTCTACCGAGTCAGACCAACACCAAGTGAACCTCCCAAGAGTTAACATACACGTTTGTTTATTTGGTAGTTCACGACGCACCTTATGCACAATCACGACTAATTGCGCCGCTTACACTGTTTCGCCGGTGGGCCGCGGTATTGGGAAATGTCCTGAGTGGTACGGGAATCTTTGGTAAACAGAGCTTAACACCTTGCCCATTCGGCCATCCCTGACCGCAGCTTCGACGTGAGACCGATCCGGCACGTTGTGCATCAGCCTGAGTGGGCGCACCGCACGAACATCGCGCACCAACAGCCCACCACAGCTGGCGGCACTTCACGATCTGACACCGACGGGTCTGCAGCGGCAACAGTCACGCCCACCACCAGGCGGTGCAAGATCGTGCCAGGCGGTGCAAGATCGTGTCAGGCGGTGAAATATCGTGTCAGGCGGTGCAAGACGGTGCAAGACGGTGTAAGACGGTGCAAGACGGTGTAAGACGGTGCAAGACGGTGCAAGACGGTGTAATACGGTGCATGTGATGCAAAACTGCAAGACTGTGTAAGACGGTGTAAGGTGTAAGACGATGCAAGACTGTAGAGACGGTGTAAGACGGTGTAAGATGATGATGATGAATTGGGGTTTAGGGGCGGGTCGACTGACGGTGTAAGATGTAAGACAATGCAAGACTGTACAGACGGTGCAAGACGGTGCAAGATGGTGTAATACGGTGCATGAGATGCAAAACTGCAAGACTGTAAGACGGTGTAGGATGATGATGATGAATTGGGGTTTAGGGGCGCGTCGACTGACGGTGTAAGATGTAAGACGATGCAAGACTGTACAGACGGTGTAAGACGGTGTAAGACTGTGCGAACGGTGCGAACGGTGCAAGACAAGACAGACGCCAATACGGTGCAAGACGGTGAAAGACAGTGTAAGACGGCATAAGATGGTGTAAGATAGTCTAAGACTTTGCAAGACTGTGCAGACGGTGTAAGACTGCAGGCGATGTTGGACGGTGTAAGACTGCAGGCGATGCTGGACGGTGTAACTGCAGGCGATGTTGACGTGTAGGACTGCAGGCGATGTTGGACGGTGTAAGACTGCAGGCGATGCTGGACGGTGTAGGACCCCGCAGAAGGTGCAAAACGTTGTAAAACTGACTGCACAGAAGGTGTAAAACGGTACAAGACGGCCAACTACAGCGGGCGTCCGCCAGCCCAGCAGTGCCGCAGCTTATCGACTGTTCTCCCAGCACGGGCCGGCTCGCCGCACGTGTCCCCGCCACCGCACGCCGCAGCGGCCGCCGTCTGACACAAACGTCACACGTTGGCCGCCGGCCCACGTCAGCTGTCGCCCCGAGACACGGCCCACGTCAGCTGTCGCCCCGAGACACGGCCCACGTCAGCTGTCGCCCCGAGACACGGCCCACGTCAGCTGTCGCCCCGAGACACGGCCCACGTCAGCTGTCGCCCCGAGAAGCCCACGTCAGCTGTCGCCCGAGACACGGCAGGGAACGGCCACGTCAGCTGTCGCCCCGAGACACGGCCACGTCAGCTGTCGCCCCGAGACACGGCCCACGTCAGCTGTCGCCCCGAGACACGGCCCACGTCAGCTGTCGCCCCGAGACACGGCCCACGTCAGCTGTCGCCCCGAGACACGGCCCACGTCAGCTGTCGCCCGAGACACGGCCCACGTCAGCTGTCGCCCCGAACACCCCACGTCAGCTGTCGCCCCGAGACACGGCCCACGTCAGCTGTCGCCCCGAGACACGGCCCACGTCAGCTGTCGCCCCGAGACACGGCCCACGTCAGCTGTCGCCCCGAGACACGGCCCACGTCAGCTGTCGCCCCGAGACACGGCCCACGTCAGCTGTCGCCCCGAGACTCGGCCCACGTCAGCTGTCGCCCCGAGACACGGCCCACGTCGGCTGTCGCCCCGAGACACGGTCCACGTCGGCTGTCGCCCCGAGACACGGCCCACGTCAGCCGTCGCCCCGAGACACGGCCCACGTCAGCTGTCGCCCCGAGACGTCAGCGCCGAGTCCGGCCAGCCAACGGCACTAGAACGGCCGGCCGTCGACACCGACCGTGGGGACGAGTAGCCCGAGGGTAAGATGCTCGTCTCGCAATCGCAAGGTTGTGGGTTCGAATCGCACCTGCCGCTACTCTTCGCCCGCGACCAATCGGCGTGAGAGATTGGCGACGCTGCACGACTCAACGGTCGATGTGTCGTAAAACCAATAACCAACAACCAACCGACCGTGGCCCCGACCAGCAGCGGGGCGTAGTGCCGCCCACAGCCAACTGGAGGCACGCCTCTCGTCGTGCCGGCGCGTTCTCGGCGCGCCAGAGCACTGGTGCGCCGATAATTCTTAATTGAATTTTGACACTGCAATGTCAGAGTTGAGTTCCAGTTGGGCGATGGGTGCTAATGTAGGTCGTCAAATTTCATCATGTGGTGGTGGATTGGAGTTTAGGGGCGCGTCGACATCAAGGGTCACTTTGCGCCCATAACTAAAAATTTAATCATGTAAAACTTGGATAAAAATTTAAAGTCAGGCTTGAGTGCAACTGCAAAAGAGTATTGCACATCCGAAGAGTCCTCTGAAATTAGCACGAAATATATGAAATGGAAGAGATCCATACCACGCCCATCTGCTGTGTCATAAGACGTGTAGGCCGCCAGCCAGCCCATAGTACAGCCGTGCTGGGTGCCATACGTGACCCACTTGACTCCGGGACAGGTGGTGGGCGGCCGCCTGCGCCGCCGCGACGGCGCCAGCCCCCACTGCCGGGAAGCCGTGCCGACGACGTGGCTGTCGGGAAGTCCGACCGCAGCAGCGAACTGAATACCAGCGCTGTCACAGACAGGTTGACACCTGCCTGTGACAGCGTGGGGTTTCAGGTGGTGACCCGCCGTCGGCTGACTGTGACAGTCAGCCGACGGCGGAGCCTGTGTCAGACGTGGGGACGCCTGAGGCTACTGTGGCCGACATGGGACGCCAGGAGGCGACTGTGGCCGACATGGGACGCCAGCGGCGACTGTGGCCGGCATGGGACGACAGCGGCGACTGTGGCGGACATGGGACGCCAGCAGCGACTGTGGCCGACATGTGATGCCAGCGGCGACTGTGGCCGACATGTGACGCCAGCGGCGACTGTGGCCGACATGGGACGCCAGCGGCGACTGTGGCCGACATGGGACGCCAGCGGCGACTGTGGCGGACATGTGACGCCAGCGGCGACTGTGGCGGACATGGGACGCCAGCGGCGACTGTGGCCGACATGGGACGCCAGCGGCGACTGTGGCCGACATGGGACGGACGCCAGCGGCGACTGTGGCCGACATGGGACGCCAGCGGCGACTGTGGCCGACATGGGACGCCAGCGGCGACATGGGACGCCAGCGGCGATGGCGACATGGGACGCCAGCGGCGACTGTGACCAGGATGGACATGGGACGCCAGCGGCGACTGTGGCCGACATGGGACGCCAGCGGCGACTGTGGCCGACATGGGACGCCAGCGGCGACTGTGGCCGACATGGGACGCCAGCGGCGACTGTGGCCGACATGGGACGCCAGCGGCGACTGTGGCCGACATGGGACCGGCGACTGTGGCGACGGGAATGGACGCCAGCGGCGACTGTGGCCGACATGGACGCCAGCGGCGACTGTGGCCGACATGGGACGCCAGCGGCGACTGTGGCCGACATGGGACGCCAGCGGCGACTGTGGCAGCGGCGACTGTGGTCGACATGTGACGCCAGCGGCGACTGTGGCCGACATGGGACGCCAGCGGCGACTGTGGCGGACATGGGACGCCAGCGGCGACTGTGGCCGACATGGGACGCCGGCGCAACGGCGCTCGTGGCTAACACGTGGCGCTACTCTTCACCCTCGGCCAATTGGCGTAACAGATTGACGACGCTACATCACTCAATGGTCAAAGTGTCGTAAACCCAATAACCAACCACCAGTGGCTGACACGGGGCGCTATGACTCGCACGGAGAGCTGTGGCTGACAGGGAGCGCTATGGCTGACACGAGGCGCTGTGACTGACACGTGCCGCTGTGACCGACACCGGGCACTATGACCTACACGGGGCGCCGGTGGCGCTGCGGGTGACCTCAGGTCACCAGCGATACGACCTAGCGAGCCCACGGTACCAACTCCACCCGAGCATCAGCGACTGACGTACGAGCTGCGCTACCGGCCGACGCTGGCGCCTTTTTGCGACAACGCCAACACCTGTCGACCTGTCAACCTGTCGGCCGGCTGGCGGACCGCCGCCCGTTTGACAGCGACAAGCGGCGACGCACGAGCCACGGGTGTGACGTAACACATCGCAGAGGTTTTAATCCGA
Source organism: Imbricaverruca yamaguchii (assembly GCA_034440575.1). Classification (NCBI taxonomy): domain Eukaryota; kingdom Metazoa; phylum Arthropoda; class Thecostraca; family Neoverrucidae; genus Imbricaverruca; species Imbricaverruca yamaguchii. Next base: position 1,004,742 of record JAOTOL010001485.1, on the reverse strand, counting down.
CTCACGGCCAGCGTGAGCCAGCCTTCACCCTCCTGGTTTTTAGCCCTTCGTCGACCATGACCCCAGCCGAGGTTGGTCTGTCACCTTGGCGGCTTGAAGGCTTCACAAAGGTTCCCCTAAATGCGCCGAGGTACTTCGCCGAGGTGAAGGGGGAGGGCAGGGTGATGGGAATTCAGGGATTCGAGATGAGACGGCGAAGCCACAGCAAAATCGCAGTACGAGATGATGTAACAGAAGGCGCGATGCACAGCAAAATAAGGGAGCAATGCACAGAAATACTAGAGGGCGTGATAGACAGCACGCAAGAAGATTGTAATACACAGCACACAAAGAGAGCGCGATACACAGCAATGCTAGAAGGCGTGATACTCAGCAACGACAGAGAAGGGCATCGTAAACAGCAGGATGGAAGCCACACACCGTCGCCGATGGTGGGCGTGGCTCACAGCGTCGTCATGGGAGGGCGTGGCACACAGCGTCGCCACGAGGGGTGCAAACAGCGTGCCATGGGAGGGCGTGCCGGGGGGGACAGCGTCGCCGAATGGAGGGTGGCCACACGGTGCCATGAGAGGGCGTGGCACACAGCGGAGCTTTGGGTGGGCGTGGCAAACAGCGTTGCCATGGGAGGGCGTGGCCACCACCGGTTTTGGCCAGCGCAGGCAGGTTGTCGCACATGTGCTGCTGCGCACATCGCACTATTTTCATCACAAGTGCGTGCTGTTGACCACAGGCGGTCCCCTAGTCCAGCCAGGGTTGTCCCGGCGGAGCGAGAGAATTCAGGTCAACAAACACGGCGCCAAGAAGAAGTGGACCGTCCGCCAAGGCCGCTGGCGACTCGGGCGCTGTTCTTAGCCAGGCGTCAGCACGCAACGTTTCGGCCGCACTGCAGCCTCAGTAAGTAGCCCCAGCACCCTATCACGCTGCAGACGCTGAATCACGGACAGCGGTCACGGACAGACGGCACGGACAGCGGGCATACTGCGGTCACAGTAAGTAGCCTCAGCTCGTGTCCACCCTATCACGCTGCAGACGCTGAATCACGGACAGCGGTCACGGACAGCGGTCACGGACAAGGCCATGGACAGCGGTCACGGACAGCGGTCACGGACAGCGGTCACGGACAGCGGTCACGAACAGCGGCACGGACAGCGGTCACGGACAGCGGACACGGACAGCGGGCACGGACAGCGGACACCCTGCCGCGGCAGATTGCGGGCACGCCAGCCAGACAGACGGGCAGACACCCTGTCTTAATCCTGCACGCCGGTAGGATAAACAGGCACCCCGTCCTAATCATACACGCCGACCGGACAGACGAGCAGACACCCTGTCCTAAGCTTGCAAGCCGACCCGACAGACAGACAGGCACCCTGTCCTAATCCCGCACCCAAACCGGACAGGACAGGATACACCCTGTCCTAATGCTGCACGCTGACCAGACAGGCGCACAGACATCTCTTGCCCTAATCCTACACGCCAACCGGACAGGACAGACACCCTGCCCTAATGCTGCACGCTGACCAGACAGGCACACAGACACCCCTTTCCCCAATCCTACACGCCAACCGAACAGGACAGACACCCTGTCCTAATCCTGCACACCTGCCGGACAGACAGACGGCCACTGCGCCCTAATCCTGCACGCCTTTTCAATGGCCGTTTCAACACTTCAATGTCGCGACATCCGGCCGGCGGTGACGTCATCACGGCCTCGGCGGCTCCGTTATCGGCGGCGGAGTGAAGTCATGAGACTGATAGTCATGCCGGCAGACTGGCACCAGATCTCGAGCGATTTCAGCGCAACCGCAACACGCCCTGCGACCTTAAGTGACCCTAAGCAGAGTGAGTGGCCCTAAGCAGACTGAGTGACCTTAAGCGAGGACTGAGTGGCCTTAAGCAAAGACTCGGTGACCTCAAGCAGAGACTGAATAGCCTTAAGCAGAGACTCAGTGACCGCAAGAAGCCGACTGATTGGCGCGAAACTTCAGGTGACAGGAAGTTGACCCTGAATGAATTCTGGGTGAGGCTCATATGGACTGTAGCTGGAGACTGGCAGGCGTAAAGTGGAGTCAGGCGGATACTTGGGCAGACGACTGTGAGAGGCTGAAGAAGAAGACTTAACTGGAGACTCTGTGCCTGGAGACACTGTGTCATGAGTCTCTGTATGCGACTTCACTAGGTGGTGGTGGTGGATTTAAGCTTCAGGGCACGTCGACTGCATCGGTCATTTTGCGCCCATGAGACTTCACTACGAGTTTGCCATGTACTGGAGGAGGATTGAGACATAAACGGGAGACTGCGGAACACGAGGACACTGAGTGACTAAGGCAGGCAATGCGCGAGACTTAAGAGCGACACCGTGAGACTCAAGCGGGAGCCGGCGAAACGTAGTTAGTTCGTTATTGGAGTTTTAGGGCGCATCGACTGCGCCGGTCATGCAGCGCCCATGACATCGTCAGTGAAACAGTAAGATGCACTCATCAGTCGAACATTGAAATGGAAGTCACATCATCCGACAGTGAAATCAAGCGAAAAGCGCGGCTAGACCACCAGCGACCACGCTAGAATCGGCGTCGGCGGCGCGGTCGTGCCGGGCGCGCGTACCAGCCGATATCACCACACGGTGGCAGGCTGGCAAAATTCACTCACACACACACACACGGGCGCGCTTACCAGATGCGGCCAGAGCCGGAGCGGACGTCGGTCCGCCTCGTCGGCCGCCCAGTGGGCGCGTCGCCGCACGTTGCTGACCAGACTGCGCATGGCGCCCGCCGAGGCTGTCCGCGCTCACAGTCGCGCTCACGGTCGTGCTCACAGTCGCGCTCACAGTCGCGCTCACAGTCGCGCTCACAGTCGCGCTCACAGTCGTGCTCACAGTCGCGCTCACAGTCGCGCTCAGTCGTGCTCACAGTCGCGCTCACAGTCGCGCTCACAGTCGCGCTCAGCGCGATGCCCGCCCTTCCCGCCGGGGTGAGAGGCAGGCGACGCTGTACGGCCTCAGCTGCTGATGTCCGTCGTAAAGCCACAGTCCAATCCAGCAGTCGCGTTCACGGTCGCGTTCACAGTCGCACACGCCGCGCGGCCAACTGGACGGCGACCGAGCGCGGGGCTGGACCGGGCCGCGTTCAAGTCAGCACTGGCCGGCCGGCACCTGTCCGACCGCACCGCGGCGATCGTGGCGCACGACACACGGCCGCTCAACCGGATCGCCGCCGCCGCCGGCCGGTCGACGCTCTCGTCCCGTGCGCCGCCGCTCGCCGCTTCTGCCGCGGCGCGTGGCGCGGCCGGGGCGCGACAATGGCGACGCGGCCGATGCGCGAGGGTGCGACACCGCCGCCGCACGGTCCGGCGGCGCGACAAAGCCGCCGCGGTCGACACCGGCAATTAGCGGCGCGACACGCGGCACGCGACGCTCCCGCCCTGCGTGTGCGCCGGCCGGCCGCGGCACGCCCGACGCCGCAGCGGCGCTCCACCGTCGCGTGCCCGGACGTCACCTGCCCGCCGGACGGCCGACAGACAGACAGCGTGGCGTCCTCGCCGCCGCCGAGCCGACCCGCCCACTCTCACCGCCAGCTGCGCAGCCGAGACGAGACGCCCGGACACACCACTTCACCTGCCGCCCGCGCCCGCCGCACTTACAGAAAACGCCGCCCGCTCGGCGGCGCCGGCGCCGCGTCGTGCGGTCTCACTTGGTCGGCCGAGCGGAACCGGCCGCGCCGCAAGGGCGCCGGCCCGGCCGCCAGCGCCGAGACCTGACCCTTAGCGGCGGCCGGCTCGCGGCCCCGGCGTCGGCCGACCGTGCACACAGCGCCGGGGCGAATAGCCGGTTAGTTAGCCGCCGACGCGCGGCCCGGTGACTCATCCGGCGACCCATGTCGCGACTGGCGGTCACGCCCGCGCCCACAAGGTCAACGCTCTCTCGCGCGGCCGCCGGCGTGACGTCACCGGGGGTGATACGTCACACTGGCGGTACAGTAGAGTATATACATGTAGCGTGGAGCTTGCAGCTTGCACGGTGTGTGCAGTGCAGGTAGTGATGCGGGTATTGTATAACGTCTGCATGTGAATGTTTGCTGCGTGTCTGCTCCCACTATTGACCCCAAATATCTCCTTTCTCTGTGTGTGTATATATATATATATATATATATATATATATACAATATTATACATGTACGTGGAGGGCATGCCTCGTGCAATAAATAAACAAATATACACCCAAATACATCAATAAATAAATACACTGCGGCAGTCGTCAGTGAACTCCGTTCAGCGTCAGTGACGTCACCAGAGGAACACCCGGCACGGCGCGGTCAGCCGCCAATGACGTCACCGGAGGAACACCCTGCACGGCGCGGTCAGCCGCCAGTGACGTCACCAGAGGAACACCCTGCACGGCGCGGTCAGCCGCCAATGACGTCACCGGAGGAACACCCTGCACGGCGCGGTCAGCCGCCAATGACGTCACCAGAGGAACACCCGCACAGCGCGGTCAGCCGCCAATGACGTCACCAGAGGAACACCCGGCGCGGTCACGCCGAAGCCGCTCGTCACCTGGCAACGACGCGACCCGACGAATAGCATTAACCCGAGCCGAACACCCGGCGCAGCGCGGTCAGCCGCCGCGGGTCGAAGTCCGCTCGCCAAAACCTGTCGACAGGAGGGCGGACGCTTCCGCACGGCCTGCGGTTGCCGACGCCAACCCGACGAATCAGCGTTAATGCTCAGTTGAGCCGAAACAGCCTGATTACAACACCACACTTTGTTTTAATATGAACATAAGGCTATTTTACACGTGTTTATTGTTTAATACTGTGGCCATAACTGGGGGGGTGCCAGAGAGAGAGAACGTCTAGACGCAGGGTGGGGGAGAGGGAGGGGGTGTTGAAAGGGGGAGGGTCTGGGGCGGAGAGGGTGTCGGGGACGGAGAGGATGCGGGGGCCGGACAGAATCGGAAACCCAGAGCGGACGAACGGAGAGGCCGAGAGGCTGCTAGGGGGAGAACAAGACCACCAAACCGTCTGGACAGACAGAAGGCCGAACTCCAGGACAGAGGCCTCCAGGGCGGAGACGAGGAGGCCGTCTAGATGGACACATGGCCGGACTTCAGGACAGAGAGGCCTCCAGGGCGGAGACGAGGAGGCCGTCTAGATGGACAGGCGGCCGGGAGGGACAGGCTGCGGCCCGGCACGACCGCCTCGACTCGCCTGGATAGAGAACAGGTGGGCGGACGGTCCATCAAGACCTCCACGCGATTAACCGACCGCTGTCGGCCACTCTAATCCGTAACTGGATCAAAACATGTAAGAACCGGAGCGAGAAACAAGCATCAGACGGCTACACCTGCGACCTCACGCTCGGACAAGTCATCACCATTACTGTCAGCCGCTGCTGACGTAGTAACCGTTATCGGCGCATGTACCGTTGTGCAACGTGGCGTCGGTGATAGACGAAAGCCTGTTGAATCCACAGGTCACGCTCTGGTCGGCGTCTGCCACGCTGACGAAACCTTCAGATAGTTATTAGGGTTTTAGGGCGCATCGACTACATTGGTCATGTAGCGCCCATACGAAACCCTCGGAACACACGGTACAACGAAAGAGAAAGATATTTACAGTTTGGAGTCTGGCGGCTGAACGCCCGGAGTTTACGGCGGTACTTTCGGGGGCTGCCAGTTCATGCATCAAAGTAGACAGTCGCACGCGACGGCGCGTGTAGAACAGCGCCCTGACAAACGTGTTTTGTTTATCATCACCTTTTTCGGAGAACTAACCGCCTGCATGCATGGCAAACGACAGAAAACGGACCTCCAACACATAACTTCAAGTCCAGAAGCGGTCATCTAGCTGAGCCTTTGCCCGTGAGCCGCATTTGTACCAACCTCGTTGGTGGATGGGAGTTGTGCGACCCCATGGTGTTTCCAAACGAAACGTGCTGGAGAGACAACTCAAAAGCGGGCGTATGGGGGTGGAACGAGGTCCCGCGATTGACACCCGATTCGTGTACCTGGGAGTGATAGGTGGACCCGAAGATTTGACTAAGTCAAATTTTCGCGGAAAAAAACTACTTGTAATTTGGTCGCAAACGTTTACTAAACTGCAACAGATATAACTTTAAATTATCGTTTGGGTGTTCCTCGGTGTTTTGCGGATGTAATGATATACGTCCATATCCATTTAAAGCATACGTGATGGGTCGGGTTAGGCCAACTCTTGGAAGTCGACAAACTGCTCACGTGGGAACAGGGCGAAGGCCAAGAACTGTAGAACTGCATGCCTTCCATCACCACCGACGTCTTTGGCAGTCGACAAATTACACTCGCGGGAACAGGGCGTAGACCTGGAACTGTCGAACTGCCCTGGTCTCCAATAACCGCCGACATTTTCGTGTGTGTGTGACAATCAACTTTTTACGAGAAAAGAAATGGATTATCGATGTAGGCGTCGCCGGTACTGGCCGTTCGCTCACCCCCTGGCGGATCGAGGGCCGTCGGATCATAACCGGACCAACTTGAAAAACAACGCTGTCTTGATAGCTGGGCGTATTTTGTAATTAACGGCTACGTGAATACACTTCAGAAGCCCAAATATTCCCGTGCGGATGATGGAACTATGTGAGAAAAAACAGCAAGTTTCAGTCGTCTACGAGTACTTCAACGCCCTCCCTCTCCCCACCGGCTTCCAAATCTACACCAGACGATCTACGATCTATAGCTAGATCCACCCATTTATACCAGCTATATTGCTGGTAGATGCATAGCTAGATCCACCTGTACCAGCTAGATCTGTCAGCGACCCCACGTTCAGCCCGCTCGAGCATCATACACTCGTCTTCGGCTCCGTGCAAAATGAGAGCCCCGTCAGCGACACAGAACGCGGCAACATGCCGGTCAAGGTCGACGCGAACCACCAACTGAGGCGGCCATCTTTTTTCTTTCTTTATTGGGTGGTCCACGACGCGCTTTTTGTACATTCACGGCTAATGGCGCCGCCCACACTGTTTCGCCGGTGGGCCGCGGGATTGGGAAATGTCCCGAGCGGTGCGAGTGTCGAATCCGGGACCTTCGGTACCCAGAGCCCAACATCATAACCACTTAGCCATCCCCCCCCCCCCCTCAGGCGGCCATCCGGGACGCCACTCAAACAGAACCGCTCTCAAACTTATGAAACGCCAGTCTGAGCGATGTGCAGCGCGGACATCCGACTGATGAAGGTCCCTTGATGAATGAGCACGGTCGTTAATTAGCAAGGGGAACGCGTCAGATCGATGGTTCATCTAATTCATCAGGAGCGGCGGAAAGGTCTGCAGCACGCCAAGACGGCTTTACAATCGCCGCTACACCAACAGGCAACACGGAGTCACCGCTGCAGATGGTAGCGCACGAAAGGTCGGGTCTGAACAGGTCAGGTCAAGTCAGGTCATGCAAGGTCATGTCACGTCAGATAAGGTCAGTTCTAGTCCGATGGTGTCTTGTTAGGTCAGTCGGATCATGTCAGATCAGATCGCGTCACGTTAGATCAGGTCAGAGCAGGTCATGTCGGGTCAGGTCAAGGTCAGGTCATGCAGCAGCAGAGACTACACGGTTGGGGCGCCGACAGGCCAACCGCTGGATGCCGCTGCCAAGGGCGGGCCGGGGGACGACCGGGAGAAGATGTCAGCTGATGAGGAAGAAGAAGAAGGGGTGCACAGAGCTGATGAAGACGGACGGCCGTGCCACGGTGGCAAGCATGCTGATCGTGAAGCTGCTCCCCATCCAGCCGTCACCTCTCGGTACTCTTCGATGAGCACCCACCGCTTTCACTCGCTGTTCTTACTCCGTCCATTGAAATCACTCGGAGATGGCTCGCTGGGCTTCGAGTGGACGCATGCCTGCTCCACGGTCAGGTGGTACAAGGGAGATGGATAAGCGGCCGGCCGCCGTGCTAATTACGTGTCTAATTACTACTATAATTAGTTTATTATCGTTACGAAACATGCCCGTTGGCATGTGTAGCAAGTGTACAAGATAACAAGCATAAGAACATCATATCATACGATATTACTATTAGCTACTATTAGCATGATAGTGGGGCGGGGAGGGTTTTGGTTTACGGGTTTTCTCGGCCCCCGGACTATTCCCATATCATATCGATCAGGACATACCCGCGGCCATTAGCTACTATTAGCATGATAGTGGTATCATCAGCACATCAGCAGATGTGCTGTAAATTCTGCCTACCAATCATACTAGCATCAGTATGATTATTATCAGTTACTCTTCTTTGCATTGTTTGCATTGCCATTAGTATCATAGGGAAGGGGATATCGTCGATAATATCATTATTATCATAGGGTCTTTCAGGAGTTACCGAGAAATTGCCGGGGTCACTAGCCCGTAGCAGAAGTGTGACGAAATCTGGAATTATCAAGAATTTAGAGGATAAAATGCTCAGGCGTAACTAAAGATTGACCGCCGCCACCTACCGACAATGTGCATAAACTGAGACATAGGCATGTGCACTACTTACTATTATTATTATTATTATTATTATTATTATCATTATTATTATTATTGTTGTCATTATTATTTCATTAGTATTATTATTACTATAATCATCGTTATTGTTGGTGTTAGTATTACTACAATACAATAATACACATCTAACTGCATGGTCACCACGTTGAGTAAGAGAATACTCAACAACATCCCGTTCAAACCCACTCGGGATATCTTGCATACTGCTCAGGCGTTTCCGCACCAACACAGCACCCATCCGGCAGGTGTGGGGAGACCGTCGGTGGCGCCTCGTGACTGCCGGCGTGACGCGATAAACACAATGCCGACACGCGAAGGCGGCTGCCGGTGTCACGTGACCAACCGCCCGGCCGAGCCGTGCGTCACGTGACCGCCGCCTGCCGCCGAGCCGCGCGTCACGTGACCGCCGCCTGCCGCCGGGCCGCGCGTCACGTGACGCGCGGCGGTGGCAGCGAGTCCGGGCGGCTATCGAGGCAATAACGTGGCGCCGGTAAACAGTGCGCGCGCTATCTGCAGAGGGGCGCCGGGGGGATCACGGGTGGGCCGGCTGCCAGCTGGCCGGCCGCCGTCGTAATACGCCAGCGTGCACCGAGTATGCACACAACGCCGAGAGCTACAGCAACACAAGCGTCAGCACGGTGTACACACATAATGCGGAGAGCTACAGCTACACAAGCGTCAGCAGTGTAATCAGTGTCCTAAAATTACTTCACCACTAACTGTGTGGATGAAGAAAGAAGTTGCTTGGGAATAGTGAAAGATTAGAAGAAAATAAAGGATCGCCACTTAAGGATTGAAAAAGTGGAGCGCCTTTCACTTCAGTTGGATGCATTTTACAGTATTTAGCAGTTGTGTGCATGATGACTCAATAAAACTAAAAAGGATGAAATGGCACAATTCCATTAACTGTGAATCTCCAGGTCACATGGTCAATTATTTTGCACTGAGTGTAATACACACGATGCCGAGGGCTACAACACACGCGTCAGCACAACGTTTACACACAATGCGGAAAGGTGGTGGTTGTTGGTGTTTACGACACGTCGACCGTTGAGCCATGCAGCGTCGCCAATTTCTCACGCCGGTTGGTCGCGGGCGAAGAGTGGCGACAGGTGAGACTCGAACCCACAATCTTTCGATTGTGAGACGGGCAACTCACCCCCAGACTACTCGTCCTCTTCAATGCAGAGAGCCACAGCAGCACACGCGCCCGCAAAGTGCATGCATACAGCACTAGACACCGCAACAACACACGTGTGCACCGTGTGAGCATAATGTGCTGGAGACCAGTGACAAATAATCCGTGAAATATGGTGGAACATGCCGCTGTTTGAACGCTGAATGACACCCTTCCCAAAGAGGCACCGACACTGTGTTTTTAAACGTTTTTCCTGCATCGTTTCTAGCAGTATAATCGTTTATACACATCAAGCTCATGCCAATAGTGGATCGTGATACACGAGCATCTCACAACGTAATTCCAGGCAGGGGATTACCTATCATGTGGTTTGTTATACAATGCCAGTTTATGGCATAGTCATTGTATCGCCATCCCACACATAAGTATTCCTACTAGGAATAGGAGCTAGGAATTTCCTAGCTCAGGCATCCCACGACAAACGACAAAAAATGTTTAGCCGTAGTGTGCTATTTGCTCAAAACTGAGTTTAGAAACGTATATTAAGTGGCACAATTCCCATGACAAATGTCGACAACCACTGTACTCGCTTCGACATCTCACACCTAACAAAATAAATATATTCTAACACCGTTGGAGACACTGCAGCAACACACGTGCCGGCTGTTGTTATTGGGGTTTTGGGGCGCATCAACTGCAGAGGTTCATACAGCGCCCAGCGCACGTGCCGGCACGGTGTATGCATGCTGTCTGGAGACACTGCAACTCACACGTGTGCACAAGTGTCGGAGAGACCATATCGCCGACAACAATTGCCACGTCAGCAGCAGCTGACAGTAATGGCGGTGGCATGTGGTCCGAGCGTGTGGTCGCAGGTGCAACCACCTGACCCTTGTTTCTCGCTTCGTTTCGCGCATGTTTTGATCCGGTTACGAAGCGGGGTGGCCGACAGCGGTCGGTTAATCGCGTGGGGGTCTTGATGGACCGTCCGCCCACCTGTTCTACATCCAGACGAGTCGAGGCGGTCGTGCCGGGCCGCAGCCTGTCCCTCCCGGCCACCTTTCCCTCCCGTCCAGAAGGCCTCACCGTCTCCGTCCTGGAGGCCTCTCCCGTCCGGCGCCACCCTCCAGAGGTCTCTGTACTGAAGTTCGGCCACCTGTCCATCTAGACGGCCTCTCCGTCTCCGTCCTGAAGGCCTCTCCGTCCGTCCACACTGTCTCTCTGTCCTCGACTCCGGCCACCTATCCGTCCAGACGGTCTCTCTGTCCTCGACTCCGGCCACCTATCCGTCCAGACGGTCTCTCTGTCCTCGACTCCGGCCACTTATCCGTCCAGAAGGTCTCTCTGTCCTCGACTCCGGCCACCCGTCCGTCCAGACGGTCTCTCTGTCCTCAGTCCTGGAGGCCGCTCTGTCCTCGATCCCGACCACCTATCCGTTCAGACGGCCTCTCTGTCTCCACCCTGGAGGACGCTCTGTCCTCGATTCCGGCCACCTATCCGTCCAGACTGCCTCTCGGTCTCCGCCCTGGCAGCCGCTCTGTACTGGAGTCCAGCCAGACAGCCTCTAGGTCCTCGATTTCGGCCTTCTGTCCGTCCATGTGCAGCCGTCCTCTCACCAACACCATCAGGGTTTCACACCATCCTACAGGGTACTCTGTCAATCCGTGCGACCTTACTGTCATATACGGTCATTCTTGAACGCCCAATGCTCATAGTGAGAGCATTGTTTTACGCGAGTGCATGGGGTTGTGCATGCATCGGCAGCATTGGCAGTAGAAACTCCACGAGTTCCCAAGCGCAGACGAAAGATACTAGAGAGGCGAGTCAATAATTGACAAAGCAGTGGTTCATCCATATGCAAAATGCCACCCCGGCACTGTCTGAGCCAGTTCAACAACGCCTCCAGTAACCCACGATGCACCTGTTTCCGGCCCGCAATGGTAACCGCCCAGGCCATCCGGGAAGCTCACGAACATACTTAGCCAACCCAAAGCTGTTCCTTTGCGGTCTCTCTTACTCCGCCCAGGCGCAACCTGTATCCACGCCATCGACGACCACAAGGTGCCCCTCGATACCGTACAGTGCCAAACCGGCACGGCTATCCACGTAGCCGGTACCACACCAACACAGCCCGCTACAAACTCATCCGCTCCATACAAACTCATCCGCTCCGCCGCCATTAATGTTAAAATAATGGTTTTTCGTTAGGTGTGAGATGTCGAAACGTGTACGGTAAGATGTATAAATATGTCATGAAACATGGCAATTAAACGTCGTTTCAGTCCAAATTTAATTAATTAATTAATTTAATTTAATTTTCGAGACAACTAATATATGGATACCTGTGTTAACTATAACTATTGCAATGCCATATTATCAGCAGATGGCATTGTTCAGCATACCACATCATCAGACATCTGTATCTAGAATTGTGTCACGAGATGCTTGGGTAATCAATCCGTAATGGTGAGCACAAACATGCTACCTTATACGCGGAATACTCTTCAGAACGGGTTATCGAGACTTCATATAAGCATGCATCAGCAAGCACTATGCTGATACGTCATTAGATCATTGAAATGGATGCCTATTCAGTGCTCAGAAAATGGTACATTCCACCCTATATCATTAATAATTCATCACTGACCACCATGGAGGGCGAAGTGCGACGTATCGACCCGCTCAACGCCCCTGCAGCCCAACGTCACACGCACGGCCGTGCAGGAAACGCTGGGTACAACCGCCCCCGCCGCCTGACTATCGCAGTGTAAAATAATTGACCATGTGGCCTGGAAATTCACAGTTAATGGAATTGTGCTATTTCATCCTTGCCTTAGGTATTTATCATTTTGCCACATGTGTGGGCAGTCATTATGCACACGACTGGTTGGTTATTGGTTTCGACATCGACCATTGAGTCTGTAGCGTCGCCAATCTCACGCCGATTGGTCGCGGGCGAAGATTAGCGACAGGTGACCGAACCCACAACCTTTCTTGTTAGACCAACTACCCCTAGGCTACTCGTCCCCTATGCACACGACTGCTAAATAATGTAAAATGCATGCGACTGAAGTGAAAGGCATTCAACTTTTTTCATCCTTCAGTGACGATCCTTTATTTTCTTCCAATCTTTCACTATTCCCAAGCAACTTCTTTCTTCATCATCACAGTTAATGGTGAAATAATTGTTAGGACACTGGACCATCGCCGCGGCCTAACTCGCCCACAGACGGCACGGCGAGCGCACGCGTGGCGATCTCTCGCCGCGGCCAACTCGCCCACAGACGTCACGGCGAGCGCACGCGTGGCGATCTCTCGCCGACACGGCACATCGTGACGCGGCGGCCCAAACGTGACGTCACAGCTGGTCGTGTTACCCCGCGCATGACGTGACATATTGCCCCGTGACGTGGCGTGACGTGGCAGTCTGCCTCGTGACGCGGCAGCTTGAGCCGTGAAGTGACGCGGCGGTTACCCGCGACGTAAAGCGACAGCTGTCAGTAACGTAACGCGACATCTTTCTCCGCCACGTGACGCGATGTGGCAGCCATCCGCGTCGTAAGGCGACGTCCACGCGCGACATAACGCGACGCGCCGGCTGCGAGTGACGTGCCCGCAACACATGACGTGACGTGATGGCTGCCCGCAGCGTGACGTGACGCGACGGCTGCGAGTGACGTGTCTGCTGCAACATACAACGTGACGTGCCGGCTGCCCGCAACACATGATGTGACGTGACGCGATGTGGCAGCCATCCGCGACGTGACGCGACGGCTGCGAGTGACGTGGCCGCTGCACGTGACGTGACGTGACGTGACGCGACGGCAGGGAAACCTGCCGACCGGCGGCTATTTCCGGCCGACACAGCGCGCCACTTAGATCACCGACGCTGAGATCAGACTAGCGCAGCCGCACGTGGTGCCAACTACTGCCTCGGCATAGCTGCCACGGCTCATGGCCCGCGACCGAACACACACCCCGCCTCCTGCACCCCACACTATCTTCCCATACCACAGCTTATGTTAGTTATTAGGGTTTTAGGGCGCATCGACTACATTGGTCATGCAGCGCCCTACTACAGCTTATGTGAGTCAGTCGCTCGATGGTGGCAGCTCCAAACGTGAGAAGCGCGTTCAGCAAGACGATGCTGAACTTTCGATTTCAATCTACTCGAGTCGGTTGGTTATCTGGCCTTATGGGCACATCGACTGCTTCGGTCATACGGCGCCCATTATCTACTCGAGCCATTGGGGCACCAGTGTCACTGGCGCCCCCAGCTCCACCGTCACTGGCTGATGCCGATGTTAATCAATCGCATGATGGAGTGAACACGGCTGGATTGTTTGATCTAGATTAGTGGAATCCGGCTGCAAAATTTCAGCAAAAATAGGAGAATAGAACGCATGCAAGTGCACAAGTTTGCCACGCCAACAACCTGGATAAGAACAGGTGGACTGCATTGCATGAGGCCACACGTTCATCGGGCAGTGGAGCAAAAGAATCGCCTATAGCAACACAATATATTCATTTGCATGGCGAGTGAACGAAAGTCGGGCGCTAAAGACCGCATACCCAGACTGTCCATAGCAGCCACTGCACATGGAGGGCATGTATTGTGAAATAAATAAATAAATAAATAAATAAATAAAGCTACAGAACAAGACCGCTCTGTGCTCAACGTATCCCACCCACCCCTCACATCGCCACCAGAAACTACGAAAACACCTGGGCAGACTACCACCCCACGCGTCCACGCACACGTGCTCCCGTGCTACAGACACCTGACCGTTTCACCCACACACGGGGGGGGACCGACACCCGCGCCGCCGCCGTTGCCCCGGCCGACGCGTTACGACCCCCATACCGACCGAGCGGCCGGCCCGCCAGCGGCCGCGGCCGCGCGGTGCCCGCACCACTGACCTTGGCATACTTGAAGAGCTCCTTCTGGTTCTTCAGCCGATCGGCGGGCACGCTGTGCTGCTTGGTCCGCATAAACTTGAACATCTTCGCAGTCTGAAACGGCGCGGTCGGTCAGAGTGCAGCAGTGACAGATCGATCGTGACGTAGGGTGGATGGGTTGTTGTTTTACGACGCACTCAGCAGCTGAGGCCATACGACGTCGCCTGTCTCACTCCAGCAGGAAGGGCGGGCATCGCGGGGAATCGAACCCCGTACCTCTACTGTGCTAGACGCTCAGCTTACCACGGAGCTATCGACGCCCAGGAAATAGGGCGGAGTATGCTGCTTTCTGAGCACATAGTTATTGGGATTTAGGGGCGCATCGACTACAGGTCCTGAACATTGAATAGACATCATTCCCAGAGATGCATCGACATCGGGCTTCTTGATCTGTTTTTTTTTTGCAGGTCTCCGTTTCTACACGGGGCTTCATGCAAGAGTATCAAGCGTATGCGTATCATTATGGATTGTGACACATAAACATCTCGCAACGCAATTGAAGACGAAGAGATTGGCTATGGTGTGGTCTGATATGCAATGTTATTTGTTGATAGCACGGAATTGTTATTACTATCGTTAACATGAGTATCTGCATTACGTCTCTCAGAAAACAAACGAAAAAAAGACACTTAGGGACAACATTATGAGTACGGTATGGGCAGAAAATTGAGTTTCAAGAATATAAGCGACATTTTAAACAGCATTGTTTCCATGAGGAATGTCGATACTTCACTGTACTCATCTCGACATCTCGCACGCGAGGAAGAAACGTCAATTTAACACCGGCCCAGTTATACCAAACAGGAAGGAATGGAGAGGAAGGAGGGATGGAGAGGCGTCTGGGGTGTGTGGAACTGTATGCGGATGGACGGCATAGCAGAGACTATCATATAAACGGATTCGATTTATGTGGTTTTGAAGTATAAGAACGTAGTTTTTCTACATTTCATTTCACAGTTTATTTAGCGTGTTTTAGAAATAGAACGTAAATTTTTCAGATGTGACTCGTATGAGCGAAGAAAGTGGAATAATGGACATGTGAATTTAAATTGGCAATTTAGACCGGTGTTGAAGAAACAGCGAGTTAAATGCAAGTTACTTTAGCTCTGTTTTGCAAATCGCTGACATTTTCGACCAAGCCATCGCTTGCTCAGTTACATTTATTTTTTTCAATCACAGAACGTGACGTTTGTGATGAAGAACGTCCGCGATTGCAAGGAATATTACACCTGTTATAAATGAGCGATATGCTACTTGTTGAACGAAGCGGACAGTGTTCCTCACGACATCCTAGCGGGTTTAATTAATGAAACATCAAAGATTAAGAAATCGAAACAGCAAAATCTGTATTGTGTCAGCATGTTGAAGAGTGAATTCGAGCACGCAATCGTTGAGGCTAAAACAAAAAGACGCGCTTATTTACCGGGCAATCCACCAATCCCAGAGTATCATGGTGACGCAACGAGAATAGCTCCCAGCCACATGCTAAACTAATCATGATTCGTGTTTGCACAGACGGCAAGCCAGCGACATATTGTAGTGTAATGCATGACAAATATGCGTTTGTGCGGCATCACCTCCCTTTCAATTGCATGAAGTCAAAGAACCACTCCTCACGAAAAGAATATCGGGCTCACAAGGCCATCTTTTCTCCATTGTATTATTATATTTGTTTACGTGTTCCTTATCCCTGCATCCTCCTACCTGCTGTATGTTGAGCGCGGTTCCGATACTGACCTCACGTCCCAT
Source organism: Imbricaverruca yamaguchii (assembly GCA_034440575.1). NCBI lineage: Eukaryota > Metazoa > Arthropoda > Thecostraca > Neoverrucidae > Imbricaverruca > Imbricaverruca yamaguchii. Next base: position 988,384 of record JAOTOL010001485.1, on the reverse strand, counting down.
GCTGCAATATCCTTATATTATCGGTCTCAACATCCAGCCTTACATCCTTCCCAATAGTCTATAGCCTAGCGTATCCCCATTCCTGTTGATCTCACTCATTTCGACGGGCACTATACCACCGTGGTCTGTGGATGTGTCTGCAGTAAATACAAACACAAATACAAAAACCAGCATACTCGTAAGCTGCCAAATAGTTTCAGAAGCATACCAGAGCATCACGATCGGGAAATAGCTACAGCTGCACATCTGCTTCCAGTTCTGCTTAAATTTCCAAAAGCATGGCCAAGTATAATAAGATACAACACAGGCAAAGAGAAAAAGCAGTTGCAATTACAGTCGTAGTATCCATGGCTTCTCAGTATTGTGCTTTATCTACAGATAGAGTATATTCATCCGCTGTCAGTACTTCAGAGTACAATCTCATCCTAGAAGCGTTAATTCATTAGTGCAATATAGCTGAAACAGGCGACGCGCCCACAAATACCAACCACACACCCACGCACACACAAGCATGAATTATCTCACCTGCCACTTCGTACCCTGGACGCCCATACAGAACAAACTAAATCAGCACACACTTAATCTGCACATGAAGGTGGGTCACACACTGATACAATTGGCATCCAATTGACATATAAATTGGCCACTACAGCCAAGCAATATTTTCAGAAGTCCTATCTCCTTCCTATCTCCGATACCATCGCCAAGGGTCAACACTAGAGGAATGGGCGGACAATGCATTGCTGTGACGAGTGTTTTGTTCGCATTTTCCCTGATAGGATAAATTCTGGTGCCACTATGACATAAATAGAGTATCTTTGGACACATTGCACCAAGCTATAAGCAACAGACATATTGTTAGATAATGCAAGCTTAGAAACTTCGTCTAAATTTCCAACATAAAGCAGCAACTCCTGATGTGTTGTAATTTGCACCAGCCCATCCAAAGTTCACTCACAAGTCACTGGTGTTAAGCTTATGGACTCTGCTGGCAAATTGTGTAATACATGTCCATCTACATCAACGGTTGCTAGGATGGGTTCAGTTAGCTTTTTTAGTTGGGGAATTCTGAAGAATATATAATCCACCACCACAAAATGAAGGATATTGTTTCTTTTCAAAAGTGCGGTCAGGAAGAACACTTAGCCAGGCTAGGTTAGGTTTTTGGTATTGTGCTTTAAGCCTGATATGACATGTCAAGAAAAAAAGTATACAAACATGTTTCTGAGCATGATTAAGATGATGGGTACATTAAATCCTGCCTAAAATCCGAGCCATTTTTTACGATTTCCATATTTTTGCAACATGAGTTTGAATAATATAATTATGTGTGAGAACAAACATTGGGCTGAGCTAGCTTTAAAAAAAAAAACATTTTTGTATCAGGTGGGGCTACTTGTTTGTGTTTAAATTTGAAATATCCCTTGCATTTTCTAAGAAGAAAAAAACAAGAGATGGGACTAGGCTACTGATAATTTCAGTGTTCAGACTTCATAAGAGCCACATGGGACCATCTGGGTTATGCCTGTAAATGTAAGATACTATAAGTCTGGACAAAAAGATAATTGATGCCCAAGCCAATAGAATATCCTAAATTATCAAGTGTGCTGACATTCTACACCCCTACAATACCCATCTACCTACCTGTCCACCTTGGCAAGTCAAACCCTATTCATGGTGATGTGATGAGTAACAAACTTCACAGTGATACATGCTGTGCTATGTGTTAAAGGGTGTTAATGTCTATGAGTAACACACAGTGGGAATCGAGTAACACACAGTGGGAATCGAGTAACACACAGTGGCATTGAGTAACACACATGTTGATTGGGCACCCAATCAAATTCCATCATATCACCTCTTAATCTCATATGTTTGAGTGGGTACATATATGATGCCATGGGTATCTCTCCATATTCCAAGCTAGCCAGTCTACCAATAAGTCTAGTGGCCCTGTGCTGCACTCTTTCTAGCATATCTATATCTTGCTCTAAGTAGGGGTTCCATGCATTCACAGGATATTTCAAGTCAGGTCACACATGAACTAAGTACAGTTTTCATGACTTCCTCACTAATGCAAACCTACCTAACCTCGAGCTCCTTTTGATGATTCTCAGCATTCTCACTACAGTATTTCTACCTGGGGCCCTCCCCAATGGTATCCAGTTACCTACCTCCCATTATATATCCAAATGTCTTACCTCCAACCCCCAGATGCATATCCTTACACATTTCATAGTTGAGACATCTGACATTAATTAGCACACTATTTAGATCCTTATCTAGTAGAATATTGCTAGGTTGATTACTATTGTTAGTGACTCCTGCCAAGTTGATATCATCAGCAAATTTGAATACCCTATTCCTCGGCCAATGTTGTTCACAAAGATAATAAAGATAAGTGGACCTAGAACAGAGCCCTGTGTTACTCCAATCAGGACATAATTCCTTTCACATTTACATCCATTTAACACTACCCTTTGTCCCCATCCCCTTAACCATGGTTCAATCCAACATAGAACTTTTCCATCAATCCCACAAGCCCATGCCGCTCTAACTGATGAATAAAATGCTTGTGTGGAATTTTATCAAAAGCTTCACTAAAGCTTAAGCATACAACATCTATCCTGCTTTCAATATGCATGTACATGTAACATCTATCCTGCTACATACCCTGTGAGCTACAATAGGTTGGTTGGTTACTGAAATGTCTGGATACATTGACTGTGTTGGTTGTCCAACACTCACAAGTAGGTCAGTTAAGGAAGATATCTGACATGGAAATATATTCTGAGTACCTTTTGAAAAGGGTTGTGCCTATCTGCTTATCAAGATGAGCCCTAAACTTCCTCCTAGACTGTTTGTTCTAGTTACCTTTCAAACTAGGTTAGTTAGGTCAAACAAATTGGTCTGTTGTTTATTGAAAAATGCATCATACTTCCCTCTTTGAAAAGTATAACTACATTTGCATTCAGCCAATCTTCAGATACAACAGAATACATTAAAGAACACCAGGAATAGATACCTAGGGAATTACTAAAATGTGAGCACACTACTACTTATAATCCTAGCATATGTATCATCCAGCTCAGCAGCTTTAAGCTATGTTAGGTTCTGTTTTGAAACACTACATTATTGTGCATTATTGTGTTTAAGGTGCTTACAAAATAGTCACATTTTACCACCAAGAAGCAAACAAAGAGGTTAGATTTTGTTAAGTTTGGTTTTCATGGAACAATTTGAAGACAAAAATGACTTTTTGTTCAGAGAAGGTATATTTTTTCACATGCAGGTTGGGCTGGGTTGTGTTAGGTTATTATGGAGAGAAAAAAAATTGAGGGAAAAAATATTTGAAACCATTTTGCTTCAAAGGGTGGTCAGACTAGATTAGGATAGGTTATGCTACCTTTAAAGAAAGTTTTGTATACACTATTACCTACCTAGCCACAAGAGCATTTTTTGCATTAGTTTGCATTAGCTTGCTGACTGAAAAGCAATGTTTTGTAGAGCAAGTGAATGTGAGTGGTCACACCATCTTGATCTTAATCATGCTCATAAGCATTGCATTGGAGTAAATTAATCCAAGAATTCATAAAGCATCTTACCACACAGCCTTCAGTGCCAATTATTAATTATATAGATGTTGTTATTGTGGTTTATGGGCACATCAACCACAAATATATAGATCAAGGTAAGTTTTCTAGGTTATGCAGTGCAAATAACTTCACTCATCATATAGATATTTCCTCACTTAAGGTTCCTTCTTTGCATTGCTTAACTTACCAACCAAAATATAAATATATCCGGCAGTATTGAGTGTTCACGTTATCTTTATCATGTTCACAAGCATGGTATTGCACTATAAAGTGTATCTTTACTGACTTTAGTAGGCACCTACCTACCCAGGTACCTCTTTCAGTTCCTATCCTGATCTAGGTATGGCCTTGGGAGCACCAAGTTTTGAGAGACTAGGTAGCCACTTCAACTTCCTTTTCAGAAAAGTGGGCACTTCAATAGGTAGATACCTACCTAGTTATCCTGGTAAAGTACCCTGGCCTAGGTAGCTACTTATCTATCTATCTGTGAAGGCATACTTAAGAACACAGGCAGGTTGGTAGGACCTACCTAGGGTAGGTACATGAACCTATTAATGCTAGCGCTACGTCAATGTGGGACCTACCTGTATTAATTCGTAGCACGATGAACGACAGGACACTGGATGCCCATCCACGAATTGCACCAGACACCACCGACTTCTCCCAGCGCTAATTCAATCGGAGTTGCACGCGAAGCAGCCCAGACACCCAGAACGCACCACCAGTAAACAATTCAGCGCACACCCACCGCCGCCGACACCGCCGACGACGGAACAACGCCACGACGAGGAGTCAAGCAGTCAAGGAAACGCCCTTTCAGAAGTTAAGCCGAAGTCATAACAAGTCATTTAATCTTAACTGTACCACAGTATTCTGGCGCATAGTTCTGAATAAAGATGATAATAATTATTTTCAGCTGAAAACCATGCCTGAGAAGATTATGCAAGGCTAAAACTTGCAATTTATTGTGTAAAACTTGTATATGACGTCATCGAATATGACAATTCAACGAGTTGTTCAATGACGTTTGCAAGCGTTGTCGTCCACCAAACTAGGCTCCACCCTCATCTGCCGCCGCAAGCAGACGTGAGCCGCAGGTATAATCGCCCTTAGCAGACCATTAGCGTTTTCTACTTGATTAGTGCATTGGCGAAGCAAAGTAGTGAAGTGATTAAATAGTTCCAGTCTCTTAATTTAGCCCTGCTACCATTCATGTTCAGCCATGCAACATTTAAGAGAGCGTGTCCATCGAGAGGCGAAGCCAAGAGGGCTGGGGGCCCTCTTTCGTACCACTCCAAACGATAAGTTATTGGTTTTACCACACGTCGACCATTGAGTTATGTAGCTTCACCAATCTCTCACGCCGATTTTCCGCGGGCGAATATTAGCGACAGGTGAGACTCAAACCCACAACCTTTCGATTGTGATTCGGACAACTTACCCTTAGACTACTTATACCTCTCCAAACGGTAAATTGTTCTGCACTCTTTATGCGCCGAAAGCAGTTTCGGTAACATGACATTTAATGAGGGCTGGGTACCCAAAGGTCACCAAATCGTCTAAAAACAAACCTTTTGGCTAGCAGACATGGCCGAATTCGGCAATTGCTTGCTCGCTCTTCATGGAACCTTCACCAAGCAGTCGGCCGTGTGCCAGAGGCGTGCGGTTTGGACTTTCGTGACTTTGGGTCATGTGAAAAGTCACACAATCGTCAGAAGACAAGATTATTGGCTTTCAGACATGGCCGATCTTGGCAACCGCTTGTTCGATCTTCATATAACCTTCGTCAAACGGTCGGCAGTGTCTGTAAACCAAAAATTTTGTATTTCGAAGAATTGGTGGCCTTTGACCCAACTGAAGGTCACGAAAGTCCAAACTTCATGCATTTGGCACTCGTCCGATCGTTTGGTGAAAGTTTCATGAAGATCGAGCTGGCGGTTCCCGAGATCGGCCATGTCTGCTAGATTGTGTCTGTCGAACGATGTATGTGAGATGGCGTCTGTTTTTAGATCCTCCCCTCTTGCTGCCCAGCTCTGAGACAGTAGTTTTTACGTCATTGTCCCAATTGTTTTATTAATTATTTCATCATCAGCGACGCTCGTGACCTGCAAAAGATGGTCGAATCTCATGTGCTGGGTTCGAATCATTCTGAGCCAATCAGCGTGTACCCTACTATCAAGTATAAGCTGACGGAAACTCTACCAGCGCCAATACACTACCCAAGTCTGACGTCACGTATTATGTAATGCTGATGCATTGGGAGAAAACAAACGTGATCTCACAGCGCGAAGTTTATGTATTTCAATTGCGTGAATGGGTCTGTATCGTAGCTCCTAATGTGTCATAACCTCTAATGCTGAAAAACCTCAAATGCATCATAACCTCAAATGTATCATAACCTCAAATGTATCATAACTTCAAATGCATCATAACCCCAAATGTATCATATCCTCAAATGTACCATAACATCAAGTGTATCATAACCTATAATGTGTCATAACCTCTAATGTGTCATAATCTCTAATGTATCATAACCTGAAGTGTATCATAACCTCAAATGCATCGTAACTTCAAATGTATCATAGTATCTAACGTGTCGTAACCCATAATATCAGCTGACGATGGAGAAATGTGGCGTGCGATTTTCGTCCGTACTAAATCAGAACAGGTCTCAGCTTACGGAAAACCATTGCGAAAAAGAAAATGAACTTGAAGTATGCCGTATTCTCGCTAAGTGTCAGCACGCTATTTTATTTGCACTATGATTGTTTTAAATGACCAAAACTATTGTGTGTGTGTGTGTGTGTGTGTGTGTGTGTGTGTGTGTGTGTGTGTGTGTGTGTGTGTGTGTGTGTGTGTGTGTGTGTGTGTGTGTGTGTGTGTGTGTGTGTGTGTGTGTGTTGTAATTTTATAGTTCATTGATTACATTGGCCTGCGTTTCAAAACTTTTTTTTTCAAAAGGTCGGAAGCTTCTCAGCTGTTCTAATACAAGTTTCTTGTGTTGAATCAGAAAATGCTATCCATTTTTTCTCGATTAGCTCAAGTTTCACACTACGTCAAAGATAGCAACTCCCACACTGATGTATCAGTATGCATATTGTAGTATGATATATAAACTGCGGAGAGAAGTAAGAATTGGGATGCGGGAGAAGAGGGACAAAACATTTTCTTTTAAACTACAAGTCCAACGCTGCGTTTTATTATGTAATATTTTCTTATTAACAAGCAGCAGCGTTGGCAAGAACCACTGTCTTCCTTTTCGACGCGAAACGTGGCTGTGTGAACAGTGAGTGGAAAAGGTTCTTATTTTGTGGCGACAATAACTCGTTTCTTGGGATGGTATCATCAAATATTTTGTTCAATTACGAATATATTACTAACATATGGAATTTTGCAACATTTGACAAGTGTTTTTGCTATTTGCTCGTGTGTGTTCGACATACGGACCTGACTGATGGAAAATGGTGATGGTGGGAGAATTGGGACAAGCGTCCCAATTCTTCCGGCCTGTCCCATTGTAATGTTACATGCATTTTACATGTAATTAACCTGTCATATCGCAATAAGGCACTTGATTTTAGTAAATGTAAGTAAATTTTTGTAAACTACCTCAGTGAAACTACTGTCAAATGAGTCCGTAATTGACCCATCATATCGTTAAAAAAAACATTTGATTTGAGTAAATGTAAGTAATTTTGAGAAAACTACTTCAATCCCACAACGTGCAGTCACGCCCCCTGGTTGAACCACAGAAAATCCTATTTCCACCACTCCATATCAAACTCGGTTCGGTTAGAAATGTTGTGAAAGCACTGGATAAAGAAGAACGAGGATTTGCATTTTGGGGACAGACATTTCCTCATGTGAGTAGAGAGATACTGAAGGCTGGTGTATTCGACGATCCTCAGATAAGGGAACTCATGAAGGATACTCGATTCGAAGAATGTCTGGAACAGTCTGAGCTCTCTGCATGGCTGGACTTGAAGTCAATCATCACCAATTTCCTGGGTAATCAGAAGTGCGGAATACGTGAAGGTCGTCGGTGAGTTGATGGACAGTTTTCAGCAACTTGGTGCTCGAATGTCGATAAAAATGCACTTCCTTAGGTCCCATCTAGATTATTTCCCAGATAACTGTGGAGATTACAGTGAAGAGCAGGGAGAACGCTTCCACAAAGACATACGGGTGATGGAAGAACGCTACCAAGGTCGGTGGGATGTGAACTTTCTGGCGGACTGTTGTTCGTGCCTGAAGAGGGATGTCCCATCTGCTCAACACAATCGGAAGTCCCTGAAAAGGTCATTTATTCCGCAGTAGTGTGTACTGTTTGGATGCGCTCTGAATACACCTATGGTTCATCTGTTTGGAGTTTAAACCTTTATTTATGCTTCTGTCGGATTCACTAGTAAACCAGTCAGAGCAACGTTTTGGTTCATATGAGTGGAATAACTTATTACAAAATCGAGCTATTCGAGTAAAACGGATGCCATTTTCCGAATCAGCATGAAAAATTGACTTAAAAACAGCTGAGACACCCCTGACCTTATAAATCACACATTCCGTTCCAATATCCGTTCCAATATACACCATTCCAATATACATCGGAATTATACATTATGCATTATACATTATACATTGGACATTATACATTATACATTACATTATACATTGGACATTATACATTATACAATGGACATTATACATTTTTGGGATTCCGGAACAAATTCTGACAACACCTCTGCTGTCTCGCCGACATATCATGGAACACATCATGAACGTCCAAGTCGCAATGTTAAATGAACATTGCATGTAATGAACATTAGGTTCAATGAACATTGCGTTCAATGAATGAACAATGAACTAAATGAACAAGTCAACGCATGAACATCACATCTACAGCACACCAATGAGCCAGAAGGATCAGATCCTTACCGCTTGGGGTGAAGTTTACAGACGCCATGGTACCAGTGGCGTACCGAAGAAAGGAAATTTGTGGCAGTTGCCCCCCTGAGAGGTTGTGGGGCAACATGAACGCGCCGGGTTCTGAAAAATTGGGTCGCAATCCTTAAAATTCCAACTAAGACCCCACGAATTGCACCGGGGTCCCTAAAAGTCGAATTGGGGACCAAAAAGTAACGTAGGGACATCAAAATGGAGCTGGAGCCCTCCGAAATCGCACCGCGACCCCTAAAAACACCGGGATTTTTGTTTAAAGTCGCACAGAGGCACCCGAAAGTGACGCTGGGGGCCACCAAAATCGTACAAATGCAGCCAAGGCCACCCCCCCCCCACTTAGCAATCCAAAATACACTAGTTAAAAGAAGAAATCTTTGATTTTTTTTTGCAACGCACAACACTAAATTCTAGCCCCTCCCCCTCCCGGCCATCCCATTTAGCAACCAAAAGTGCGCTAGATCAAACGAGAAATTTAAAGATTGTACGCTAAACACTAAGCTTACGACGCGCCTTGAAGGCTGAGAGCTTTCTTTTCTCACATTTTTTTTTGGCCAGTCCTCGTTTGGAAAATCCTGGCTGCACCACTGGTGCTGGCACCACTGGTGTTGGCACCAGCATCGACTCGAACACATCTGCTTGTTTCTATCGGGCATTGAGCGCATTGCCCTCACGTCTGCCATCCAGTCAAACATCCGCATATGCAGGTAAATATATTACAAATCTATGCCTTGTATGTAGCGTATCGTCACGATAACAAAAGCACACGTACAAGTATGTACAGTTCCACATCTAAAAATGAAGACTTGGATATGGACTTTGGGATATTTATAAAAACGAGCGCGCGCGACGCGCACGCGACTCGGCCCATTCCGAGGCACTAGAGAACATTCGCGGGGTGACGTCACTCGCCGACGGTGGCGCCGCTCGCGGCGGAGCCGGTCAGGTACTGACGCGCGGCCGCCGGCGGCCCCCCGGCCGCGACGCGCCCACCGCTGATCCACTACACGACAGGCAAACCTGGCGCGGCGCCAAGGCGGCACGCGCATCCTCACGAACGTAAAACCGCAGCGATGATGATGTGCGCCCGGCCCCGGCGACCGCAAATGAACACGAGACGGGGCGTGCCGCCGGCCGCGAGAAGGAGGAAACACACACTACTTTGCACAGCCGTCTTACCCTCAAATACCTCCGTCCGCCCGCCGGTTCCAGGCCAACAATCGGCCGCCCCACAATATAAGACCAGGTCGTCGGCGGAAAGTCGCCGCGACACACCAACAAAACAGCTCTAAAAAGCGTGCACTAGAGACGAGTGGGGCCGCACAACGCTCGTCACGCGGCATTGTCCGCCGTCCAGGGAACGACGCGGCACCGCGACGCCTCTCTCGACGCCACCGGTCCCGCGCACGCCGGTCACGTGACTAGAGGGGACGGGTCAAGGCCGGTCTGCGCGTCGCGCCGTCGCACCGCCCCTCGAAGCGCGCCCGCCAAAACGCGGCCGAGAAAGCCGCGCGCAGACACCCGCCGGCGCGGCCGCAAAATGCCGCCACGTGCTAACAAAATATTCCGTCTGTGTTCTCGGCGGCGTCCGGACCTGATACGGCTCCTGATATATGTCTTGAGTGGCGCTTCCGGGTCAAGGTCGCCGCCGCCGGTGCGGAGCCGGCGACCGCCTCTCAAAAATACTATTCCGCCCCAAAAATAGACACGCCGGGTGTGATTCGTGAGCGCGCACGCTACGTCGTGCAGGACTCGGTGCCACACGCTGTACAAGTGCCGTCAAGCCGGACAGATTGTCAGAGGCCGTACCTCGCACGACAAACGGCTTGGCGGGCTGCCGGCAAGCAATATCGGCCGCGACGTAGCCCGGCCATCTCTCTCTCTCTGCAGCACTTCGTCGACAAAACTGGGCCACATTTGAAGTGGGCGCCCGCTCAAGACCCCGGAAACCGCCCGGAGCGTTGCCGGGCCTGGCACGATACGACAGACCCCGGCTAAAGTGACACAAACCGGTCGCTCTTCGCCGCGATCGGCACCGCGGCACGCTCCTTCGCTCGCGGCTCACAAAACCCAATACAACTGGGTGGAATCCGGCGGAGTCTGTTGGAGCTTCGCGGCCGCCGGCGGACTTCAGCCGACCACCTCCGGCTCGAAGGTGATGCGCTGCGTGCGCGGGTCGTAGAAGCCGGCGCGGTAGAAGGTCTCGTTGTCGCCGGCGGCGAGACTCCGGGTGCGGTACTCGACCATGGTGACCACGCTGCACCGGTGGCTGATGGTCTGCACGTCGTTCTCGTCCATGTGCGGAGACTCGAACAGGGCGCCCTGCGAAACGGTGGCCGAGTCAATCCCGCCGCTGGAGGGGCGGCCGGTGTGGCCGAGTCGAACAGGCCGCTGAAGGGGCGGCATGTTGGTTGCAACAGGGCTCTCGGAGCAGTTACAAACATGGCTCTCGGGCAACTGAAACAAGGCTCCCAGAGAAGTTGTGAACAGGGCTCCAGGAGAAGCTAAAACAGGGCTCTCAGGGCAGTTACAAACAGGTGTGTGGTTTTCCACTATGAGAGCACACACTTCAAGGGAGCTCGGGCCCAATTCGGATCCAATGCGCTCATCAGGCACAAACAAATGTGCGCAAGCGCATACAACCGAAAGGCTGGCCGAGTAACAGACATGCAGTCGCACGCAGTAAACCCAACTGAGAATTAATGCAATCATCATGAAAAACACAGACTGATGTTTCCGGCCACTCGTGGCACCACGAGTCGGTCGGTTATTTGAGCGTTAGGACGCATCGACCAGGTTTGGTCATTTAGCGGCTGGCACGAGTCCAATCAGCAGGAAACACCTGCGACTCGCTGTTCCGCGAGTCACAGCGCGACTCGCTGCTTCGCGAGTCACAGCGCGACTCGCTGCTTCGCGAGTCACAGCGCGACTCGCTGCTTCGCGAGTCACAGCGCGACTCGCTGCTTCGCGAGTCACAGCGCGACTCGCTGCTTCGCGAGTCACAGCGCGACTCGCTGCTTCGCGAGTCACGGTGCGACTCGCTGCTTCGCGAGTCACAGCGCGACTCGCTGCTTCGCGAGTCACAGCGCGACTCGCTGCTTCGCGAGTCACAGCGCGACTCGCTGCTTCGCGATTCACAGACTCGCCGACTCACGTTCGGCTCGTTGAGCGGCTTGTCGAGTCCGCACGTCTCCTCCGGGTGGTAGAACCAGGCGACCTGCACCAGCTTGCGGCCCGAGGTGGCCTCCCACAGCGCGTGGATGCGGCCGACGTACGGTCGGTCGGGCAGACCGGCCGACAGGAACACGGCGCAGTCGCCCACCTGGCGGCAGAAAACGCAACTATCGTCCGCGCGTTCAAAGCCAACTCACGGCCTCCCGTTGTTTGTTGATGTTTGTTTATCGGTTGGTTCACGACACACTTGATGCACATTCACGGCTAATGGCGCCGCCCACACTGTTTCGTCGGTGGGCCGCGGGATCGGGAAATGTCCTGAGTGGCGCTAGAGTCGAACCCGGGACCTTTGGTACCCACAGCCCGACACCTTAACCACTCGGCCATCCCCGCCCCCTCACGGCCTCTCAATCGACAAGTTGAGCACTTGTCGACCGAGAGCCGGATAATTAACGTAGAAAAGATGTCCTGTTCTACTGCTACGGCAGAGGGGCAGGCAGAGGGGCAGGTGCTACGGCAGAGGGGGGTCGCGGCCTGGCCCCGCCCTCTTGAGGCGTCATTAGGCGGCAACCAGACAGACAGGCGATTGATTATTTGGGCTTAATGGCGCGCCGACTACGAGGTCATTTAGCGCACGAGGCAGACAGGTGACATTAGGCAACCATCAGACAGACATTTCGCACGCTGGCTGTGAGGCTGACAAGCATCCCCACCTGGTCCAGCAGAGGCAGATACAGAAATCTGGCGCGGAGGGAGAATTAAAGAAAAAGAACCCGCACTCGAAATATTCATGAGATTTGAGAGCTAACATTCATCCGGTCAGCTCAAGACAATATTTATGTACTACAATTCCTTAGGTATCGATAAAATGCTATTGAAGGCAAAATATCTGCAACATTAATTCTCTTCGTGTATGGCCCTTCGCTCCTCCCATGGATCCGCCACCTCGCTCCAGCATCTACTCGATAATCACTACACAGAGGCATCCACGAAGTTACAAACAGGTCCCACTATGAGATCACACACTTAAAGGGAGCTGACGCTCGCTGCAGAGACATTATATATATATATATATATATATATATATATATATATATATATATATATATATATATACATGTGTGTGTCTGTACAAATTAAGCAATAAGTGGCACATAGAGAGAAACTATATCTCCACCACAAAGCGCAACATCAACATTTCGTCACCACAAGCAGTTACGTCATCCTGAAGAAGGCCTGTGGCCGAAACGTTGATGTTGTGCTTTGTGGTGGAAATATGGTTTCTCTCTATGTGCCACTTATTGCTATATATATATATATATATATATATATATATATATATATATATATATATATATATATATATATATATATCCTGACCGTCCACGTCACACGCGCCGCACACCCCGAGACCCCGGCGGCCGCCACTCACGCTGATCTCCTCGAGGCCGCGCGCGATGCCGCGGAACACCTCGCGCTTGGCCTTGCCCTTGCTGGCGGGCCGCTTGACGCCCTTGCCGGACCAGTCCCACAGCTGCCGCTCGGGCAGGAACGGCGCGATCTCGGAGGGGTGCCGCTGTCGGGGCTGCGGGCACAGGTGCGACCGGTCACATGGGTCATGCCGCTGCGCCCAGTCACATGGATGGCCACATGGCTGCATGGATTATGCTGCTGCGATCAGTCACATGGATGGTCACATGGATACATTGGTTATGCTGATGTGCCCAGTTACATGAATGGTCACATGGCTACATGGGTTATGCTGCTGCGCCCAGTCACATGGATGGCCACATGGCTACATGCGTAACGGTCACGGAACTGTCGGGGGAGGGAGGGGGGTCACACAACAGTGAACGTCAGGAGGGGCACACAACAGCGAAGATCAGGGGAAGCGTGGCACACGTAACGGGGTCCGGTGGTGGGGCTCACACAATAGTGAAGACCAAGAGGAGGTGACACAAACACAGCAGTGAAGTCTGGAGAGCCCACGACGGGTATGGAGCGAAATTATACACCGATCATAACGACTGTAAGCCAACGAGGTCGCCACGAACAAACGTAGTCCAGTTTAATGGCAGGGGTCGCTAAGTGGCAGTAGCAGCACGTCGGAATCTTGAACCGCTATGACATACAAGACGCTTGAAATTCGGAGAAATGACGCTAACTTCCTCAGATATATTGATGCAAAGCATCTTTGGAAGCCAATGTGAGTCGTTGTTATTGGTGTTTTGGGGCGCATCAACTGCAGAGGTTATGCAGCTCCAATGTGAGTCTGGGGAGTCTTCACTTCAACTAATACCCCGGAAACAGGCCGCCAAAACAAAGTGCAACTTTAGCTTCAGGACAGAGCACCACGGAATGAAAAACAAATGCACTGTTCGTTCACCTCCTGCTGGGCCTTGCAACCTCTGCAGTCGATGCCCCTAAACCCCAATAACCAACGAACCAATCGTTCACCTCGTGCCGCACCACACAGCAGCAAATGATATGCGAGATCGTGAGGACGGGATAATCACCTCGGCCTTTTTCTTCTTCTTGGTCTCGCCGGACGGTTTCCGCGGGGACGCTGCGTCGTCCGGCTTCCGGGTGGGACTCGGCGACTTAATCCGTATCTTGAGGTCGGACTCCTGCTCCACGACGTACCCGTCCCCGGCAGAAGCGCGCCGCTTCGCAGCCTTTTTCTTCTTCTCGGCACGTTTTTCCTCGCGCGCGTCACCGTTCTTGCGATCTTCGCCGTTCGTTTGTCGGCCCTCGCCCGTCTTCTTCTTCTTTTTCCTCTCCTGTTGCGGCTCGCTTTGGCAATTTTTGCGCTCTTTTGTTTTAACTTTCTGCGCAGAGACTTTGGCTGGTTTTGCACTATCCGACTTATGCTTAGGCTTTTCCGTTCCGTTTTGCTTGGGAGCTCCGACGCGCTTCTTTTTCGACTCACCGGTTCGCACGTGTTTTAGGTTAGCTGCTTCGCCGGCACCATTTTGCTTTGGCTGTCCGTTTTTGGCCTGCTTTAACGTCTTACTTTGCTTTTGCTTGCAATTCTTACTCGGCTTTTCCGCTCCATCGTTCTTCCGTCTCTGCCTGGCTTCGCCATTCTGCTTCACGGTGCTCTTTGGACACGGCTTCGGCTCATCCACCAGCTGACGAACGCACTCCCCCTTCCACCACGACTTGGACTCGTCCACGCACTGGCCGCCCTCGCGTCTCTGTATGGACTCGTCGACGCGGCGGGGGAGGTGCGGGATGTCGGGTCGGTCGTCGACGATCCCCAGGCGACTGGCCGCGCGCTGACTTGACGTGACCGATGTGCCCGACGAAGTGCGTCGGCGTCGACGGGTGATGGTGTCCAGCGGGTCCTGGTCGTGTTCTGCCGGCACAGAGGACGCGCGTCAGATACACACTCGCACTCGACAGCGAGCAGTGGCCGTGAAATACCGCCAGGTGGGTGTAACCAGCTCACCATAGTACAGCCAGCACAGTCTTGGCAATACTGTGTGTTCAGCACAAGCACAACTGATGAGAATAAAAGTTATTCCTCCCTCTCGTAGTCCTGGACTACTTACAATGCGCTGACTTATTGTGTTGCAGTTTTCCCCTCTGATTTAGCTACGTTGATTCAGTTCGATGATGATGATTCCTGGGGTTTTAGGGTGCGTCAACCTATGTGGTTTATATTGCTTGATTCAGTTCGACCAACTTTTGTTTATTAGGTGGTTCACGACGCACTTTATGCACGTTCACGGCTAATGGCGCCGCCCACACTGTTTCGACGGTGGGCGGCGGGATTGGGAAATGTCCTGAGCGGCGCTAGTGTAGAACCCGGGACCTTTGGTACCCATAGCCCTGGCGTATTTGCCCAATCACTGAATGGCCAAGGTGTTGACAGCCTTTCCAGTTTGGCCCGCCACACGAGGCCGTACGGCGCTCCATTTCCTCACGCCGAACGGCGGCACAGCTCAACAACCCTACCCCCCCCCCCCCGTCCACCCTGAGAAATTACCCAAATGACCCTGTAGTCGGCGCGCCCTCACCAAATAGTCAAGCAGGTTAGTTATTAGAGCTATAGGGCGCATCGACTACATACATAATCAATCAAAACACCAACAAGAAATTCTGAAGACCACCACGTCTCCACACGCCCAGACGCTCGGCCGCTCGTTGCCACCCAGGCGCCGGGGGGGGGGGACTCACCGACGGTGGGGTAGTCGCGCGGCAGCAGCCGGATGCCCTCCAGCCTCATATAGCCGCTGTCGCCGTCGTCGAACTCCACGTACAGCATGCCGGGCACGGGCGCGGCGCCCTCGGTCACCGTGCCGGGGAACAGGCCGCGCAGCTTGGGCGACCAGTTGGCCGTCACCCGCGTGCCCTTGGTCAGCGCCGAGAACGAGGCCGGCCGGACTTCCCGCACCTGCGGTCACAGCCGGTCAGGGCTTAGGGTCGTGTGGCCAGGGCCTGGGGTCACAGGTGGTGCCAGGGTCTGGGGTCGCAGGTGATCAGGGTCTGGTGTCGCAGATGGTCAGGGTCTTGGGTCGCAGTGGCCAGGGTCCTGGGGTCACAGGTGGTGCCAGGGTCTGGGGTCGTATGTGGCCAGGGCCTGGGGTCACAGGTGGTCAGGGTCTGGGGTCGCAGGTGGTCAGGGTCTGGGGTCACAGGTGGTGTCAGGGCCTGGGGTCGTATGTGGCCAGGGCCTGGGGTCACAGGTGGTCAGGGTCTGGGGTCGCAGGTGGTGTCAGGGTCTGGGGTCGTATGTGGTCAGGGCCTGCGGCCACAGCCGGTCAGGGCTTAGGGTCGTATGTGGCCAGGGCCTGGGGTCACAGGTGGCCAGGGTCTGGGGTCACAGGTGGTCAGGGTCTGGGGCCGCAGGTGGTCAGGGACTGGGTCGCAGGTGGCAGGGCCTGCAGGGTCCAGGGAGCCTGGGGTCACAGGTGTCAGGGCCTGGGGTCAGGTGGTCAGGTCTAGGGTCCAGGCCAGGGTCTAGGGCCTGGGGTCACGGGTGGTCAGGGTCTGGGGTCGCAGGTGGTCAGGGTCTGGGGTCGCAGGTGGTCAGGGTCTGGGGTCGCAGGTGGTCAGGGTCTGGGGTCGCAGGTGGTCAGGGTCTGGGGTCACAGGTGGTCAGGGTCTGGGGTCGCAGGTGGCCAGGGTCTGGGGTCACAGGTGGTCAGAGTCTGGGGGTCGCAGGTGGTCAGCGCCGAGAACGAAGCCGGCCGCACCTCCGTACCTGGAGTCACAGGTCAGAAGTGTTCGAACACGAGTCGCAGGCCAAATGAGGAGGGATGATGATCGATGATTATTGGGGTTTTAGGGTGCGTCAACCCATGTGGGTCATATTGCGTCCATGACAAGCTTCCTTAAGCACACGTCAGATTGTCACATATGAATATAAAACATCGGTAGTTATTTGGGCTTTGGGGCGCTTAATATAAGATATCTGGGGAAGCAAGTTATCAGCTAGGCAGGCGCATATATTACTTGAAATCCTATCTCCGCAAGGAAGCACAATACTGCTCTATTGTGCATAAATCAGGAATCATTTCCCAGTAAAACAAATTAGAGGGATTGGGCCCCACAGGTCATACAGGGCTACACTGCAGCATGCAGAGGGTCAGAGCTAGGTCAGATAGATGCCAAACAGGACCACAGCAAGGCTAGATAGAGTTGTCCGGGCGCCCAATAATGCTATTACTATCTCAGCACATCCAAATCTACCGGACAGCATGGACTCGTAACGACCGCTCAGCACCTCAGCACCGCAATTCTACCGGACTCTACCACAATCCACGCGTAGGCACTGGCACGCACCGCCTGGTTGAGCAGCTCCTCCTGGGTGTAGATCTCGGGTCGGTGACACCGTTCGCCCTCCACGGTGACCCCGTAGAGGTCGGGCGGCTGGATGGGCCGCACCATGCTCCGGTAGAACAGGCCGTCGATGAGCACCAGCAGGCGGGTCTCCTCAGCCAGGTCGACGGCAGCCAGCGCCGGCTCTCGAGACGCTGTAGAACACAGGCCAGGTCAGGTCAGGTCAGGTCAGGTCAGCGGCGTCCAGCGCTGGCTCTCGAGACGCTTCGGAACACGGGTCAGGTCGGGTCGGGTCAGATCAGGTCAGGTCAGGTCATGTCAGCGGCGTCCAGCGCTGGCTCTCGAGACGCTTCGGAACACAGGTCAGGTCGGGTCAGATCAGGTCAGCGGCGGTCAGCACCAGCTCTCGAGACGCTGCAGAGCACAAGTCAGATCAGATCAG
The DNA here is from genome assembly GCA_034440575.1 of Imbricaverruca yamaguchii. Taxonomy (NCBI): domain Eukaryota; kingdom Metazoa; phylum Arthropoda; class Thecostraca; family Neoverrucidae; genus Imbricaverruca; species Imbricaverruca yamaguchii. The sequence continues at coordinate 970,432 of JAOTOL010001485.1, read as the reverse complement.
GGCACTCCAAGGGGAGTGGCTCTGGTGACGCCACATAACACACGCCGGGCCGGTTCGGTTGAGGTTGGGGCCAGCTCCCAGGCGACAAATGTAAAATTCCACTATTTTCACCAAGCCGCATATTAACATTGTCCCGCCCTACCTCTACGGCCATTATTCACTGGGGCCCAAAAGAACAAAAACCCGTCCAGGTGCTAACCCGTGTCAAGAGAAGCCGACGGCGATGGACGTGAACGGTGGATGGTGGACGTGAACGGTGGATGGTGGACGTGAACGGTGTGTGGTGGACGTGAGTTGTGGACGATGGTGGACGTGTACGGTGGATGGTGGACGTGCACGGTGGATGGTGGACATGAGTGGTGGACGATGGTGGACGGCGACGGGAGTGGAGCGGCTGTCCACTCCCGGCGACGGTCAGCCGCACAGCGGCCACTCACGTGCTGCGGCCACGCCGTTGACGGACTTCTCCTTCGGCTCCGTCCACTCGGTGGCCGTAGTGGGCGGAGTTGTTGGCGAAGCTGTGGCCGTAGTGGGCGGTGTTGTCGACGAAGCTGTGGGCGGAGCTGTGGCTGGAGCTGCGGATGGAGCTGCGGATGGAGCTGCGGATGGAGCTGCGGATGGAGCTGCGGATGGAGCTGCGGATGGAGCTGCGGATGGAGCTGCGGATGGAGCTGCGGATGGAGCTGCAGATGGAGCTGCGGATGGGGCTGTGGGTGAAGCCGTGGGTGGAAGCCTGGGTGGAACCGTTGGTGGAACTGTTGGTTGAGCTGTAGGAGGAGCTGCTGACGAAGCTGCTGGTGGAGCTGCGGGTGGGGCTCCGGGCGGAGCTGTGGATGAAGCTGCGGATGGAGCTGTGCGAGCAGTTGTGGACGGAGCTGCCACTGCTTCAGGCGCCGTCGTGCTCGCCGCGTTCTCCGCCGGCGCCGGCGACGGCAGCGCTTCGGCGGGCGGCCGGGCCGGCCCGTCACCGGCGGCGTGCCACTTGGGGGTCGCCGGCGCCTCCCGACTGAACCGCTTCGCCGGCGACGCCTCGCCGCGGCTGTGCGACCGCTTGGCGGCGGCCGCCTCCCGGCCGGGCGCGCGCTTGGCGGCGGCCGCCTCCCGGCCGGGCGCGCGCTTGGCGGCGGCCGCCGACTGGGTCGCCTCGTGGCTGACGGAGCGCTTCTTGACGCTGTGCTCGACCGGCCGCGGCGGCGGCGGCGGCGGCGGTGGAGGTGGCGGCGGCGGCGGCGGGGGCGGGGGCGGGGGCGGCGGCGGCGGCGGCGGCGCCACCGGCATCTCCTCGCCGTCGCTCAGCTCGTGCTTCATGATCACCTCGGCCTTCAGCTTGGGCTTGAGCTTGGGCTTGAGCAGCGGGTAGCACTTCTTCTTGGCGACGATCGTCTCCGTGTCGTCGGGCGAGAACGAGTGCTTCTTGGGCGGGCAGAGTTTGCGCTTCTTGCGGCTGCTGGCGTGCTCCGGATCGGACGCGGTGGTGTCGGGGTCGGCCGTCTGCGGCACGCGCCGCTTCTTGCACTCCGCCAGCGCCTGCGCACACACACGGTGGTGAACGCGCACGTCTTATTTTTTTTTTTAGGGGCATCGACCATGTTTATTAAAGGCCCCCCCAACCCCCCACGTCTACCGAAAGTCAACCGCAACAGCACTGCACAGTGTTGAGTGGTTGGTTGGCTTATTTGGGTTTTAGGGCGCATCAACCGGGTTTGGTAATTTGGTGCCCATATTGTGTTGAGTGACAGACAGTTCGAAAGTAATATAGGATGGCCTGCAACAGTGTAAAATAATTCACCATGTGGCCTGGAAATACACAGTTAATAAGCGACTAGACAGCCGCGAGAACCCTGCATTCTAGCATTGAGTTCGGCTGCTAAGGTAGGCTTAAGCTCAGCTCAATACGACAGTTGTTATTCGGTAGTTAGTTATTTTGGCTTTAGGGCGAATCGACCATGTTGATCATATAGCGCCCATAACAGTGCTCCTTTCTACTTAGGTTTCAAGTCCTGACCAGGTTTGCTTTGACGTGTAAGTAGCACTAACTATACTCAAACAAGTGCAATATCTTTACCTCCCTTGGTACATGGCAGCAAATTGCACTTGTGAGAGAAACTCTTGCGGGAATGTCGTTGTTGGTTGGTTATTGGCTTTACGGCACGTCGATCGTTGAATCATGTAGCGTCGCTAGTCTCTCACGCCGATTGGTCGCGAGCGAAGAATAGCAACAGGTGAGACTCAAACCCACAATCTTTCGATTGTGAGACAAGCAACTCACCCCTAGACTACTCGTCCCCATGTGGGAATGTCAAAGTCAAGTCAGCGCATGGGCGTATTCTCGGAGCGAGGCCGAGGGACGGTGACCAGCAATATATTCAGGGGCGACGGGTGAGGCATCAGGAAGACACCTCACCTGGCACTCGTCTGCCACCATCGAATCGGATTGGTGAGGGCGGCTTTAGGGCGCATCGACTGCATTGGTCATTTAGCGGATGGGGGGGGCTGAGCGTCACCTACCCGGATTCCGTTCATGTACTTGTCGCGCTGCTTGCTGCAGAAGAAGAAGCTGGCCGTCTCGGCGCACTTCTCGTCGTTCCACCGGTCGCCCAGGCAGCGGCCGTCCTCGCTCTCCGTGTCGGAGGCGGCGCCCGCCGGCTTGGGCGGCGCCGGCGGGGGCGAGACGGCGCGCGGCGGCGTGCGCGCCGCCTCGGCGCGGCGAGGCGGGCCGGCCGACCGGCGAGCCGCCGCCCGGCACGGCGGCCGCGGCCGGCCCGGCGAGCCGGACCGCTTGCGCGGCGAGCCGCGCTGCAGCTTCAGCTGCGCCTTGTACAGCCGCTGGATCTCGGCCAGCTGCGCGCGGATGCGCCGGATCTTGGGCGCGTCCTCCCAGAACGGCTCGATGGTGAATTGTACCTGAGCGAGTTGGTTGGTTATTCGGGGCGCATCGACTGCTTCGGTCAAACAGTGCCCATGTACCTGAGCGGCGAGACGAGGCGAGGCGAGGCGAGGCGAGGCGAGGCGAGGCGAGGCGAGGCGAGGCAAGGCGAGGCGAGGCGAGGCGAGGTTACGGGGCGCACACTGGTGGCGAGTGGCGACCACCCGAGTCGTCAGACACTGGGAGCGAGCCGAGGCTAAGTAGTCAGAAGTTCCAGTAATATGCGGGGGAGGGCGGCGGCAGGTCGGTGGTTAAGCTAAACTTCTAGCACGCTGAATGCCCCTTCCTGCCAGGGTGAGAGGCAGGTGATGCTATACGGCCTCAGCCGCACAGACGAGCTCAGACATTCACATGTCACTGGTACATATGCAACGGCCAAAACATCCGCCCTTAACGAACTAGGCGAGTTTGGGAGTTATCGGACATCTCGAAGTTCCCGGAGATGTCGGAGCTACCGGAGATGTCAGAGCTATCCGATTTTAGGAACGTGGGACTGGGCACGTGGGCCTAAGTGCGAACAAACAACCGGACACCGGTTGCTGTCGGTTTGGATGCTTCAGATTACCGGCTCCACGGCTTAAATCGCTAACGAAAACAGCGGTTCAGTCGAGTGTGGTTGACCACACTCGACTGAAAACTTCATCTTCATCGGGTACAACTTCATCTCTCTTTTTGGGTGCGCATGTACCCACCCGCACCTACACCTGCCGCACGCATCACCTGCACCTACACCTGCGGCACGCCTCACCTGCACCTGCACCTGCGGCACGCCTCACCTGCACCTGCGGCACGCCTCACCTGCACCTGCACCTGCGGCACGCCTCACCTGCACCTACACCTGCGGCACGCCTCACCTGCACCTGCACCTGCCACGCCTCACCTGCACCTACACCTGCAGCACGCCTCATCTGCACCTACACCTGCGGCACGCCTCACCTGCACCTACACCTGCGGCACGCCTCACCTGCACCTACACCTGCGGCGCACGCCTCACCTGCACCTGCACCTGCGGCACGCCTCACCTGCACCTGCACCTGCGGCACGCCTCACCTGCACCTGCACCTGCGGCACGCCTCACCTGCACCTACACCTGCGGCACGCCTCACCTGCACCTGCGGCACGCCTCACCTGCACCTGCACCTGCGGCACGCCTCACCTGCACCTGCGGCACGCCTCACCTGCACCTGCACCTGCGGCACGCCTCACCTGCACCTGCACCTGCGGCACGCCTCACCTGCACCCGCTTCTGCGGCACGCCCCACCCTCACCTGCACCTGCGGCACGCCTCACCTGTACCCGCACCTTCGGACACCTCACCTGCACCTGCGGCACGCCTCACCTGCACCTGTACTTGCGGCACGCCTCATCTGTACCTGTACCTGTAGCACGCCTCACCTGCACTTGCCGCACGCCTCACCTGTACCCGCACCTGCGGGACACCTCACCTGCATATCGTCGGCGTTGGCGGCCGGCGCGGTGGCGCGCTGCCGCAGCCAGTGTCGCGCCCGCTCGGCGCTCTCGCGGCTGCGGTAGTCGCGCCGGCCGGCCGGGTCCACCGGCAGCCGGCGCGTCAGCTGCCAGCGCGGCGGCACGTAGAACGGCCGCGCCGCGCCGCCCGCCCGCCGCAGCTCCGAGCCGGCCACGGCGCACAGCGCCGCCAGCGCCGGCGCCGGCCGGGCGCCCGCCAGCTGCGCGGGCGCCACCAGCTGGACGGCCGTCAGCAGCGACGCCAGCCCCCGGCCGGCCAGCAGCTGCTGCACGGCCAGCCCCTCGCAGAGCAGCTGCAGGCCGTCGGACGGCGCCGCCGCCGCTGGTGGAGGACGTGGCGACGGTGGCGGCGCGCCGGCCGTCGGCGCCGGCGTCGGTGCCGGCGGCGGGGGTAGCAGAGACGGCAGGTCGGCGGCCAGGTCGGCGAGCAGGTACAGCGGGCTGGCCGACTCGCTGGCGGACTCGCCGGCCGGCGAGTCGACCGGCTCGAGGGGCGGCTCGAGGCGCGGCTCCGGGCTGCCCTCGTTGATGACCAGCGCCGGCGAGCCGCACGAGTCGCTCTCGTCGTCGGCGACTGCATCTCGACTCGCGACCGGCTCGGGAGCCGGCTGACGCGGCGAGGCGGCCGGTGACGGCTCGCGGGACGGCTCGTGGGATGACTCGCGGGACTGTTCCTGGGATGACTCGCGGGACGACTCCCGCGAGACGCGCGGAGAGACGTCCGCCTCGCTCGACGGCCCGGACGCGACTGTCGGCTCCGGCCAGCCGCCGGCTGCAAGCTCCTCCTCCGCCTTCGCCGATTGGTGGACGTCCGTTGACGATTGTCCGGCGCTGGGTTCTGATTGGTGGGCCTCGGGAGACTGCTGGGTGAGGTCGACACCTGATTGATCCATCTCGGTTGTTGACTGGTCGGCTTCGGGAATGCATTGGACAGGAGAATGCTCGCAAGGCAACGGTTGGTCCTCTTCATGTTCATGCGGTGTGAAACACCCTTCCTCAGGGTTTAATGGTGAAGTGCCCTGAAGAAAGCACATCTTGTTAGGACTGGTGGTGGTGCTGGTAGTGTTGGCTAACATGGTTGTGTATTACACAGCTTAGCTCGATCTCACGCGGTGGGTAAGAAAGCAGATGTTTCCGTGGGCTAAATAATAAGGAACAATGTTGACATCAAAGCATACAAAGTGTTTGCATTGGACGAAAGATTACGCAGTTACTCCAACTGCACTTCCTGTCATGCCACACTCCCCACCCATGATCATTGGGTGGGGAAAATTCATCTGCTATCTCAAGTATCATTCCAGGACGACATTTCATGCCAGGTAGCAAAACATGTTCTCGCCTTTTCAATCTGAGAGCAAAACTGCACATCCCAAACCAGCCAGCGCTCGAACGACGGAGACCTCCTTCCCATCCTCTTTTGCCAGCTAAAGCAACGGATGGTCGCCGCGACAACGCACATCACACGACTGCTCAGAGTGGGTGGGTTTATCAGGGACTGTCATAAGTGTAGGAACAGGGGGCAGGGGGCATGCCCCTCCACACTCTTCATGAAGGCTTAATACTAATGTTATGGTGCTGCATGGCAAGAATCAACTTCAAAAGAGGTTTCCCCGACCCCACACAACACACATGTTAGACACTCCCACGCCCCCGGGGCCCGCACACCGACCTGAGAGCGTGTGAAGACTTCCCGCGCGGCCGTACACAGCTCGGTGGACGAGGCCACTTCCGGGGGCTGAGGGGAGGCCGCAGGCGGGTCCGGCGCCGCCAACACGGGCACGTGCGGCAGAGCCTGCGTCACAACGAGCGGGGGTCAGCACAGCAGCCATGCACGGGGGGGGGGGTCAGTTGATGATCTGGTGCAGCGCGTCACAACGAACGCGGGTCAGCACAGCAGCCATGCACCGGGGGGTCAGTTGATGATCTGGTGCAGCGCGTCACAACGAGCGGGGGTCAGCACAGCAGCCATGCACCGGGGTCAGTTGATGATCTGGTGCAGCGCGTCACAACGAGCGGGGGTCAGCACAGCAGCCATGCACGGGGGGTCAGTTGATGATCTGGTGCAGGCGTCACAACGAGCAGGGTCAGCACAGCAGCCATGCACGGGGGGGGGTCAGTTGATGATCTGGTGCACAAATACACGTGGAGCTTGCCATCTGTTTGGGGGGGGCTGGGTGGTTGTGTTCGTGTCTGACCATAACTACAGATAGTTATTTGGGCTTTAGGGCGATGACTACAGATAGAGCCTGCTATATGTTCGGAGGGCCTGGATGGTTCGTGTGTTCTGTTCGGCTATAACTATGGATGGAGCCTGCCCCCCCCAACATCCACAGAGTTTGCGGAGGGACCATGTACTACAGCGCTCGCATTTTATGCATCACTGTCGGGAATTTTGGTGCATTCGATCGGAACGAGAATTTGCCGGATCCGGCAAGGATATCCGGCCGGATAATTTGGTCCGATGCGGATCGCGGACACGACCGGGATCTCGCCAACAGGTAGCCACGGCCACAAAATCGGAAAATATTTAGATATGGAAATATGTATCTGTGTGGTCGTATTTGCACATATTTGGAAAACAAAATGTGAAAATATTTAGATATGGACAAACTGCTTCGTGGGGTCGCATTTGTACTTATATTTTGCACTCTCTTAACTTTTAGCGCGAATCTGTTTAGCCCTACGGCAGGGGCATATATTTCTGAAAATTACTGGTGGCGGAAGACAAAACGCATGAAGGCAATGGGCGAGCCCAAATGGATTGCGGGTCATACCACGCCATAGCGACCCATGCCAAAAGTTTCAATTATTGTGGGTTGGGGTAAAGCAAACATTGAGAAGGCACCTGTCCACTAAAAATGTACAAAACAGCCTACATGCTCTAAGGTACCACATACGACTTGATCTTCACACAATTGCCGCATGCCAAATTCTAGAACTGTGACACTGATAATATAAAGGGCAACCACACCATTTGCAGTCATAATGCACAAAACACTGTTACGGTGGCATCGCAAACCCTATGGCGACGCCAATTCTTTCTGGGCACAGCATGCCCATAGCAGTCAAGGTGCCCCTGGGCACAAATAACTAGCTATCTGTTGCCCAAATGTACATCCCGTACTAAATGTGCAAAATATACATTTCAAGATATAAGTGTACTCACTAGCACGTGTGACAGCATGTGGAAATAAAGCGCCGGTGCAACCCGGACAAAGGCTAGTTGATTGGTCGATCATTTCGGCTTAAGGGCGCGCCGACTACGAGGTCATTTAGCGGTCAGGACAGAGGTGGGAACAACTGTCGCCCACACATTCAGGAAAATCGGTTTTTGTTTATCGCAGCTGTCGCCCGCACATTAAGTGAATCCGTTTTTTCTTATCGCCGACGGAGGACGGCACATTCGGGGAATCGGTTTTTGTTCATCGCTCATGTTGATCATATAGCGCCCATATAATCGGATTTGCTTATCGCTGCTGTTGCCCGCACATTCGGGGAAGTGCGTTTGTGTTCGTTCGCCGCCGCGGGGAGACTCACCGGCTGCTGGCCGACGGCGGCGATGGTCGGTACGCCGGCGGCGGCTGGCAGGGCCACGTGTACACTGGGCGCGAGGTGCTGATGCTGAGGCTGATGCTGGGGCTGATGCTGGGGCTGATGCTGGGGCTGATGCTGATGCTGATGCTGCGGCGGAGGTGGTGGTGGTGGTGGTGGTGGTGGCGGCGGAGGCGGAGGCGGAGGCGGAGGCGGCGCCGACTGCAGGATGAACGGCGCCGGCTGCTCGGTGTGGGTGTAGTACACCGACTGTGGATGCAGGGGCAGCGTTAAATGGGGGTGGATGTAGTACACAGACTGTGGGTGTAATGGAGGCGTTAGGTGGGGATGTAGTACACAGACTGTGGGTGTAATGGAGGCGTTAGGTGGGGGTGTAGTACACAGACTGTGGGTGTAATGGAGGCGTTAGGTGGGGGTGTAGTACACAGACTGTGGGTGTAATGGAGGCGTTAGGTGGGGGTGTAGTACACAGACTGTGGGTGTAATGGAGGCGTTAGGTGGGGGTGTAGTACAGACTGTGGGTGTAATGGAGGCGTTAGTGGAAGGGGTGTGTACACGACTGTGGGTGTAATGGAGGCGTTAGTGGGGGTGTAGACAGTGGGATGGGTAGGTGGGGTGTAGTACACAGACTGTGGGTGTAATGGAGGCGTTAGTGGGGGTGTAGTACAAGGCTGTGGGATAGTGGCGGGTTAGCTGGGGGTGGGGTTAGTGCACAGACTGTGGGTGTAATGGAGGCGTTAGGTAGGGATGTAGTACACAGACTGTGGGTGTAATGGAGGCGTTAGTCAGGGTGTACAGGCTGTGGGATAGTGGCGGGTTAGCTGGGGGTGGGTGTAGTACACAGACTGTGGGTGTAATGGAGGCGTTATAGGTGGTTAGTACAGGCTGTGGGATCAGTGGCGGGTTGGGGGGAGGCGTTGGGGGTGGGGTGTAGTACACAGACTGTGGGTGTAATGGAGGCGTTAGTGTTAGCTGGGGGTGTGTTGCACCGACTGTGGGTGCAGCAGCGGCGTTATGTGGGGTGTAGTACATCGATGGAGGGCGCGGTAGTGAGGTTAGACGTGTCACACCCAATGTCACGTAACGTGCACATTGGCGACATGCAAGTGCCAGACGAGTTCATGTGTGAATTTGTTGACCCCAATTATAGACGGGCCTCATAATATCCAGACATCAAATGGCTACATCTGGGGAGGGGGGGGCTTACTGGCCACAGTACACAGCCCGACCCGGACCGCGACCGCACACCTGACCGTGACCAGACCTTGTTTGTTTATTGGGCGATTCACGACGCATTTTATGCGCATTCACGGCTAATGGCGCCGCCCACTCTGTTTCGCCGGTGCGCTGCATGCTTTGGAAATGTCCCGACGGGTGCGAGTGTTGAACCCGGGAACTTTGGTGCCCAGATTTCAACACCTTAACCACTTAGACATCCCCCATGGCCATGACTCGACCTGACCATGGCCCGACACAGCCGTGACCGTGACCCGGCCCAGCCGTGACCGTGACCCTGACCCCAACCCGGCCGTGACCCGACTTGACCCGCCGCGGCCGTAGCCCGACCTGGCCGTGACCTGACTCGGCCGTGACCCGCCGCGGCCATGGCTCGACCTGGCCGTGACCTGACTCGGCCGTGACCGTGACCTGACCCGCCATGGCCCAACCTGGCCGTGACCCGTCCCAGCCGCGACTCCGGCCCGGCCGTGACCCCGACCTCGACGGTGCCCCGCCGCGGCGGCGAGCCTGACCTGCAGCGGCGCCGCCGGAATGATGTACTGCACGGGCAGCGGCGCCGCCGACGTCGACGACTGCGCCACCGGCACGGGCGCCGGCTGGATCGGCTTCAGTCGGCTGGTCGGGTCGTCCTTCTTCAGACCCGACTGGAAGCGCAACGACACCCACGGTCACAGGCCACAGTGGCTCAGTTGGTAGAGCGTCGGAGTCTTGGTCGCAAGATTGTGGGTTCGATTCTCGCCACCAACGGCAGTTCTCATAACGAACGGGGGCTTATTAGGTTTGCGCCGACTACGAGGCCATTTAGCGCATTTATCGAGTCCACCCGCGACCAAGCGGCGTGAGAGGTTGGCGGCGCTGACCTATCACGCCGATTGGTGAGATGACAAAGCGGTTGAATACGTCGTAAAAGAACCCAAGGACCGGTCACAGACGCAGACTTGTTAGTCAGACATTTGGGTTTTAGGGCGCCTGTACCAAAAATCGTTATCATTTAACACACAGACTTGCATTCAGGAGACCGGGACAGATTATGGCTTTACGACGCGCCCAGCAGGTGAGACCATGTGGCGCCGCCTGCCTCTCGCCGTGGCTGGAAGGGGGCACTGCTGGGGATCGAACCCCGACCATCTGGCGCGCCAAACGCTCAGCTTAACCACTGAGCTACCGGCGCCCTGTATTGAGGCAATACACAACAGACTTGTGGCTGTTACAACCTCGAGTTGAAAACATAAAACATGATGCATGTCATAATAAATACAGCAGGGCGAGTTGCAGATCAGTCCGACTCGGGCGGCGCGTCAGACAGGTGCTGCCGTAGGTGGCGACCGAAGATCGGCACGGAAAGCCGCGTCAGCTCTGGTGACAACGAGTTGTACATAGGTGGCGCTCTGGAGCTGAATTGCGATGCAAATCTCGGACGTCGCAAATGACCGTTACGGTCTGGCATGCCTATCCCCCCTCGCGCAGAATCACCTCTTCCCCATCTCAGTGCGGGACCGGGGGATATACAAGTGACGGTAACTATTCCAGACCAAGATGGCGGTGACACGCAGTCTCTGATCGGTGTGTCGCCGTCTCGCTCTTGTCACCATAAAGGTTTTGTTTTGTGGTGACTTTTCAAAGCCTGTTTTCTTAATTTAGATTTGGATCCAATGTAAACATGTTGAATGAGTGCCAACTTCACCTTCAAGATGAAGGTGAAGTTCGTTGGGCACTTCCACTAACTGTTGCCAACTTCACCTTCAAGATGAATGAGTGCCAACTTCGTGAGTGCCAACTTCACCTTCAAGATTTCAAGATTTCAAGTGCTCGCAATCGTTGAAAGAAAACGTTGCGTGGCGACCTTTTGCATACCGGTCAGCAAGCCGCGCCACCTAGTGACGAGACGCTGTACCTCCGCAAGCTGCCGACATTAATTTGATTTGATTATTTTGGCTTAAGGGCACACCGACTACGAGGTCATTTGGCGCCCATAAGCTGCCGACACTGACAGCAATGTGGGTGCACGGTTTCCCCTGTTTGGTGGGAATTGGGGAAGGCATCTCCTGAAACTTTGTAGGAATGAGCATTATGTGTATGGCATTGCACGGAAAAATACACGGAAACTGTCCCGTCTCCCCCCATCCGAAATGGCATGGCTGAAGACCCCGGGTGGGTTGGCGGAGTGCCACCCCCCTCCACACTGCTTTGGCACCCTGCTAATGCTAATTTGTCATTTTCTATACACAATCTGAAAATAAGTCTTGAAAATAAGGACTTGGATTGACCCCTGGCTTCGCAAGAGATCTCCAGCACTAGCTTATGAAATGGCCCCGGAACCTTTGAATTCGCCGCAGGCACACCAAATATTTCATGTCACGCTCCACTTGCTCCATGGGACAGTTTTCACACATTAGCCGTGAATGTGCATAAAGTGTGTCGTGAACCAACCAATAAACAAGGGACAGTTTTCACTCGCACCGCTAGGTGGCCGCAGATACCACAGCAAGCTTACATTGTGTCCGCTAGATGTCAGCAGCGGCTCGGCCGGCGGCTGCTGGATGTAGAGCTGCGGCGGCTGGGAGGGCAGCACCGTCAGCTGCTGCTGCTGCAGCGGCGGCATGCACTGGTAGGGCGACCACAGGACCGTCGGTCGCGGCACGGGCTCGGCTGGAACAGACGCGTCAGCTGCGTCAGCGGGCAAAGTCAGCACCGTGGGCGGCATGCTCGGTCGGCGGTGCAGCAACCATTGGAAAGTCAGTGAGCAGGGGCCGGTGTGGTTGATGTCAATCCGGGTTCGACTCTAGCGCCACTCAGGGCGTTTCCCAACACAGGCGAGGCGCCATTAGCCTAATGTGCATAAAGTGTGTCGTGAACCAACCAATAAACAAGTCAGTGAGTAGGTGCCATTTTGATACACGAACAGGCATGTAATAATTGGGTCATAATGACAAAATCAAATCACATCAAAACTTCCTGAAGTTGGCAGAACGGCACAAACTCAATTAGAAACAGTAGTCTTGAACCATTAACTTCTCAATGAGACGTTGCGTCAGTCGTTTTGCAAGCATGTGGGTGTTACCACCGCCAGTAGTGCAGCATCGTATTTTGTACCTTTCACTTCTAACCTTACCATGGTGGTGGATTTGTGCTTCATGGCGCGTCGACTGCATTGGCCATTTTGCGCCCATATTGAACCCTACTATAGAAATCAAACTTCTCCATCGACCGCCTCTAAAAGCACGAGCATGACAGCCCCAGTTGAAACGAACGTATGTCACCGCCACTGCTATCGGAGACCACGGTTCCGAAAACATCAGCACCACACAGCACATAGCCTCGCCCTCCCCGGTGTCTCACCGACAGTGCGCGGCACGAGCATCCAGTGACCGGTGGTGGGGTCACTGTGCAGCTGGTAGCTCTGCGGGTACCCCGTGTACAGCTGAGTGGCTGGAACGGGCACACATTGTCAGTACAGGCGTAGCTCTGCGGGTACCCCGTGTACAGCTGAGTGGCTGAAACGGGCACACATTGTCAGTACAGGCGTAGCTCTGCGGGTACCCCGTGTACAGCTGAGTGGCTGGAACAGGCACACATTGCAGTGTCCTAAATTACTAGCGTTAGCTGTGCGGATGAAGAAAGAAATTGCTTGGGATTAGTGAAATTTGAAAGAAAATAAAGGATCGCCACTTAAGGATTAAAAAAGTGGGATGCCTTTCACTTCAAGCACATGCATTTTACATTTTTCAGAGTCGTGTGTATAGGCCGCCCACACATGTGGCAAAATGGTAAAAACCTAAGACAAGGATGAAATAAGCACAATTCTCATTAACTGTGAATTTCTAGGGCCACATGGTCAATTATTTTACACAGGCACACATTGTCAGTACAGGCGTAGCGCTCGTAGCTCTGTGGATACTCCACGTACAGCAAGGTGACTGAAACAGGTACATCCCGTCAATACAAACGAGCTATTTGGCTACTCCAGCCTCAGCGGGGTGACTGAAATAGGCGAACCTCGTTGGGACACCAGGCCGCGGGAACCACACGGGAGGGGTGCAGCCGGTTCATAGCGATCGTAATCGTTACTATGGCGTCGCATATATGAAGCCACCCATCGGATCAGGTGACAAATAAATACCACCACCGACCAGGTGATTTCCCTACTTTTAAGACAGGCCCACCACCTCTCTCCTGAGATATTCCTCTTTCAGGAAGCTTGCACTTCCACCAACTGTTGTTCGTTCGCGCCGCCATTTTCTATGTTCACTAATGTTTCATATCAGGGCATTTTCCTGCATACTGACTGGTTGGTATTTTGTACAGTACCCCTCGAGCTGTGCCCCCCCCCCCCTCTCTCATCTGTGTCAACCGATCGAAGGTGCCCATTTGGCCCTTGGAGCAAACAATTACATTACAAACTTAAAATGCTTGGCATGTGAAAAGTTAAACGTGAAAGGAGCCAATGACAGCTGATCGTAACTTGGTGGTGGAGGGAGGGGGGGGGGGGGCAAGGACGGCAGATCGCGGGACGCAGCCACCACCTTGCCATCACCAGACTTGTGCTCGACTCCAGTTGAATCGAGCATCGCTTTACGAATCAACCGTTGTTGGATGAGTCGCGAGCTGAATCGATTCTTTTCCCAAAATATATCTTGACTCGTGAGTTGAATCACATCTTTCTTAAAAAAATGAGTTGAATCATGGTGGTGGTTTAAATGAGTTGAATCATGGGTCAATCATTCAAATATCATGTGTGGGCAGTGCACACTGAATCATATGGCTCATGCGTCTGATACCACAGTCGGATCTGAATCGATTCAAATTTATGTCAGTCTGTTTGAGTTGCGAGTCGAATCAGATCTCAAGATCTATGAGTCACATGTGAGTTGACTAAAAAAATGTGTAGTCGAGCACAAGCCTGGTCATCACCGCCGGTTATGGACATGGTATCGGAATCTGGACACAGAGTTTTAGCGTTGCCAATAATCAACGCGGCATGAAGTTACAGCTCAGCAGCTTGGCACAATCGATGATAACTTGTGCAGGTCCGGCCTGTTTCATTGTACGCGGAAAATTGCGGTGCATGTATTCGTGTATGTATTACACCTTCAATATTCGTGTATGTATTACATGTACGTTTTTTCAAGCGCCCTTTCACTCAGAAAGTGTCCTCTTGGCACCATGCCCACCTGCGATGGTGGTTATTGGGTTTACGACAGGTCGACCGTCGAGTCATGTAGCGTTGCCAATCTCTCACGCCGATTTGCCGCGTGTGAAGAGTAGCGACATGCGAGACTCGAACCTACAACCTTTCGATTGTGAACCTGGCAATTTACCCATAGACTACCCGCTTCCTGCCCACCGGTGGGGAAGAACCTTGGGTTATTTCGCGACGTATTCAACCGCTAAGTCTTATAGCGTCGCCAACATCTCACGCCGACTGGTAGCGGGCTGACTTGGTAAATGTCGTCGGTTGTGGGATTCGAACCCACAACCTTGCGAGCAAGAGTCCGACGCTCACCCAGCTGAGCTACCGCGGCCCCGATTGCACACGAGTGAGAAATCCTCTAAAAACGTCGTGCTCCAAGTCGTTATTGTTCCCGTCAGCTCAAGACAAGCGATGACGTCATTTACAATGGAGACCACGACGATGCGAGGCGATACGGGCGTTGCCGGGTGATACTCCTGTTGTCACCGAATTCTGACTTCGCAATAGTCAGCGCATACAAAGTCCAATGCACAAAATTTAACTGTACAATGCAGAACGCGGAATAAAGCCGTCGATTGATGCGAACGACACAGTTCGCAATCGGCACCAAGTGACGTCACATATTACATACAAAACCCGCTCGACCAGATGTGCCGTTCGTGCGCCCTTCTGACTTCGTAAGCGTAAACGCTTACAAAGTCCACTGCACAAAATTTAACTGTACAATGCAGAACGCGGACTAAAGCCGCCGATTGATGCGAACGACACAGTTCGCAATCGGCACCAAGTGACGTCACACGTTACAACAAACCGCTAAATGTCCGTTCGTGCCCTTGACTCGTAACGTAAACGCAAAAGTCCAAAAATTTTTTTAAAAAGATAAACCCGATTGTGGAACACACAGTTCGCAATCGGCACCAAGTGACGTCACACGTTGCACACAAAACCCGCCCGGCCAGACGTGTTGTTCGTGCGCCCGTATCGCTCTGTCCATCGCCGACGCCGACACGGAATGCCCGCCCGGCACGAGGAGCAATTAGGAGTTCCGCCGAAATGAGCCACGCAGGCATGCACCTCGCTGCACGGAACACAGCAAACTGACACAGACCGTCTGGCACAAGCGGACGGGTGTGTTTTACCATGCAGCTGCCAAGTGTACATGTCTGATCATGTGTAATTGTTGGGGTAATTGAGTGGTAATATTTTTTTAATGACAATATTACAAGCTCACTTCAGCTAGGCGACCCGCATGACATGTTTTCGGTGGGGGCGTGGGAGAGAGGGGAGGGTTAAAGCAGCCCGAGGAATTTAAGCTCTCTGGATTTTGGCAACTCTGTTCATAGGCTCCGGAATTTTTACCTCGTTATTTTCATTTTTGTCAAAAAGTTCAATATCCCTGGATGCCAGTTCACACACCTCCTTTTAAAGTGCACATTTTGAAAATGCAGGATGCGTTCCTATTCTTCTTAATGACCTCAGACATATTCGTCTCCCCCAGCCAATAGCAAACAAGGCTGTTGCGCTGCAGCTGACTGTTCACAGCCACCTTGATACGAATCGCCAATAAATCCCGCATATTTGAAACACACGCTTCATAAAACAAGACATCGCCGTAAGAGAACTGTGGGAATCACTGGGACCCAATCGTCGTGGCACACACGCTATCTGGGTCTTCGCCCATCTCTTTGATTTATTACTTGGGCCTAAGGACGGGCCGACTACGAGGTCATTTAGCGCCCATTTCGTCCATCTGTCACAGACTCTAAACACCATAATACCCATTTCCCACACACACAAAAAAAAAACTAAGAACAGCCAACAAACACACATTGCTTGAACAGAACTAAAGAGCTACTGGTGCGGAAACCTTCGTGGCAAAGTCGCGCCAAGCGACGTTTCTGGATTCGTTCCACGATCACCCCTCTGCCCGGTCGCCAGAAACGGCGTCGACAGCAGTGGCCATGCAGCCAGAACGAGGGTGGAAGTGGACGTTGCCCACACCGTTCAGGAATACGATGAGACGCGCGGTCACCCCCACAGCAGGACAAGGGTGGAAGTGGACGCTACCCACACCGTTCAGGAATACCATGAGACGCGCGGTCACCCCCCCCACGGCAGGACGAGTGTGGAAGTGGACGCTACCCACACCCACACCGTTCAGTGATACCAACAGGCACGCGTTCACCGCCCCCACCCTCACCACCCGATCACGCGAAGACCGCGAACTAGACGGAAGCTAAAACGCGATTGATTGACTACTTGGGCTTAAGGGCGCCGAGAAGCCAAAACGCGACATTTCCCCTCAGTAGACGCGCTGCCAGGCGCTACGGCTACAAAGGACGCCTTGCCACTCCGATGGCTGCACCCAGCATGGCCTATCGCTGACGCCCTGACCGTGCGCAGCCCTTCCCACCCCTCATACACCTCCACCACCAGCACCAGGGGACGAGTAGCCTAGGGGTAAGTTACCCGTCTCACGATCGAAAGGTTGTGGGTTCGAGTCTCACCTGTCGCTACTCTTCGCCCGCGGCCAATCAGCGTGAGAGATTGGCGACGCTACATGGCTCAACGGTCGATGTGTGGCAAAACCAATAACCAACCACCACCAGCACCACTACCGCTTTCAAAAAGACTCCACCATGTGGCGAGCCGCGGCGACATGGCCCCGATGAGCCTCGGCCTCCACTAGCTTGTTCCACATTTCATTTCCTCCTGCTACAAGGCCATCCACTCTCACGACAAATTGTCTACACCGAGGACATCCGCCTGGCACATAGATGACAAGTTGCAAGATAACACAAAACGTATTCGTTCGGAGCGTGCCTCGTGTTCCTACCAACTTCTACTTTCCCTGGTGGAGGGTCCTCGGCCATGAGGTTGAGCCCTCCTCCGCTCTCCCTGGTGAAGTCCCTCAGCAATAGGGTTGATCCCTCTACCGTTCCTACTGGTGGAGCCGTCGGCAGCGAGACTGAGCCCTTCTCCGTTCCCCCAGTGGATGGCTCTCGGCCATGAGGTTGGGTCCTCCCCTTTCCCCCTGGTGGACGGTCCTGGGCCCTGAGGTTGAGCCCTCTTCCGTTCCCGCTGGTAGAGGGCTCTCGCCCGTGAGGTTGAGCCCTCCTCCATTCCCCTTGGCGGAGGCTCTCAGCCGTGATTGGTTGAGCCCTCCTCCACTTCCCATTGGCGGAGGCTCTCAGCCGTCAGGTTGAGCCCTCCTCCATTCCCCTTGGCGGAAGGCTCTCAGCCGTGAGAGTTGGGCCCTCTTCCGTTCCCCTTGGCGGAGGCTCTCAGCCCTGAGGCTGAGGCCTCTTCCGTTCCCACTGGTAGAGGGCTCTCAGCCGTCAGGTTGAGCTGCAGTACGACGGCGTCGCGTGCGTCTATCACCTCCGGCGGCATGACGTCCCCCCAGTAATCTCCTGAAGGCGACACACGACGTCGCAGATGTGACGTCAGGTGCACCGTCAGCAGCGCAGAGTCCCACTCTCTTACCAAGTCCCACGGCCTCCGCCTAGTATCAGCGTATTCGACGTGGCGCTTCTTGCACCGCCACAGGCCTAAGGCCGAAGTTTGCGAAATATAAGCGGTGCTAGGCAAAACTCACGTGTTGCACGGGCACCGCATGTCGGCACCAAAACTCCGTCTACGCAATGATAGCCTGAGCCAGTTAAAATGTTGAAGCTGCTGAAATTAGCGCAGGCAAGTTGGCTGATCATGAGGGCTTTAGGGCACGCATATTTAATTCTAGGTTAAACTTTCTTTGCTTGTGAGAGGATGCTACTGGACACCCTTGCACGTGGATAAAAACGTCTTGCTTAATGGGGAGATGGGGAGCGGGTGCTCGATTTTTTCCACTTTCAACTTCGACCATTGAAAGTGCATGCTATACAGCATTGGATGAACACGTGCCCTCAATTTTTGTTTAGAGGACGTGTTTTCATGTTTTGTCCGTGCACGAGCATCCACAATAATTCCTGGTCACCTGCGCCGTTCGGTCCGTGCTCGGGCACACGCCACGTCACACCACGCTAAACTGACCATCGACTTCTCCCAAAGCGGGCGAGACCGCTTCAGCGAAACCTCGCCTCTGCCGTGCTCCGCCGGAGTCCAAGTTTGTGCGGCGCGCCGCGGCGAGTTCGCGGCCGAGTTCGAGGCGGCCGTGCGCGTCTGGCGCGAGTTGGCCGCCGCCAGCCGCCGCCCAGGCGCCCCGCCATGGATAACTGCCCGGCTCCGCCCCCAGCGGCGCGCACGCGGACGGTGGCGCCACCGCGGCGCTGGCGGCGGCGCACGTAAACTGACGGCGGTCGGGGGTGCCGCCGGCCGACGGCGCGGCCGGGTCGGCCGAGCCGGGCCGGGCCGACTCGCGCACTGGGTGGATGTGGTCCTTACTAATCCTGGCTCCCCGTCTGCATCGGCTCAGATCAACATAATTGTATGGGGCGTGGCTAAGAACTTAACCTACTTGATCATTGAAATGCCCACTTCGGTTTCGAATTTAACAGTTTTGGTGAGGAAAAGTATAGTTGCGAAGATCGTTCTGGGGCTGTATCATTCACGCCACAGTTTGCAATTCATTTTGGTATATTAAAATAATTATGCTAGAAACTATTTAAGCACGTACATTTTAATAATAGGGACACA
Organism: Imbricaverruca yamaguchii; assembly: GCA_034440575.1. Lineage (NCBI taxonomy): Eukaryota > Metazoa > Arthropoda > Thecostraca > Neoverrucidae > Imbricaverruca > Imbricaverruca yamaguchii. The sequence goes on along the minus strand of JAOTOL010001485.1, from coordinate 951,401 downwards.
TAAAAGCTACTCAGCACGTTGCACGAACATAATTCATGAACGTCATATACCATTAAAGAAATCATTGAATAACTATGAAGATTCAGTGATGTGCTAACATCACCATAATCTATAACAAAACGCAATCCCAGGGATGTTTTTGAACACATTTTCGTCGCACAATGATCACTTGAATTGCATGTGGTTATCAGGTACACTGGGCATGGGTTCACCGAGAGGGTTGGGTTTGAAATATAAAATAACATATTTGAAGAAAAAAGGTCATCTAATGCGATGGCCAAAGGATGGGTCATCGAACTAGATGACATTTTTATCTTTGTGGCACTGCACCTCGTTTTGCACTTCCCCGGTGAGTTCTGGAGAGTTTCGCGAGGCTTGCAGTCATTGTCGACCAGCATATCCAATCTTCCCGGGAAGAACCTGTGACTATTTTCCGACGTATTCAACTGCTAGGTGACATGAACACTGTTTACGACGCAAAAAAAGAAGTACTTGCTTTGGTGTGGGCCCGATATATACAGGTTCGTACTTACCAGAAAAGTACTAGTTGTATGTTATTATAGTTGGAAATCGTATGTAAGGGTTAGAAAAATGAGCGAAGGCAAAAATGGCGACGGTGACCCAATTATGGATTTGGTTTCCATAGTTCACATTTGCGTGGATCGTACGAGGTTCCCAAATCCTTGGGTGGTTTCCTCTATCCATTAGCTAATTCTTGGCTCCGAGTAGTTGACAAGAAGTGTGAAATACGGCCGTTGACGTACGGAGGCCTTTATATATTAGTAGAAGGCCTTTATATTAGCTTTGTTCTTGATGTGGATCACCTGCGCGCCAGTAAGTGAAGTGGTGCATACGTGGATGTGGACATCTCTGGTGAAGCATGGATCCGCTTTTTACCACCGCACCATGGAGATGAATGAGCGAGGACTGAACAGGCACCAACCTCTCAAGCTGATTGGTCGCGGGTGGGCACAATGTTCCACCGACTGAGCTACCCAAAAATCGTCTCGCGAGAAAAAGGAGACGATAATCTTCCCGGAAAGATGATGTTCTGGATGACGGCAATTCAGAGGCATCATGTTTTTCCAACACTCATATCGAACCGTAAGTGTTGGTTTGGCGTTAAAATGTGCGTTTGGCGTTAAGGTGACATGACAAGATTGTGCTTCAAGTGACTTTCTGCTATGAAAACGTCACATGCCTGGTTAATGTGTTCCAACATTGATGGCGCAAAGGTATTATTGGTTGGGCAGTTGCCATGCCTATCAGACATTAAGGTGCACATATGGTTAGGTTCAAGGATGTGCTTGATTGGTCGTATATTAATTAATGGCTTATATTTCGCATAGGATGTATAATTTTCAAGCTATTATAGTCTCCAAGCTGACAATGTCTACCAATACCATAACTTTAATTGAATTAAGCTTTCGTTCGTGGAGGTCCAAATGGCAACATACATTCTGTTCTATACGAGACATTTACCAAATCTGAACATTAATGTTGACTTTCATGATGATGTGCTCGTGAATTAAAAAATGCATATGCATAAAACGCAAAAAGTACGAAGGAACGTGTTCGTGTGCCGTTGCAATAGTACCCACCGGGGCTGCACTCACAAACGTTGTGGCTGCACCCACAGCCGCATGCACATGGAAGGCGCCGCACGTGAGAATGTGAACATATCAGAACCACTTCTATGCTAGCACACTCATTGAGGGTCACACAAGTGATTGAATTGAATACTTTCACTTGAATGATAGCTGTGGAAACCGAGAACAATCGGACGTCTTTAAACTCAAATAACTAACAGAGAACAATCAGGGGCACCAACTACGGCGTACCACGTCAGTTTCACGCCATCCCAGCATGTTCAAGAGTCCTGCAGAATTATTCAATCCTGCAGTATTGGGATGCCACAGAACTGGTCCCCGGGCACAATGAACACCTCAAGGAGCGTGACATAGCACGACAATCTCATGCTTCGGTCAGAGACACCACCGGCTGCGGAGGAACTGGACACTGGACCGTTTGCGGAAACGCTGGATATCTGGATAAATTGTGTGCCGCGCTCCCCGTCGTGTGCTGGAATATTCCACGGCATACTTTCCAGTAACTTGCGTGGGCACTTGAAACAACTCATCGGTTGGTTATTCGAGGTTTGTGGCGCATCAACTGGGTTTGATGTCATTTAGCGCCCGTGAAGCATTTTGTCAGCCACTTCTGCCCGTCCAAGGCGGTGGGTCCTGCCTCTTCATCCAGAGGCGTGATGATGATGATGATGATGATGATGATGATGACGATGATGATGATGATGATGATGATGACGATGATGATGATGATGATGATGATGATGATGACGATGATGATGACGATGATGATGATCATGATGATGATCATGATGACGATGACGATGACGATGACGATATGAGATCATGATGACGATGATACATGATGACGATGAGATGACGATCATGATGACGATATGATGATGATCATGATATGATGATGATGATGATATGATGATGATCATGATGATGATCATGATGATCATGATGATAATGATGATGATCATGATATGATATGAATAAAGATATATACGATAGATGACGATCATGATATGATGATGATGATGATGATGATGACGATGATCATGATGATGATATGATGATATGATGATGATGATGATGATGATGACGATGATGATGATCATGATGATGATCATGATGACGATGACGATGACGATGACGATGACGATGACGATGACACGTTCGTGAGCGATACCGCAGAGCGGGTCGGACGTCCGCCGTCCAAACCGTGACGTCGTCAGGCGCATAGTTCAGATACTGCGTTCCAAACGGCCCGCTGCACCAATAAACAACGCAATCCGTGCAACGGTCGGAAAGTCCGCCGCACCGCGAAGCTGCACCGATAAACGACAGAGTCCGTGCAACGGTCGGAAAATTCGGCGTACCGCGAAGCGCTGCGCCGCGAAGCGCCGCGCCGGCCCGTGACGACTCGCGACGGCTTCCCCGAAGCTGAGGCATGTCACCGATTGTGCCTCGCGTGGCGTGCCATCGCGGCGCGCGGACCGTGGCGGCGGGGTAGATCCGGTCGGCCGATACGAAGGCTGCCGAGCCACGAGTCGGTGGTGGTGGATTGGTGTTTTGGGGCGCGTCGACTGCATAGGTCATTTTGCGCCCATAGCTGTGTCTACAGACAATCTACCATATTCCTACAGTAGTCAGTATTTAATAATATTCGGGGCCGACGATATACAACACCAAAACGGGCTTGTTGAAGGAAGGTAAAAATGTCTGCAGACGATTCAACCCCAGAGTCATTCCTTGTGGTGGTAAATTGGAGTTTAGGGGGGGGGGGGCGTCGATATCCGGGGTCATTTTGCGCCCATAACTGCATTAAAATCAATCTACAGGGTCCTTCCTCGGTAGGATTTGTAAAGTGTCGATGCTTACCCGTCCTTAGTTAGTTATTTGGCCTTCAGAGCGCGTCGACAACTAAGGCCACGAGTCGGCCAGCCCGGAGGTGCCCACCTCCGATTGCAGCCCGAGACGGGACGGATCCCACGCCGGAGCGCGGGAGAGTCCCCTTAGGGCGCGGGAGAGTCCCCTTAGAGCGCGGGAGAGTTCCCTTAGGGCGCGGAGCGGCACCGGCTCTGAGCCGAACGTGGCGCGTTTTTGGCGATTTCGGCGTGCTCGAGACAGTTGTGTGGCCTTTTCGGCGGTTTTCGTTGGTTGGTTATTGGTTTCACGACACATCGACCGTTGAGTCATGTAGCGTCGCCAATCTCTCACGCCGATTGATCGCGGGCTAAGAGTAGTGACGGGTGAGACTCGAACCCACAACTTCTCGATTGTGAGACGAGCAAGGCGGTTTCTGTGACAAGTGGGATCTTCCTCTACCTCCGCTAGGCATTTGTACAGCCACTTGCAAGCATCATGGATAAAACCTTGGGTTAACTATAACTAGTCCTTCCCCCAGAATTGAATTCGATTGACTGTTCATTCAACACCGGATTCATCCCCGGGCGATGTTTTCAGAACTTGATCGGGTGAGCGGAGCACCTATGTTGGGTGTTCTCTTTTGCCAAAAAATAGAGCAGTGTATGCATTACCTTGGATGTTCTCGGACATACCCAGGCCGAGAATATACCCGCAGTTCCGGTTAAAATCTGACCAATATTCTCTGATTACTTATTTGGACTTAAGGGCGCGCCGACTACAGGGTTATTTGGCGCTCATTGGACAATATTAGAACGCTCCCATGAAAATACGTAAAACGTCGCTCTTATAACCCATTTGAAGGTGATAGCTGATGCTAATCAGACAAATGACGTACTGGTGTTGCAAATAACAACCTTGCAATCCCATCAAGAGTGGACGTTCAGCATTTCTACTGATAACCTCAGGCTACTTACAATATTCCATACAAGACATATCCTTTTATCCGCATCGGGTTCCCTCTTTGGCTCGCCATTCGCAGGTGCGCGTGCAGACATCAGGGGCACAAGCGAAGGCCAATTATCGCAACGGTATATGAACCCGCATGCTAGGCACGTATCGGCCCTTTACGCCACATTCTTTGTTTGCGGGCGGGCGTCTCATCTTTCCTTCCTTGCTTATTTCATACAACCGGATGCCACATAAGCTGGATTAACGTAAACCTTTCTATAACGTAGCAAATATCTAGTGGATATTACAACAAAAATATCCTCTAAAGATCTCTGTCAGTGCTATATTTTTTTAACGCAATGGCCCAACAACGCCAACACTCATGAGTTACACCCACGCTGGAAAAGCTGCTCACAGGCACCGAAATCTTCAGCTATTGGAGGTGGTCGACGGCCTCCGGATATAGGCAGCTCCAGCTGCGGGGGACACCTGCTCCTCGCAGATCCACAGTGACAGCGGCTCGCTGGCTGCTCGCGTGCCTTCGACGAAACGGAGACAATAAAGTTATATGCATCGCGGGGTTCTTGGCAGCGGAGCGGACGCCTGAACGCAGCCCAGGCTGTGGTCCTGTGTAGTTTATCGCATCCGACAAGACGTCTGATTTCTCGTGTAGGATTCAAATCCCATCAGTTCCGAACGGCTCCGACACGTACGGCTCAAAGGACAGACACTGGGCCACCGGAGACGCAACTCGATCGAAACGCCGTGATCGAAACACTGATAGAAAGGCTGTGATAGAAACATTGTGATCGAAACGCTGCGATCGGAACACTGATCGAAACGCTGTGATCCAAATGTTGTGATCCAAACGCTGTGATCGAAACGCCATGATACAAACACTGTGATCGAAAGGCTGTGATAGAAACATCGTGATCGAAACGATGCGATCGGAACGCTGTGATCGAAACGATGTTTCATCACTCGAAGGATTTCCCGCCTGGTCCCGCCTCTTCCACGACTCCGCCTGTTTCCTGGTCCCGCCTGTTCCCTGGTACCGCCTGTTCCCTGGTACCGCCTGGTCCCTGGTACCGCCTGGTCCCTGGTACCGCCTGGTCCCTGGTACCGCCTGGCCCCTGGTACCGCCTGGTCCCTGGTACCGCCTGTTCCCTGGCACCGCCCGGTCCCGGCTGGTCCTCACGACCCGCGGCGGGTCCATATCCTCGGACCGTACCACCGGACCGGAGGATCCGCTCGAGGGCATGCACTGCCGGTGGTGGCGGTGCCGCCGGCGCTGGCCGGTCAGGGTTAGTCAGGGTCGGGGATATGACACAGTGTGGCCGCGGCGCAGCTACGCTGTGTCCCAATCAAAATCCCAATCCATTGTTGGGTGGACATCAGATACTGATAAACTTTTGTCTTAAAAGATGCTAACCAGACTCAAAATAGCACATATCAAATCTGCATTAACCCGCATAATAGCCTGGACAATACTGACCAGGATACACGTAAGAGCAGGATTAAATTGCTCTGCACAGAATCCAATAGCATCGCACGAGCCACAAGGCGAAGTGAATCAATTATAGGATCACCTTATGTACGGTGGACGCCTCCGATGAAATCATACCAATGCACTGACATGGACTGTCGAAGGATGCAAATGCAAAACAAAGCATTTGAAATGTCCCGCCAATCAAATCACGAATCTTTTTACAACATTCTCTGATTTATACACAATGGACGGGTGTCGCTGTTATTTGGGTTTTGGGGCGCCTCGTGGGTGTCGCTGTCTGACACCATCATCCCCGGGGTGGACTCCGTCTGACAACAGTGCCCGAGGTGGACACTTGACCCGGCGACACTGTCTGACACCGTCATCCCCGGGGTGGGCTCCGTCTGACAACAGTTCCCGAGGCGGACTCATAACTCGGCCACCGCCCACTCAAAAACTCATCAAGCAACCAATTTCTGCACTACTGTTGGCACCAATCATCCTAACTTCAATCTAACACTGTTAAGGGCGCTGTTGACCGAAGCATCGAAAGCCCTAAGCCCAAATAACCAACCAACCCTCCAAGCCAACTACAAAACCGGCACATTATCCTCCAATTTCCTCGGATATAACATGTCCTCCATTGTCCAATGTCCTCGGACGCCGCGCGTGGCACCATCGTACCGGAAGTTATTCAGGCCTCAGGGCGCTTCGACCAGGCCTGATCATGTACCGGCGCCATGCAAGAGCAGGCCCGCAAGAGTATAACGCAGCCTCGACGACGCAAGCACACCCACGTTGGCCGTGCACCACATCACCTACAACGGTGCACTAGTCGGAGACTTCTCGGCGCGCCCCGCCGCTGCCTCAACACTGTAGTCGATGCGTGATATTAAATAACCTGAGCGCTGCGGCGGCTCCGTCGGCAACGGTCGGTAATTGCGCCCCGGGCGGACGCAATAATAATGAGACCGTCAAATTGGGGCTGCGGGTGCCGCACAATAGGATGGCGCGGCCGGCCGTGGGTGCGGCGGCGGCGGCACACTTCACCGTTGGCACCTCGGCCGGCAAATGAGCTGAACCGGCGGGTTACAGGTGCGCTGGCTGCGGCGCCACGACTGCTGTGGTCTTGACGGCAATGGTCTGGCAATGGTCATCCTACTCCGCTAACACGACGCCTGTGATCTTGATAGCAATGGTCTGGCAATGGTCATCTGCTTCCGCTAACACGACGCATGTGGTCTTGACGGCAAGGGTCTGGCAATGGTCATCCTCATCTCCTCCGCTAACACGACGCCTGTGGTCTTGACGGCAAGGGTCTGGCAATGGTCATCCTACTCCGCTAACACGACGCCATGTGGTCTTGACGGCAATGGTCTGGCAATGGTCATCCTACTCCGCTAACACGACGCCTGTGGTCTTGATAGCAATGGTCTGGCAATAGTTAGTGTTTGACGTCTCCGCTATCACGAGGCCTGTGGTCTTGACGGCAAGGGTCTGGCAATGGTCATCTTCCTCAGCTACAAAGACGCCTGCGGTCTCGACGGCAATCTTCTGACCGCCTTGTGCGTCTAGAGGATATTATTCCTGATGATTTACCGCTGCATGATGATGGAGGACGGGATTTACGAACTCGGCTCAAAGCTCTGCCCCGAGATTAGACCAGATAACACGGGATGCTGTGCCCGTCATGCAGAAACATGTGGAATCCTCCTTTTATGACGCACCCTATCCCTACTTTGATCATCGCGTCGGTGCGCTTCTTTGTCTTCACGTTTAATGTCGAGTTGGGGACCAAAACGCTCAGAACGTGATGATGTCAACATGCAATAGAGACGAACAAATATTCCGCCTTCGCATTTTAGAGAAATTGATCAAGTCCACTGCCTTGTGTCCGGTGACCTCACCCTTGTGCTATTATCGTCACAAATAGATTGGCAGTCAGGCTGGGCGTCCTGGGACCTGAATATCCTGCATAGGTATGCTGTTTCTAATCAAACCTAAGCACCAATGACGTCACAAATAGCTTGGCAGTCAGGCTGGCTTATAGCTTAGTTATTTGGGCTTTAGGGCACGCCAGGCTGGGCGTCCTGGGACCTAAATATCCTGCATACGTATGCAGGTTATTCAATATAATATAAATATACATATATTATATGCATACGTATGCAGGATATTCAAGTGCCAGAACACCCGTCCTGACCCTCAAGCTATTGTCACGTCAAGTATGTGTGCCAGATGAGCTAGCCACACCCACTGACCTGTGTAGGATGGTGTCTGGCCGACCCACACGGACGGAGGCGGAGGCAAGTGGGCGGGGCCGGACGTCGGAGCTCCGCCCAAACTCCAACCGGCCACGCCCATATCTCGGCCGGAGCCCGCCCACACACTTTGACTCGCATAACCTGCGGGGTGGAGACATGATTAGCGTCGGCGATCACTCATATAAATAAACAAATAAAAAAAATATATAAATATACATATACACACACATATATATATATATATATATATATATTTCTGGTGGGATCGGTGCACCGCTGGTTCAAAAATAACCTATGTAGATCAACGCGACAAAATCTTACTTCATCCTTCTTTGCACTAAACAGTCCGTGAAAAACATCCACCACCCAGTTTTATTATTATGAGAGCTAGTCAAGTCTTCTGATCCAACACAAATATGGGGTATCAATTTGACAGATCAACTGGCTTGGTTGGCCATTGGTTTTACGATACGTCGACAGTTGAGTCATATAGCGTCGCCAGTCTCTCACGCCGATTGGTCGCGGGCAAACAGTAGCGATAGGCGAGACTCGAACCCACAACCTTTCGATTGCGAGACGGGCAACTTGTCACTGGAATACTCTTCCCGATCCACCGGTCTGGGATCGGCACGTCTCCGCATCTGTGTGCCGGTTCTACAGCGAACCCATGTCTCTAAACAGATTCCGACGCCACTTTACCACTGAGGCTCTCATCACCATCACCACGGCACGTGCTTTTTCCCACATCATGTGCTGTTTGCCAGTTTGACGCGGAGCCACCTCTCAGCAGGAGATTCTGATTCGGAGGAGTCAATTTTGCAGCACGAGCGGTGAGAGGTGCGGTGAGCACGAGCGGTGAGAGGTGCACGGCGCCACTCCTGTCCTCAACTGACCCGATCACCAATCGCTCAGTTCGTGTTGGAATTGTAAACTTGCATTGGCACTGCATCAAGATACATCGTGCCCTGGACGACGCCGATGGCCATGCACGCATGCGGCTCATATTCGCACGGCGATCCGAGGTAGCTGTGCGAGGCGCCCGCCAACAGAGACGACGCAGGTCCTACCCGGGGTGCGACTGACCGCCACGCAGCACACCTTCCCACATTGGTTGGTTATTTGGGCTTAGGGGCGCATCGACCGCTTCGGTCATACAGCGCCCAACCTTCCCATGTTGAGCAGCATCGGGGTGGAATAGGTGGTTGGTTATTGGTTTTACGACACATCGACCGTTGAGTCATGTAGCGTCGCCAATCTCTCACGCCGATTGGCCGCGGGCGAAGAGTAGCGACAGGTGAGACTCGAACCCTCAACCTTTCGATTGGAAGTCGGGCAACTTACCCCTAGGCTACTCATCCCCGGGGTGGAATAGTCTGCCCGCTGCCGCACTAGATGCGGATTTAGGACATTGACCCGCGAACATAGAAAACATGGGAAGGCAAGCTTTGGTAGCAATTTAGGGTGATAACAATCAAGCATCATTCGTGCATTTTTGTTGGGCATGCACTGAAATTGGTTCTCGAATGACTGATGATGAATGATGGGGATGATACATATATATTTATATATATCGCTCTGTTTGTCTGCCTGTCCCACAATTGATAAAATTGAGCTCCATTGCTAAATATGGTTCACGTGACTACAATATGGAATGCACCCTACCAAATTATCACCTTGAAATTCACATAGGTACCTCCCCCAAAAAGGTAGTGCGATGAGATGTCTCCGGCAGTGCTGGACACCCGTCGCCGCCTCCAGCCCCAGCCCATCAATCACAGGTAACGGCGCCCTACGGTGATTACAGATAATCCCTTTAACATAACCGGCAACATTTCCCAATCCCGCTATCCGGCGAAACCGTGTGGGCGGCGCCATTAGCCGCGATAGTGCCTAAACTGCGTCGTCAACCATCCAATAAACATACCTGACAACGTCGCATCGTCTCCAACCACCGACAAAAAACCGACCACTTCCTCTCCTCAGTCACTCCGACAGCGAACAAGCAGATGTGGTTATTGGTTCTACGACACATCGACCGTTGAGTCATGTGGCGTTCTCAATATCTTACGCCGATTGGTCACGGGCGAAGAGCAGCGACAGGCGAGACTCGGACCCACAATCTTCCGATTGTGAGAAGGGCAACTTACCCCTAGACTGCTCGTCCCCCCGAACAAGTAGAGAAATGCCGACATCCCCAAGTGTATCCTAGTCGGAGGCAGTATCAAATACAGTGGCTCTTGGTCCGAAAAAAAACATGGACAACAAGCGAGGGTGACGGATGTGGACCCACCCCAGCACCAAGTCGAAAAAAAACTCCCAAACAATACGGAATGATGGGGGAATGCCGACGCATTGAAACGAACAATACATGGATAGTATGTGGCCGAAACAAAACTAAGGAGAACGCTAAGAATTCTAGACGTTTCGTCTGTTTGGGCCTTGTCAAAGGAATGGCATTGCCATCAACTTGGCAAAGGCCAAATAGACGAAACGTCGGCAACATTTAGCGTTTTCTCGTAGTTTTATCGACGACATTGGCCATCCATGTACTAACTTAATACAGAATAACGAATATCCTCCGTTCGCGTGGATGACGTCACTCATCTCTGCCCTAGTTGGTACGCATGGCCAAACCCTATAGGCTCCGACCGCGTTTGATTAACACAAGAAATATCATCATTGGACAGGTGCGCGCAGCGCGACCAAGATTGCAAAGCAGATGTTCGGAGCCGGTCGCTTTTTAATGCATCACCACCGGAATAATGTTTAAATTTGCATGCATTGCCCGACTCCAGCCGCGGTGGTTACGAGGCGTTCGATCCACGCTTAATACATCATAAAACAAGGCACATCTAACGATGCAACGCTTTCCATCTACACCGACAAACGCGCCGCTTCAGTTCGCGCAGCCAGGGGTGGTGTAGTATATACTTTTGAAGGGGCAAGTGCCCCTGAATGCTGGCTCCCCGCCCCGAATAACTTCAACTCTTAACATGGTACCCCATGAAATGTGTCGACCCTATGAAGGACAATAGGAAGGACAAAGAGTTGAGGATATGCGCTACCCGGAATGGAACGCTACAGTCGTCCGCGACGTTACGTTCCACACCCACGAGTAGGATCAGGATAAACGGATACGATGATAATAGGAGGCTGGGTTGCATACATGCATACATGGGAATCAGATCAAATGACAAGGTGGACGATTCAGATTCGTTCGGTAAATTTTGCATTCGTATTCGGCGTGGGAAGATCGTGTTCGTTTTCAAGCATAGAAGCGCAATGTTCATTGCACGGGATTCCACGGTTCCGATATTCGGATGTGCATCGGGGATATTTGAGGAAGTTCTCTTGAATTATGATCTCGAATTTTGTTTAGTCATGACTGGACATCTATTTCGGTTTCCGATCTAAAAGCCACGAGCTAGTGAGAAAAGCTACGGGCATTCTCGCTGGAATATTGGCATGACAGTTGCCTACAATCAACATCTTCGTAAAATATCAGCGACCATATATCCTCTATATCCTCTTTAAATACCACATCCCTACCAAACTGAGCGCTTCAAAATCAAAGGTAGCGGTTTTATTATCAACTTCGCTTCCCTGGGACAGCATGTGAATGGTCGGTCCCTGCGAAGTTGACAGTGACCGGGAGTCCAATTAATACATCCGACAGCGTCAAAGGCTTATCTGTGACTTCGGTCAGCTGCTTTTGAAAGCCAATGGGATGAGAGAGAGAGACGGGGTGGCAGATCAATACATCATTTGGCTCGGGGCGCGGGAAGCTACGGTGCACATTAGCCCATGATGTGTATAATATATATAACGATGTCCATAATAGCCAATGTACGTGGAGGGCATGTATCGTGAAATTAAATAAATAAATGTGTACATTGGCCGTCCCGGTTTCGTCTAGGCGATACACAATATTTCCCCAGTCACAGCTTCACATTCTACTTCTGCTAAGATTCACCTACTATCCAACTCCAACGTGAATCACACTCCCAGTCGTTGGAAGGTAGCCCCGTGTCCGCAGACACCATGATCTTCACGACAGTCCACCTATCACCCCCCCCCCCCCCCCCCCCCCCCCATCCCTCTGCGATCCCCACATTCACTCAATGAAGTCACCCCGGTGGCAAGCGCGCACAATCGGCCGTCGAGAAGGCTCAGCGCCCGCCGCGACAGCGGGCGATTATCGCCCTTGTGTCGCCGGCCAGATCGCCGCCGCCCGCGCCCGCGCTCGCGCCATTCACGCGCGTCAAGGTGACTTTCACCCGCGGCCGGCCGGCACAACGCGACCTTTAAAAACAGGCCGAAAACTTTTTGCCGCCGCGCAATTTGAATACTATGTCAGATGATACTAATGCCTGTACAGAGTGAGAGAAAGAGGAGAGACTGTCAGCCGCTGGAACGGGCATTGTGTAACCATTGCGGCCGATGCGCCAAAAAAACCCAACAACTAACCAGCCTGCCAACATCGTTCAAACGAATTGCACGCAGTTACACGTCGGATGGGTGTCACACACGCAAACCACTTCCAATTCGGCCATGTTGTATGTTGTCGCATACTACCTGGTATACTATCTGGTATATTGTATATATCGTATACTATCTGGCACACCACAATGTTGTTTGTTTATTGGTTGGTTCACGACACACTTTATGCACATTCACGGCTATTGGCGCCGCCCACACTGTTTCGCCGGTGGGCCGCGGGATTGGGAAATGTCCTGAGTGGCGCTAGAGTCGAACCCGGGACCTTTGGTACCCATAGCCCGACACCTTAACCACTCGGCCATCCCCGCCCCACACCACAATGTAGGCATAAGCACGAACATCAGTCAGCATCCATTGCAACATCATCAGACACCAGCCATAGGCGCGGCAACCTGTGTAGTTCCTGCGGCCATGGCACAACAGGGATTTAACTTCAGCCGGTGGGACTCTTGAAGAAGAACCTTGGGTTCCTGTACGACGCATTCATCTGCTGGGTCATATAGCGTCGCCAACCTGTCACGCCGATTGGTCGCGGGTGGACTCGGTAATGGCGCCGGTTGTGACATTTGAACACACGATCTTGCGACCGAGAGTCCAACACTCTACCGACTGGACAACCGCGGACCCCAGCCAGGGCCGGACCAAACCGGTCTGGAGCAGGGGGCCAGACCAAACCGCCCCGAGCAGGAGCGATGGTAAGGCAATGCATTTCCGAGCATGGACCGATAGGAAAATGGAAGAAAACTGGACACATCTCACCATAAAGGCGGAACATAAAATAACGCTGCGGGTACAATTTCTCACCGAGCAAGATCATACGCAAACTTCCATGAACAATCACCAACGTAAATACATGTAATGTTATGGTTGGTTACTGATTTCTACGACACATGACCGTCGAGTTTTATTTTAAATTAATAAATTTAATCCGAGTTGTTGCTGGGTGGTTTTAGGAACCAGGGTTCTATTGCAAAGCAGAGCTTGTTGCGTGAGCCCTGGTCCCACCACCCGATCCATGAACTCCAGTTCAACGGCAGAATTTTGATCGAAAGTTTAACGTGCCGTCAACGCACCGACACGGCCGCCCGGTAGCTCGTCCCGGGCCTTATCGGGCCAGCTGCCAACTGACACTCCCGGCCGAGGGCTAAATGCGAGCGCGCGAAGCGACTCGAACCCTGCGTTGCCGGGACAGGAGAGATCAGTGCAGGCCAGCGCTCTAACCAACTGAGCTACCGAGCTGCGTGGCGGCAACCGAGCGGTATCGCCAATCTCTCACGCCGATCGGCCGCGGGCAGAGTAGAGACAGGTGAGACCCGAACCCACAATCTTTCGATTGTGAAACGGGAAACTTACCCCTAGACCACTCTTTCCCAAATGCAATAATAATAATAATAATAATAATAAAAATTAAGGATACAACTTCTTGGCGAACTGGACGATATACATCGCAAACTCCCATGAGACATCACCAATGTTGCTTGAATACTTCAAAAGTCATGCCTGATAATGACTATCAAATAATGCAAGACAATGCTTCTATAAATACTCCATACATTCAAGCCATTTGAAAATGAAAATCACCGCTTGCCGCTGCTTCCAATAAGAACTAGCTATTGGTGCTGGCCTCAAAAGATTCACGACATCACGGAGCGAAATGACAAAGAACCCGGCGATGTGAGAGATGATAAATTAAAATTGCAACGGAGGCATTCACGCTTAGAGCCAAATGTAAGAGTACATAGTTATCGTACGGGACAATACAAACATAGGAGGAGCGAGCCGTACCGAAGACCTAGGACGCTTCACGCATGATCCAATTTAAAGTCATAAAGTCATAAATGAATGAATGTATAAAATTAACAAATGTATAAATTGAATAGTAATGAATGTATAAATTGAATAGTAATGAATGTATAAATTGAAGAGCAATGAATGTATAAATTGAATAGTAATGAATGTAGAAATTGAATAGTAATGAATGTATAAATTGAATAGTAATGAATGTATAAATTGAATAGTAATGAATGTATAAACTGGACAGATAATACTCAGCTCCCAGTAGTTATAGTACGGTGTTGCACGAAAGAGCACGGCTGCCTTCTACAGCCCCGAGTGGGGATAAGGGGGGCTCGGCCGTACGAAGGCCAACGCTCCGGCCAGCGCAAATGACCGCCGGCGCCGGGTCACGTGACCGGCGGGCGCGGTCAAGTTTTCCCATCGGCCTGAATTATTGGTGCGTGAGGGTGTGGCCGCCACGTCCGGCGAGCCCGGGTCGCAATCGATGGCCCTCCTGTCGGTCGCCGACGCCGCCGTCGTCGGGGTAATGGCTCGGTGCCGCCGCTCGCGGGGACTTGGAGAACGCGCGCGGCTCTTTCCGGTTGGTTAGTTGGTTATGTGGGCTTGGGGCGCATCGACTGCTTCGGTCATGCAGCGCCCAACGGCTTTTTCCGGCAGGGAGCATAGAAATGACGGGGCTGTCTCCGGCAGGAGCACAGAAATAACATTCAACTGGGCTCTGGCGACGTATTTTCTTTTTCACCGCCAGGGATGATGGAGAGGATCGTTCACGCGAGCTGCAGTAATCTCCGTAGGAAGGGGTGGGCGACTACCGGGAGTCTTTGTTTGTCCAAGCTGAAGAGCGCACGCTCGCACTGATCGGAAGATACTGATCGGGCAGGCAACAACCTGGAAATAGTAGTTAGTTAGTATGTTAATTAGTCAGTCAGTCAGTCAGTCAGTCAGTCAGTCAGTCAGTCAGTCAGCTAGTTAGTTATTTCGGCTTTCGGGCGCCTTGGCTGCCATCGTTATGTTGCGCCGATCTGGAAACACAACGGTAGAAATGAGCACTCGTCGTTGCGCCCGTTGTGCTCACAACTCATTTTCCGACGCTTATTGCCAGTATCACTCCGTAAATTAACAGCAATACAAGACGTGAACGCTGTAAATCGCACAGGTGTCTTGCAATTCCGGTGCACCTGCAGTATCAGGCTGATATACTTCCTGTGGAACTGGAACGCGACTAATTATTCTTGGAGCACTACCGACGGTTGGCCGGGCGCCGCCGACAGCCGTTGTCTGCAGCGCTCATTCGAAGCTGGAGGTTATAACCTCCAGCTTCCCTAAAGTGGAAGTGCCCCATACGATCATTGAGCTATGCCGTTTTTGTGACCAAAACAGAAACGGGTGCTTCCTCTCGATGATCAAACTACACGAATACTGAAGACAGCGAAACAAAATCAAGTGCTTAGGGTGCACTTAACTGCTCGAGCACGAGCACTTTGCAGTGCACCTCTGTCGATGGGAACTGCACATGAGAACGGAGTGCGTGTGTTGGGGGAGGGGCGGGTGGGAGACAACAGAGGCCCATTTGGCGGTTCACATGCGCGAACTGAAGCCATCTGGTACCCGGCAACGCGTGGTCCGAATGAGGGCGTGGAAACTGGAAATTTCAGCAATGGAAACTGAGGGATGTGCCCGAGCACAGGCACGATGTGTAGGAAACATACGAGGTACGGCGCACTCATAATATAAAATGTGATGTTCATCGAACGTATTAAGATGCCGAAAGCCCTCACAACACACGATAGTGGTCAGGAGCGTAGGAACGTCTAAAAATGGGCGGGGGGGGGGGGGGTTAAAGCCATGTTGGGGTTCATTTTTACCATGCATCGCCACAGCATTATACTAAACTTCCTGAAAAGTGGGGGACATGGCCCCCTGACCCACGTTCCTACGCCTATGATAGAGGTGATGAAATGCTCATGAGATATATTTAATATGTCGATAGCCCGCACAACGTGTTATTGGTGACGAAATATTCACGGGACGCATTCCAGACGCCGAGTGCCCACGCAACACATGCCAGTGGTGATGAAACTGTTCGCGGCACCTAGCGGACGTCAAAATTCCAATGAAATTCGAGGAATGATAGGATTCCCATTCAGCGACAGCCACAGATCTGTGAGCTGAGTTGGACTCGGGTGATGAGCGAATCCCCCATCCCCATTCGTCATCTATTTATTTATTTATTTATTTATTCAATCATTTATTTATTTCGCGATACACTCCGTCCACGTGCAGTGGACATGATGGTCATCGTTTTGGACAGTATGCCTTGGGCGGCGAGATTCTCCTCTCCCGGAACACCTCTGTGTGTACGCGTGACGCGTCTGTCGCCACATTTAAATCGTACGGGCGCGGGCAGGACTTGATGCATGATCATCCAGGATACACCTGATCTGGAGACGAAGCTTCGTATAAGCTGGGAGGAGGAGGAAACTGCAATTTCGACTTCGGGAGGACAAAACTGAAGAACAAAAACAGTTAGAATCATGTGTACATCACCACTTACTCATTTGTCCTCTTCAGAATGCGTTTCCTAAACTCGCACAGACAAAAAAAAATGTTGCAGTGTTTGTTCGACCATCTGCGTAGTTATGAAGAAAGAGTATGCATTTGTCTATTTTAACATGGTAAGTATGTGAGACATAATAAGCCAGTTCAAGCTTTAATTGATTTCGACTGTTCAAAGTTATGGGGCAAACAATGAAGTGGGAAGAATTTCATTTTGGATGGGACAGACAAACCTTGACAGATCTCAGGTACTTTTACGACGCATTCAACCGCTAGGTCATATAGCGTCGCCAACCTCTCACGCCGATTGGTCGCGGGTGGACTCGGTAAATGCCGTCGGTTGTGAGATTCGAACCCACGATCTTGCGGCCAAGAGTCCGACGCTCTGCCAAAGGAGCTACCGCCCTCCCCCCCCCCTCTTTTTGGATGGGAGGCGGCAACAACTTCAGAACTAGTCAGCATGTGTGGCGCTCTCGCGTTGATGCCATACTGGACCGCCGTGCCTCTGGATGAGACGCTGCAGCCATTCGCGACTCCCCCTCCCCCCCCTTTACGGCGCGCATGCGCATAATCTACACGGAAATATTGGCGGACATGTTGTGCGATCGTGTCGGCGAGGGGCGACATTGACTAATTATCGCACAAATGCAATGTTTGTATTTCACGCTTGAAGTGTATGATAGCGTACGAGCGGCTATGTGAAAAACAAAGACGTGCAATGGCGATACGTAGGGGATTGCTCTGTGTATAAATCAGTATGAACTTTGAAAAATAGTCAGTTGAGAGTCTTCACCATCAGAGACAGTATCAGATTCATGTGAATGCTTCAACGATCCTCAACATCTTAACACACCCAAAATCCCCACACCCAGTTTTCAAGTTTTCAAAGTTTTCAGTTTTAATGGACTATTTGTCAGAACCTGAAGTAAGTTTTCTGCAGACCTGAAGTGAAATTTCCCTACCAATTTTATGAGCCTCACGGACCATTTATTTCAGCTATGCCAACCTGGCATCGATCAGCCGGCGGTTTGTCCTGTGACAAAAACACCAGGCATTGGCCGAGTTTCGAACGCGCGATCTTTCCCGCAGGCCAGGACGTCACCATTGGGCAACCACCAGTGAAACCATCGCCTGCTCCGGTACGAAAGCTGGGTGCAACTACTGGGCTGGCACTCGGGATTCCCTATGAATCAACTGGTTGAAGGTTTTACATAGCCACATAGCCATGTAAAACCTTCAATGAAGGCACAAACTGAAGGCAGCACGGCCACGACGACCGTGTTAGTCATTTTCTCCCATAGACTGCTCCTAAGGTGCCGTGCGTCGCTCGGTGGCATTCTCCCATATGCACCGGGTCTTACCGAACCAGAAAGCAGGTCGTTTTCCACGGAAGACCCGGCCGAGAGCGACCAACACAAACAAGTCCCAGCAAAGTTGCAAACCATACCCACTGCTCCTAGGAAAGTTGTCTCACTGGATGTGTCTCGGGTGTGCCACTGGCAGTTCACCCCCCCCCCCCTCTCTCTCGTCCCACACCGAACAAAAGTCGTCTACCGCTGCTGCCAACTCGAGCTGCCACGCTGGCGGGGCTCAAGCCACAAGTTCGCACCGAGTTAGCAATGCTCAATGGTGCGCACGAGCACATCTGGCGCGGATGGTACTCCGGCTGTCTGGAGACCATCTAACACATCTGGTGCGGATGGTACCCCCGGCTGTCTGGGGACCATCTAACACATCTGGTGCGGATGGTACCCCGGCTGTCTGGAGACCATCTAACACATCTGGTGCGGATGGTACCCCGGCTGTCTGGGGACCATCTAACACATCTGGTGCGGATGGTACCCCGGCTGTCTGGGGACCATCTAACACATCTGGTGCGGATGGTACCCCGGCTGTCTGGGGACCATCTAACACATCTGGTGCGGATGGTACCCCGGCTGTCTGGGGACCATCTAACACATCTGGTGCGGATGGTACCCCGGCTGTCTGGGGACCATCTAACACATCTGGTGCGGATGGTACCCAGGCTGTCTGGGGACCATCTAACACATCTGGTGCGGACGGTACCCCGGCTGTCTGGAAACCATCTAACACATCTGGTGCGGATGGTACCCGGCTGTCTGGTCTAACACATCTGGTGCGGATGGTACCCGGCTGTCTGGGCTAACTTTTTCCTTTTTTGTTTTTCTTTTTTTCTTTTTTCTTTTTTTTTTGCTTCCATCTAACACATCTGGTGCGGATGGTACCCTGGCTGTCTAGGGACCACCTAACACATCTGGTGCGGATGGTACCCCGGCTGTCTGGAGACCATCTGACACATCTGGTGCGGATGGTACCCCGGCTGTCTGGGAACCATCTAACACATCTGGTGCGATGGTACCGGCTGTCTGGGGACCATCTAACACATCTGGTGCGGATGGTACCCGGCTGTCTGGGGTACATCTGTCTTCCCGGCTTGTTAACATCTTGTGGCTTTGTTTTGTGTACTTTCCCGTTTTCTGGGGTTCACGCAAGGTCAAATTTCTCGCTTCACGAATCACGTGCCTGGCTATTTGATAATGTTAATTAGCGTCGTACATTTCACACGGACATCTGCCGTCGGGCAGAATCGTTGAATCGTTGGGGTCGCATCGAGGCGGATGGATCCAATTTCTGTGTGACATTGAGAACTGTCGAGCGGAAAAACTCGCCCATCTTCTAGCTTCGATTTTCCCCTTCAGAATAAAGTCTGGCTTCGCTCCTATGGGACGCTTGGGTGTCATCTTTGTTATGAGGCTTGCTATTTTCCATATGTTCATAACCAGATACCCTTGCACCATCTTCGTGATGGAGCTGCAATGTTCGCTATGTTCTTAGTTTCGGTTCAAACCAGATACCTTTGTGCCATCTTCGTTGTGAAGCTTACAATGCTCGCTATGTTCTTAGCTTAGGTTCAAAACCAGATACCTTGTGCCATCTTCGTTGTGAAGCTTACAATGCTCGCTATATTCTTAGCTTCGGTTCAAGCCAGATAACTTTAGGCCATCTTCATTATTATGAAGCTTGTTATGCTCACTATGTTCTTAACTCGGGTTTTCTCACTAGCAGCACACAACGCAGAGCAAACAATTTGACAGCGTACTTGTGGACGGCCAATTACTCGCCGTGGTCAGATGATGCTCAGTCTACCCCAGCCCCATCAAGACAAGTCCGCGGCAGGTCTGGACAAAATCGTCAGGAAGTTATCGAGGTGAAAATGTCCAGACCGGGTCTGCAGGACCGGCGGGGCGATGGGGAGGGGAGACCGAGTATGCAGGGCCACAGCGGGCACTCAATTGCACCGGGCCTGCTGCAGCAATCCGCAACGCTTGTTTATTAAGGCTGTTGGGTGCGTCAACCCCAATTGGGGTATTTTGCAGCAATCCGCAACGCTTGTTCATTAAGGTTGTTGGGTGCGTCAACCCCAATGAGGTTATTTTGCAGCAGTCCGCAACGCAGGCGACATAACGTTAGTTAGTTAGTTATTTTGGCTTTAGGGCGCATCGACTTCATTGGACATTCAGCGCCCATAACGGTGCGTAATCAACGCTTCGACACATTACCCTGCTTACTAGCTAGGCGCATCAACTTCATTGGACATTCAGCGCCCATAACAGTGCGTAATCAACGCTTCGACACATTATATATACTAGCTAAACTTCGCTAAATATTGGTATTACGTAATCAAAGTAGCACACGGAACGTAAAAATGGCATGGCATAGTTAAACCTTTCCAGAATGGTGCATATATTACAGAAGATGGTACTTTGGCGAGGTAATAAAAAAGTTTTCCCCACTCGAGTCGTCCCCTAAAGCTTCACTGAGTGACAGTGACTGAAGACACCCAAAGTGGCGTCTACGCTCCTATCATAACCGGGTCAGGAGGGCAGGACATGACGCACAGAAAGGCGGGCGTGACATTTCTGGCGACGGAACGTCTTAACCTAAGGTGGGGGGAGCAGACCAGTACGGGGTCTCCTTCGCGGGGGCCGCGGACGAAAATTGAGGGGCACCGAAAATTACTGCAATAGAGTCGGAGGAAATATGAAATGCGAGCGAGAATAAATTCAGCTTAAGGCTACGGAGCAGAGGGAGTAACGGTGAGCCTGCGAGTCAAACGCTGCTACTCCTGCCGCAGCTGCCGCAGCTGCCGCAGCTGCCACAGCAGTGTCCTGAAATTCATTTGTCGTAGGATGAGGGTTTTCCTAAAACCTTAGGTGGTTGGGTGGGGGGGGAAAGAGGTGAAGGTGGGTGGGGGGAAACGAAAAAAAAGGTAAAAGGGTGTTAACTCCCCAACTTTTTTATGTGAGGGGGGGGAGTTACTCCCCTATTTTCTTCCCCTTGGGGGGCGAGGCGAAGGCACCGAAACTTGCGTCAACGTGAAAGAAATTTTGTAATATGGCAGGCAAAGATGGCGTTAATATGTAATCATTCCGTTTGTTAGCAAAGTTGTGATGACATAGGTGTCATATGTACACATAGGAGTCGGTTGTGAACGGTGGTGGTCGGTACAAAATGCGACTGAAACTACAGCACGATGTCAGGTCTGAGAACTGGAATTCAGACAATCAATTCAGGAAGTGAGAACTACATCGGAAGGTCAAACGAAGTTTGGCTTTTGTTTCCATCCAAGCTTAAAAATATAAAGGTATATCGAGCGGGAGCGGTCTGACACTTCCATCAAAGCCATGGATGGAGGATTCCCATAATTATCGGTAGTGCCAACGTCTAATTCAGCCACATTCTTTTCATGTAATGACGCACACCTTAGTATAAATCATGAAAATGACTGGTGTTGCCTGGATGGTCAGGTGGTGCTGGTTGGTGTTCAGGGGCGCGTCAATTGCAATGCCCATTTTGCGCCCATAGCTGTGTTTATGGATAATCTACCATGCTCCGACAGCAGTTTGTAGTAAATAATCATTGCGTGAGACGAAATGTACGACCCTCAATATACCAGGAGGTGCTGAGTTTACATCAAAAGTAACGTTAGGGATTATGCTATATTACTCAACGTTTCGGCCAGGGGCCATCTCTCCTGACGATGGCCCCTGGCCGAAACGTTGAGTAATATAGCATAATCCCTAACGTTACTTTTGATGTAAACTCAGCACCTCCTGGTATATTGAGGGTCGTACATTTCGTCTCACGCAATGTCTAAAATCCAGGAGCACTTAAGAGCCATTCTTCGTTGTATTAAACAATAGTAAATAATCTGCAGCGGTGGCGAAATATACAACATTAAAACGAACTTGTTGGAGGAAGGTAAAAATGCCTCCAGACGATGCAACCCCAGAGTTATTGTTTGGTAACATGCGTAAAATGTCGATGTTTATCCGCCCTAAAATCTGGCGTCGGATAGGTTCCAGCAGCGCACAATCTACTAAAACGTGATACACGGTAAGCGGGTCCGAAAAGCGGCATGAAGGTTGGTCATCACCGGTCAGTATACAGCTGTGTGTCGCGAAGGCATGCCCTATCTTCAATCGACAGAGCGTTACTTCCTCCCGTCGCGAGGTCCGGTGTGAGGACTGCCAGATCCCTAGCACCGGTTTTATAACCCTCAGCTTACTAGGCTAGGAGTTCCAGGTTCGTTGCCATTCGGACCGTATATGTGATAATGTGGAGGGGGTATAGATCACTTGGGTGAAGACGTAGACCAACTTCACGACCATTGTTGATAGCGTGCTTATCGGATATATCGGTAGCTTCATTTCCAGCAAGTCCAACATGGCTGCAAATCCAGCAGAGGTCTGACGAAAAGGACTGTACTCCGAAATACGAAATATCTGTCCACATTCGCAATTGAAGACACCATGCACATCAAAAACCACTCTGGTGTCCTCTGCAACTTCAGAGCGCGCGACCACCCGTGTCGGGTGACGGAGATCCCCGCCACGCAACACAAGTCGGAAAACGGTCAACTCGGCGCTCGCCGGCCCGCCCCGCCACCGCCAGCCGCGGCCCGCAGTCGGCCGGCGCACACATGGCGGGAACTCACCTGGGAGGTTCAGCCTGCCGGCGATAGATGTCAGCACGGTGGCCTGCGCGGCCGCGCCTGGTTCTGGCTCTCGCTGTCTGGCCTTGGCAATGCCCACCAGCTTGCCGCCGACTGGTGGCCGGCGGGGGGCAGACGCGCGCTGTTAGCGACGATCGCATCGACCCGAGAAAAGCCGGACGGGCCGACAGGCACACACGCACACGCACACGCACACGCACAGGCACAGGCACAGACACAGGCACAGGCACAGACACAGCACAGGCACAGGCACAGGCACAGACACAGGGGCACACGAGTAAACAGACACACGGCCGGCACACAGATACACGGGCACACAGGCACACGAGGCACACAGGCACACGGGCACACAGACACACACAAGGGCACACGGGAACACGGGAACACGGGAACACGGGAACACAGGCACACAGGCACACGGACATAGAGGCACACAAACACAGAGGCACACAAACACAGAAGACAGACAAACACAGACAGAAAGACAGACAGACAAGACAGACAGACAGACATACAGACAGACAGACAGACATAAGAAACAGACAGATAGACAGACATACATACAGACAGACAGACAGGTGCAGGCAGACAGGCAGATGCAGGGATACAAACAGAAGACAGACATACATGAAGACAGAAGACAGACAGAAGAAAGACAGACGGACATCCAGTCGACCTGCTTTAGCCGCTCGTCCGTTCTTTTTCATTTCATCTTTTTGTTCGAGAAATTGGCGTCGGTCAGGGATCACGGCGGGGACAGTTGCGCTCAGCACGAGTGCGGCAGACATCTCTGACTTGGCGGTGGATTTGAGCTTTACGACGCGTCGACTACATTGGTCATGTTGCGCCCGTGACATCTCTGACTTATCTCGGATGACCTGCTATGTGGAATGACGGTCGGATGACCTGCTATTTGGAATGATGGTGGGATGACCTGCTATGTGAAATGACTGAATGGGTGGAATGACCTGCTATGTGGAATGATTATGGGATGACCTGCTATGTGGAATGATGGTGGGATGACCTGCTATGTGGAATGATGGTGGGATGACCTGCTATATGGAATGATGGTGGGATGACCTGCTATGTGGAATGACGGTGGGATGACCTGCTATGTGGAATGATTGTGGAATGACCTGCTATGTGGAATGACGGTGGGATGACCTGCTATGTGGAATGAGGTAGACCTGCTATGTGGAATGACGGTGGGATGACCTGCTATATGGAATGACGGTGGGATGATCTGCTAGGTAGGAATGACGGTAGGATGACCTGCTATGTCGGCGAGAGTCGTTCGACTGGTTCCACAAAGGACAGCCAGTCCCTTGGCTGCTCGCGTCCATCAGGCAAAGGTTCTTCCTGAGCTTTGAAACAAAATGGTACGGAGGTGTCTGCAGCATCGATTCAAAATTGTTCCAGAACAATTGACCAAACTGAACTGATGATAATTGCGGGCGCATCAAGTGGGACAGGACAACTTTTGCTAGTCGCAGTAAGAATGGGGCAGCTTGTCCCTATTTTTCCCAGATATCTTTTCGAAGGAGGATATGTGGTGGGATAGCCAAGGTCAGCGAGTCAACAAGAACGTTGCACAACTAAAAACCCGGTGACCAGACGTTCTTTTTCATTCAAATAAAGTTCCTATACTGAAATGGGGAAGTCCCGAATGCCACGTGACAATTTATCAGGTAATTACAGATCACTCCATGGGTCGATTTAACGAACTGAGCGTACGGCGCCCGGCTCATCACTTCCGATCTGAACGGATCGCTACCAGTCTGCCCACCCCGTAAAGCTTTGAAACACCCACCCACAGTAAAATAATAGATTGCATCGTCCCCGGTACCCATCCAAAAACCCTCAAGGAACAGACTGACTTCCCGCTTAAGTTGTCGGGCACTCCATATTAACAAAGTCTCAGAGTGGTCATCCCTCCCATAAGACTTCTAGGAACACTGAAAAACGGCGCGCCCCAATTTGGCACGTCTTTTTCCGCATCAATTCGGCATGTTCTGTGAAAATGTTCAGGTCAGGTCATCGTACGGTCAACGAATTCGGCAAGGTCAAGTGAGGCCACCCCAAAAACGTTCAACGCGTCATCACGTTTTAACAGATCAGGATATTTGGATGAGACTTTCATCGTTTGCTTATCCTTGGGGATGCAACAAAACGCACCAGATACATCTTTTATTTTTCGTTTTTGATGACGCAAGCCACGTTGCCCAGCGCTGACAACAGGACTGGAGAGACAGGTCACACTGCCCAGCGCTGACAACAGGACTGGAAAACACTGCCCAGCGCTGACAACAGGACTGGAGAGACAGGCCACACTGCCCAGCGCTGACAACAGGACTGGAGAGACAGGCCACACTGCCCAGCGCTGACAACAGGACTGGACAGGCAGACTGCCCAGCGCTGACAACAGGACTGGAGAGACAGGCCACACTGCCCAGCGCTGACAACAGGACTGGAGAGACAGGCCACACTGCCCAGCGCTGACAACAGGACTGGAGAGACAGGCCACACTGCCCAGCGCTGACAACAGGAGAGAAGGCCGGATGCAGACAAAAAGCACTGCCCAGCGCTGACAACAGGACTGGAGGGACAGGCCACACTGCCCAGCGCTGACAACAGGACTGGAGACAGGCCACCCCTGACAACAGGACTGGAGAGGCAGGCCACACTGCCCAGCGCTGACAACAGGACTGGAGAAGGCACTGCCCAGCTTTGACAACAGGACTGGAGAGACAGGCCACACTGCCCAGCGCTGACAACAGGACTGGAGAGACAGGCCGGACTGCCCAGCGCTGACATTGCCGCTGCAGCGCACTCATCTGACGTAAGCGACAAGCGACACGCGACGAGCGACAGGCGACAAGCGACACGAGTTCGCCTGCCGACGGCCGGATGACTCGGCACATCGCCCCCCCGCACACACACGCCGCGCGCTGAGTCACGGCCGGACCGGCCGCCCGACCACCGTCGATAAGGGCCATTCGCCGTCAGCTAACGCAGCCCAGTTGGCCGTGCTGG
This sequence comes from Imbricaverruca yamaguchii, assembly GCA_034440575.1. Lineage (NCBI taxonomy): Eukaryota > Metazoa > Arthropoda > Thecostraca > Neoverrucidae > Imbricaverruca > Imbricaverruca yamaguchii. The sequence continues at coordinate 925,316 of JAOTOL010001485.1, read as the reverse complement.
CGTCGCGGGGACCCGGCGCCGGCGTCTGTATTCCAGCCACCATTCTACTTTACACATCGGTGTTTCTACGTCTATGCCAGGACGGAGGTCCCCGTCACATAGGCGTGTGACGTGTTGCTCCGCTGGCTCCGTATGTAAGGTCAAGGGCGGGTACAGAGGGCACTGGGGGCATGTGTCTTTTCCCCCATGGAAGATGGTGCCTTCAGGGAAGGTTCGAGTGCGCCTCATTATAATTGTTCACACAGAGGCGCCCTACTAGGAGACAAGGTCTCAGTGTGCTCGAGTGCACACCTCGAATTGTTCAGCCAGAGGTTTCCGAGTATTCAAATGCACACCTCGAATTTTTGTTCGCCCAGAGGCGCCCATCCAGACAAGTGCCCGCAGGACAATTTCTGGATTCGCCCCTGCGCAAGGTCGCACAGGAAACAAACGCATCTAAGCATACACTCTCACACACGTCGGGAAGACGCACGCCTGCCTGGTGCCGCACAGCACACACCGGAGGCGTGCCAATGTCATCGGAAACCGAAACGATGCGCCATCCGTCATACGTCTAAAAGGACTCTCAGGTGTCGCGTCGCGTTTAAAAGGATTCATTCATCATACATCAGGTGTCGCTGTATGGAGGCGCCGTAATGGCAATAAGCGAGACGCGGCGGTCGACGGCCGAGCACAGCCACACGGGTACATGACACCCGCTCCACACACGGGACGGGTACATGACACTCCCTCCACACACGGGACGGGTACATGACACTCCCTCCACACACGGAACGGGTACATGACACTCCCTCCACACACGGGGCGGGTACATGACACCCCTCCACACACGGGACGGGTACATGACACCCCCTCCACACACGGGACGGGTACATGACACCCCCTCCACACACGGGACGGGTACATGACACTCCCTCCACACACGGAACGGGTACATGGCACCTCCTCCACACACGGAACGGGTACATGACACTCCCTCCACACACGGGACGGGTACATGACACTCCCCCACACACGGGACGGGTACATGACACTCCCTCCACACACGGAACGGGTACATGACACTCCCTCCACACACGGGACGGGTACATGACACCCCCTCCACACACGGGACGGGTACATGACACCCCCTCCACACACGGGACGGTTTGATTGATTGATTATTTGGGTTTAAGGGCGCGCCGACTACTAGGTCATTTAGCGCCCATCACACACGGGACGGGTTCATGACACCCCCTCCACACACTGAACGAGTACATGATGCCCTTCCACATACCAGGTGGGCACAGGACGCCCCGTACACCAGACGAGTAGAGGACGCTCACACGCCAGCTGGACACGAAACGCCTTCACCACATGGGTACAGGACGCCACCACCTCACGGGTACAGGACGCCCCCACCATACATCAGATGGCCGTTGGGTGCTCCTCACTTCAAACGAACTTGAGTCACAGGGGGTGCAATTTCCATACATTTTGGATGCTTGTGTCCCACCCTCACCAATTTCATTAATCATCGAACTGAACAGCGACGGTACTCCAAACACCTTGGGTCCCCATCGTTTGGGGAAAGGTCAGCCTCTGTCGCACCACCGTCTGCCCACCCCGGCCGCTGACATCGACCCTGGTGTATTTTTGTCGGTCATTTGTCACCATAAGTCAGGTTAAGTCGACCACACGTTTGCATCCTTCGTGTCTGTTTTCTTTTGCGGATCTGCGTCACCAGGTATCAGTAAGATTAAGTGATCGTGAGAGCACCCCCGGACAGACTGCGGGCTGGAAACGCGCGCGGGTTCCCATAGCAACAGAGCGAGAAGTGCCACGAGCAGTACAGACGTCAGAACTGATAGCGAGTAGCGACAGGTGAGACTCGAACCCACAACCTTTCGATCGTGAGACGGGTAACTGACCCCCGGACTACTCGTACCCGACGCCAGAACTGAAAACAGACGGAACCAATGCAACGAAATACACGCCACATCCACCCAACCAACACCTTCACAACCACACCGTCACACACAACCACGACAGACAAACACAACACACACAAACACTGCTGCACACCTTAATGAGACACAGGTCTTTGATTTTGTCCATGGTCTGGAATATCTTGGGAAAGTTGAATTTAACAAAATATCAATTGGAGGCATAAATTCAAAATTAAAGTTAACCACAGCAAACAAGTTAAGGCAACTTTCTTCACCAACAGGGTAGTAGAACACTGGAACCAGCTGCCGAAAACATTCAGAGCAGCACATGAACATTTTAAGACAGTAGTAATGGGTTTCGGGCCACACGCAGTCAGCGCCCAACAACTATAAACGTCAACAAACAACGACCAGCGCTGCCACGCAAGGCACAGGCTTTAAAAACAGCAAGGCAATCATTATAAGAATAGAGGGTTTGCTTTTCGGTATTACAGGGAGGGCTGGTTGACATATTGGTGGGCAACTGGTTCAGTGTAAAGGGTGCAACCAAGAAGGGCCCTTGTGGCTCATAGTTGCACTAATCTCTAATGTCTTTATGTCTTTATGTCTTAATGCAACACACCCACCGGTATACAGTCTATCTCTACAACCATGTCCTGCCTACAACCACACTCTACAACCATGCCGCTCGGCTCCCGGTGACTGATGGCTCGCCAGTTCTATTTGGAATTGTGGGCGTTTCGACCCAAACCGAACACCCAGGCTGCAAACGAATCAGATCAACCAGTTAAAAATGAATACAGGTGGGCACTGCTCGGCGAACAACATGTGACGTCACGAGAAGTGGGCGCCGCGTGCCGAGGAAAGCATACTCGCCTCGTTCGCGCAATGCAGCTTTCGGGTGAGACTTTCCGGATTTAGTTTGCAGACGACACCCAGAAGGAAAATAATTTACCGCCCTTATTCCCGCTTTACTGATACTCTTCCACTCCGCGTTGCTCTATGTCACTATTTAACAGTAAAATATTACTATTTTATGCCAATTCATAAGGTACGAAGTCATCAAATTTTGCATTCAATTATTCATCAGCGCGTGAATGTCCCGCTTAACTGTCAGACCACACGGATAAATTACGCGGGGCACGCTGTTAATTTCCGTAAAAGCTCATCTCCACTTTCACACCACTTTTCCGACCTAGCCCTTTACTTTAAAGCCCTTGCGCCAAACACGCTCGGGACGTGGACCGCACCGAGCACATGACGTCACAGGGGCGTCGGTAGCTCAGTGGTTGAGCTGAGCGTCTGGCAAGCCAGAGGTACGGGGTTCGATTCCCCGTGATGCCCGCCCTTCCCGCCGGGGTGAGAGGCGGGCGACGCCGTACAGCCTCAGCTGCTGAGTGCGTCGTAAAGCCACAACACAACAAAACCACACCTGACGTTGGTTGGTTATTGGTTTTACGACACATCGCCAGTTTAGTCATGTAGCGTCGCCAATCTCTCACGCCGATTGGTCGTGGGCGAAGAGTAGCGACAGGTGAGACTCGAACCCACAACCTTTAGATTGCGAGACGAGCAACTCACCCCTAGGCCACTCGTCCCCTTCCGCGTGCGTCGTAAAGCCACAATACAATTCAATCCGTATGACGTCACACATGACGTCACACATGACGTCGGCTCACCTGAGCCGGGCACTGTGTGAAAATATTGGTTTTTCGTTAGGTGTGAGATGTCGAAATTTGTCATGAAATTAGGATCATTCCAAGTGCCTTTGATGTTTTTCAGACTTAAATTTGAGCCAATGTTTGTACCCTCATCATTTGTTTTGATATTCAAATGTTAGGAAGAGCTATATTTGGGATAGCGAGATAACAAATAATATATACCCTGGTGATGCCCGCATTATGAATAATCCACTTACCTGAAATTGCATTGCCGAATATTCGTGTACCACCACCCTTTATCAAGAGCATGATCATGCTACTTAACAAACGAGGTAATGTTAGAAAGGAGACACTTCATAAGCACGCATCAAGAAACAGGATATTTATACTCTTGGAGCAGGATGTCGATTGAGTGTTCAGAAAGTGGTAAATTCCACCCTATTTTGCGAATAACTTAACACTGGCCGGGCAGCACGGGGCGCGGACCACACCGATCACATGACGTCACACATGACGTCACACACACACGTGACGTCGGCTCACCTGAGCCGGGCAGCACGGGACGCGGACCACACCGATCACATGACGTCACACACACATGACGTCACACACACACACGTGACGTCGTCTCACCTGAGCCGGGCAGCACGGGACGCGGACCACACCGATCACATGACGTCACACACACGTGACGTCGGCTCACCTGAGCCGGGCAGCACGGGACGCGCGACGGCGCCGCCGGAGGAGCGCGCCGGGTCGCCGACCGGCGCCAGGTCAGCGGCCGCCGCCGCCGGGAACGGGCTCAGCCCGCTGATCGAGATCATCCGCTCCGGCGTCACGTCACGCTCGGCAGCCGGCCGCGCGTCACTGGGGGCGCGCCGCTTCCGCCGCCTGCGGGCGGGGGCGGCGGGGTTAACGGTGAGGTAAACAGAGCACATCTGGGCAGTTTAAAATAACTGACCATGAATATTACCATATATTATATGCCAATGTACAATATTCCAAGAAAAACATTATCTCATATAATATTAATATTTGCCTGGCTTGCTGAGGAAGCCTGTGGCCGCCTTTCCACAAAGTTGATTGTGTATGCCACTTGGTGGTTAGTTAGTTATATGGGTTTTAGGGCGCTTCGACCGGTTTTGCTCATTCGCGCCCTCCACCCGGTGGTAATTGTGACCATTATTTGTCCGGTATGCTCACGGGTCGCTGGTGGCCAGTGTAAAATAATTGACCATGTGGCCTGGAAAGTCACAGTTAATGGAATTGTGCTATTTCATCCTTGTCTTAGGTTTTTACCATTTTGCCACATGTGTGGGCAGTCATTATACACACGACTGCTAAATAATGTCAAATGCATGTGACTGAAGTGAAAGGCATTCCGCTTTTTTAATCCTTAAGTGGCGATCCTTTATTTTCTTCCAATCTTTCTCTATTCCCAAGCAACTTCTTTCTTCATCCACACAGTTAATGGTGAAGTAATTATATTTTTTATTTTTCCTAATTTTAGGACACTGCATCTGGGACAACATGCACAGCCAAGGTCTGGTCGAACGGCGAGGGGGGCGAAATTTTGTCTCCCCGAAAATATTTCGCTATATATTAACATACGGCATAATATATATATAAATATATAATATTACCAGATATTATATACTAATGTACAACATTCCAAGAAAAACATTATCTCATAAAATATTTATCTGGCTTGCTGAGGAAGCCTGTGGCCGCCTTTCGACACAGTTGATTGTGTATGCCACTTGGTGGTTAGCTAGTTATATGGGTTTTAGGGCGCTTCGACCAGTTTTGATCATTCGCACCATCCACCCTGTGGTAATTGTGACCATTATTTGTCCAGTGTGCTCACGGGTCGCTGATGGCCAACTTCCAATTTAGTGCCAATGCCCCACGAGAACCCTTCGAGGTACGCACAGTAGGCGACGGACAAGACTGGACCGGACTGGGCCGACTGATGGTCGTTCGGGTTTCACGGTGCAAGGGACTGGGCCGACTACAAGGGACTGGGCCGAATGCTACACGATACCTTGCGGCTATTGGATTGGATTGGATTGGAGTTCAGGGGCGCGTCGACATCTAGGGTCATTTTGCGCCCATAACTAAATTGTAATCAATCTACGGTGCTGCTATCATAGCTCACTATCCATCCCTTACGGCTATTGACATTGCAACATGCTATGACTGTTATTGGCTAATTGGACAAGTAAAATTACAATGGCAAAAGATGACATATTCAAAAAGGTACACGAACGTTTCGGCTTTATGCCTGATGCCTGAAGTCACCCTGGTGAAGGCATGAAGCCGAAACGTTTGGGGCACCTCTTTTCGAATATATCATCTTGTGCCATTGTAATATGTATGCTAGAACTGACTCTCCCTGGCCAGATAAGTCAGTGGAAGAGCCACAGAAGGCAGGGCGCATGCTCATACATTTTGACGAAGTGTTGGGGTCGGATGCTAAGCAATGCTGAATTCAGCAACCTTGAAAACCCATGAGATAGGGCCGGTCCATAGTGTACCACGCTAACATATGAAACTATCAGGAGACTCGAGCTACCACTGGGAGATGGGCTCTATCCGAGCCGCGACGGGCACCCCCCCCCCCTCTCAGCGATAGCAAGCCCCATCGAGGTGAGCAACGCAGTACTCTTAAGGCGCAATGCCAATATTTCTGCCCTTTCCATGCTCAATCTTGATCCCCACAATAGGTCGGCTGGCTGTTGAACTTTTCAGTCGCACAGACTTAATTAAGCATACGGCGACCATCCACACAACAGAGAATGGGACACCTCGTCCTCGCCAACGGGGAAATAAGCAATTAGTGCACCCAGAGGAACGTTACTTTCCGAGTAGAGTGCGCCAAAAAAAGTGCAGAGAACTGTAAATGGAGCTGTAACCTCCCGGAACTGTAAACCTCAGCTCAAGCTATAACCGTATTCAGAATCCGTTTTCTGCGCGGCTATTTTTATTCGCCGACATGTGACAGCGCTGAGAGCTCGCTCTCCACTTCGAACGCGCCACAAATGGGCCGTTTGTCACCGCCGCTGCGACGACGGGCTGTCACTGACTGGACACAATTACGGGTGCGTTCTCCACCGGCCGGTCACGGACTGGAGACAATTAAGGGCGCGTTCTTCTCCGCCGGCCAGTCACGGACCGAAGACAATTAAGGGCGCGTTTTCCGCCGGCTAGTCACGGACCTGAGACAATTAAGGGCGCGTTTTCCGCCGGCCAGTCACGGACCTGAGACAATTAAGGGCGCGTTCTCCGCCGGCCAGTTACGGACCTGAGACAATTAAGGGCGCGTTTTCCGCCGGCCAGTCACGGACCAGATACAATTAAGGTTCTTCGCCTGGTGGCGGTCACGGACTGGCGACAATTACGGACGCGCTCTCTGCCGATTGGTCACGGACCGAATAAAATTAAGGGCGCGTTCTCAACCGGCCAGTCACGGACCAGATACAATTAAGGGTGCGTTCTCCGCCGGCCGGTCACGGACCGGCGACAACTGCGGGCGCGTTCTCCGCCGACCCCAGGCCGGTGCGGCGGTCGGGCCGCGACAAAAGCCACCACACGGCGTTCAATGATTAAATGTTCGGCGGGGTGACATCCGAGCGGCAGCAGAAGGCCGGCGCAGAGGTGAGCCGCGACCCCGACATGAAGTCCGGGGCTTACCGCCACATGAAGCCCGGGGCTTACAGTGGCATGAAGCCCGGGGCTTACCGCGACATGAAGCCCGGGGCGGGCTTAGCGGCGTCGGCGCGCGGAAGCGCATGCGAAGGTCAACCGGGGTGCGCCACATTTCGAGCAAAAAGTGCGCCTTCCTATCGACATTCTCCGGCTCTTCATCGAGAAGTATTCAATCACGGTACTGCAGAGGCCCAGACCTCTTCACACTCTATATCTCCTCCATTACTTATTTTGAGTTAGTTATAACTTACGATGAAGGCCTCCTCCATTGGCAGGTGGTGGACTCCATATACAATACAGCAAACTCATTTCACACAAAATGCTGATTCTTAGATCAGGCTTTAGCTGTATCACATTTTTGAAAACGGACTGGATGGATTGCGGATGGATATATCTATCCTGAACAGATATGTGTACGGATCTGACTGCATCGATTCACACGGATACGAATAGGACCGAATTTTAACATTTAAAACCGTGTTGTGCTCTTCCAGTAGCACAACCCTTTCAACAGTCACCATCGACGCTTTATTGGCGCATTCGTAATGAGGTTTCAAAAATATGGGAGCACACCCATATCTGGTCGATATGATCAGACCCGAGGGAAAGTTGCTGAGCGGGGTGAGGGGGCTGTCCTATTTGAATATAGTTGTCATTAACTTGGCTGTAATTACCATTAATGTGGGAAATTATGGCATCTTCATTTCTATTTTATGTTAACGTGCCTAGTAACGCTACAAAAAATATGGCCCGGCGTCACGTGTGTCTACTTTACCATGATACTGCAACGCATAAACACATACATTGGCTCCTCCGCCTTGCCTCCAGAGAAATCACAAGTGTAGCGTGAGAGGCACTCGGAACGCGGCCACGTGTCTTTAACCAGCCGATATCACCACACGGTGGCAGGCTGGCAATATTCACTCGCACACGAGGGGCACTCACCATTGCTAGCCTCCCACCACCCAAGAAGAACTTTTCGTTCCTTTACGACTCATTCAACCGCTATGTTACATAGCGTCGCCAACCTCTCACGCCGATTGGTCGCGGGTGGACTCGGTAAATGCCGTCGGCTGTGAGATTCGAACCCGCAATCTTGGTTAGCTAGTCAGTTAGTCAGTTAGTTATTTGGACTTTAGGGCGCTTCGACCAGAATTGATCATTCGCGCCCATACACGCAATCTTGCGATCAAGAGTCCGACGCTGCACCAACTTAGCTAGCGCGGCCCCCACCACCACCGGAGGCGGAGAGCCCGGGTCTCCAGCGATGGCCGATATCGACGATCAGCACTCCGCCGCCGTTAATCACTGTCATAAGCGGCCGAGCGTCCTGACAGAGCCAGCACGCGCACCACATCTGAGCCCGCTTCTGCAGTTGGATATTTGGGCTTCGGGGCGCATTGAATACACTGGCCAAGTGGCGCCGAAGCCCGCTTCTGTACTGTTGGTGTCATACAGCGCAGCGTAGGGTGGTGGTCGCTATCGGCTTTGCAGCGCATCGACTGATTTTGGTCGGTTGGTTATTGGAGTTTGTTATTTGGGCTTTAGGGCGCCTCCATCAGAATTGATCATTCGCGGATTATTGGAGTTTGTGGGCGCAGTCGATGCGCCCCTAAACTCCCATAACCAACCGACCAAAAGCAGCCGTTCGTTATTTGGGCTTTAGGGCGCTTCGACCAGTTTTGATCAGGGATGCGGAGGGGAAAATTTTGGACGCTCGGCCTAAAGGGGCCCCGGCTCGGGGAAATCGCCGGCTCCGGCTCCGGCTTTGCGCATCTCAAACGTTAGTAAATTATTTGGGTTTTCGGGCGCATCAACTGCAGTGGTTATACAGCGCCCACATCTCAAACGTGATCGATCCATTAAGTAAGAGCTAGGGGAATGTAATACAAAAAAGTTATCCGCGACCACTCAGGGGCGCAAACTTCAGACAACCATAAGGAACTTGCCCATATAAACCCTGTACCTATCTTTATACTAGGTATAATGTGTTCATTTCACGTTTGCTAAGTTTGTTTAATTTACACCTCTTTCAGAGTCGGAGCCGCCTTGCTTTTGACGTCTCCGGCTCCGACTCCGGCTCCGAGTAAAATGTCCCGGCGGCTCCCCCCCCCCTCCGAAAAAAATTTTTCCTCCCCGGCCGCTCCTTCTCCGGCTCCGGCTTCGGTTCCGCATCCATGGTTTTGATCATACGCACCCGCACCAAAAGCAGTCGTTGCGTCCACAATTCCAATAACCAACCGATCAAAAACAGTCGATGCGCCGCAAAGTCGATAGCGACCACCACCCTATGCTGTTTTTGGTCACATAGCATCCTCACACGCCTGGTTGCTGGGGAAGAGTAGCGACAGGTGGGACTCGAACCCATAACCTGTCGGTTGGGAGACGAGAATCCTACACCTATCACAACATGGGGTTGAAGATAAGTTCTATCATTCAACGGAGCGCGCAACGCCCCAACGGGAGGGACTATTGGTATTGAATTGACAGGGCCAAGCTCAAGGGACTTCCGCCAAGTATCCGTTTAATACTTCTTCGATTGGAGATGGGAGAGCGCCCGGCAAGTGGTCCAGATATATGCACGAAAGTGAAGTATCTTGCGAGCTTAACCGACATTACCCTTGAAATAACTACATTTTGAGACCACTGGGGGAGGGGGTGCATTTCCCTCCAGTTAACACGCTCGAGTCCCTTATCCTCAACACAACCCCGGAGGGCTGCATAACTAACACACTTCGTGTTCTATTCAGCTTCAATAACGAACAAACCAACCCCTACCTTCGTCGCCAACGCCTCCTCACCTGTACCACTCCTGACACCGACCCCATGTCACGTTCAGCGGCCTGGTCCTGCTGCAGCCGGCTAGTCTCCCGGCCGGCCCACAGGTGTCGCCGTCGGCGCGCGTTGCGGTCACGCGGCCAGAGATGTCGCCACCGGCGCGCGGCGCAGCGCTCTCCCGGCCGGTCGCGCCGTCTGGGAAAAGATGGTCAGATACCGTCAGGTCGGGCGGACGGGGCGTCGGGGCCGCCGCCGCCGAGGCAGCCGATTCGCGCTCTTTTTCGCCAAATGACCCGCAATGACTGATTGTTTATATTGGTGTCCAACACGCGATATAGTCTCGCGTCAGGCGTCATCAAGGGCCCTACGCCTAACGTGTCCCGTTTGTTGGGTATTTGGGCTTTCGGGCGCATCGACTGCGTTGGTCATACAGCGCCCATAACAACTTTAGATGGACAACTTAAGAGGATTCATGCGAACAGCAGTATGTGAGACTTCAAAAGACAGACAAATCACTTCAGTGCCAGATGTCCACGCCTAACGTGTCCAGGTTTGACCGTGGTCGGCCACCGCTCGCAGGCCTACTCCCGTGAGTTCCGAAAGGGCGAGGCACCAGATTGAGGCGCGGCATAGCACGGATCCCTGCATGAAGACCTTGGCTGGCAGCGGGCCTCCATGTATGTTTCCAATGACGTCAGTATGTTGCCGATGATGTGCCAACTTGACCATCACGTTATCAGTGGTGTAAGCTGGACGGAATCGTATGCACATACAGCTCAGTCCACCATGAGTTATGCTTTTCAATCACCATCAACATATCAGTGGTGTAAACTGGACGGAATCGTATGCACATACAGCTTATTAAAGCATGAGCTAAGCTTTTCAATCACCACCAACACACCACCATCGCCAGCACCGCGAGGCACAGGTATGACAACATCCGATTTGAAAGCACTGAAACTGGCACAACCCCCGCTGCGTCCAATTCAGCATTGCGTCATTTCACACCATTTGCGTCAATGCGCGGACTGGCTAAGCGCGTGCCCAGTGCCAATGGCTATGAACCCTGCTCTGGGCTTCCAGGGCAGGGTTCATATTATAGCCAGGGTATATATGTTCATATTATAGGGTTCATATCAGGGCCACTATAGCCAGGGTATTGCGTCATAGCCAGCCAGTGTCAACCCTCTCCCATGGCTGTGAGACTGGATCTCCAAACACAGCTACAACTTGAAATAGAGGCCCAATAACCACGCATCAGCATGGGGAAGCCCCACAAAGGGAATAAGCAACACATGGGCAGGACGCTCGTCTGCCAACCGTCGGTTCGAGCCGCACCTGTTGCCGCTCTACGCCCGAGACAGCAGCAGTCGCCGCGTCACACAGCCAACAGCCGGCCCGACTTCACCGATCGACACACGGGTCAGCAACCTCGCCAGACGCCGCACCGCCACGATCAACATCCGCCGGACCCAACCGCTATAGACACCGTACCACCAGCACACCACTACGTCCGCCAGACCCAACCACTATAGACACCGTACCACCAGCACACCACTACGTCCGCCAGACCCAACCACTACAGACACCGTACCACCACTATGTCCGCCAGACCCAACCACTATAGACACCGTACCACCAGCACACCACTACGTCCGCCAGACCCAACCGCTATAGACACCGTACCACCAGCACACCACTACGTCCGCCAGACCCAACCACTATAGACACCGTACCACCAGCACACCACTACGTCCGCCAGACCCAACCACTATAGACACCGTACCACCAGCACACCACTACGTCCGCCAGACCCAACCACTATAGACACCGTACCACCAGCACACCACTACGTCCGCCAGACCCAACCACTATAGACACCGTACCACCAGCACACCACTACGTCCGCCAGACCCAACCACTACAGACACCGTACCACCAGCACACCACTACGTCCGCCAGACCCAACCGCTACAGACACCGTACCACCACTATGTCCGCCAGACCCAACCACTATAGACACCGTACCACCAGCACACCACTACGTCCGCCAGACCCAACCACTATAGACACCGTACCACCAGCACACCACTACGTCCGCCAGACCCAACCACTACAGACACCGTACCACCAGCACACCACTACGTCCGCCAGACTATCATCGACATCCCCTCACCGACATAACTCGCATTCCCGTGTCCGCTGAATAGCCACACAGCACGCAGGCATCGCGGCCGGTCGGCGTGACCCGACCCGACCCGACCCGACCTGACCTGACCTGACCTGGTGGTTATTGGCTTTTTACGACATGTCGACCATTGAGTCATGCAGCGTCGCCGATCTCTCACGCCGATTGGTCGCGGGCGAATAGTAGCGACAGGTGAGACTCGAATCCACAATCTTTCCACTTGGCCTGACCTGACCTGAAGCGCTATGCCGGACAGCGAGCCGCGCCACCGGCGAGGAAATTAATCACCGCTCGCGGAATCTCCACAGCGCCAGAGCAATTAAAGGTCGCTGAAGCTGAAAATCGACAGGACAAATGTTCCGTGTCTACAAAGATAACCTAGACCGGTCTGGAAGCCCAATTGCGGTTGAACGGCCGTTGGTGGTTCCACACACGAAGTATCATCGTATCATCGTATCATCGAAACGGGGCGTCCACCAGCACACGAACGCCTCTCTTTGTGACTGGATCCCATCCTGAATCCATACACGATGCGGTCTAAACAGCGCGTCCATCAGCGCACGGGTGCTTCCGCCTTTGGCGAAGAGTTGCACAGTCCTGGCGTTTGTTTATTGGGTGATTCACGACGCACTTTATGCACATTCACAGGCAATGGCGCCGCCTACACTGTTCCGCCGGTGGGCCGCGGGATTGGGAAGCGTCCGGAGCGGTGCGAGTGTCGAACCCGGGACCTTTGGTGCCCAGAGCCCAACACCTCAACCACCCGGCCGCTCCCGCCCAGGTCCTGGTGTTTGGTGGTGGATTGGAGTTTAGGGGCGCGTCGACATCAAGGGTCACTTTGCGCCCATGTTTAGTCAGCGCATTCCGACAAGTGCACGGACCATTTCACGGTGTCACGGACAGATGGCGCCACGAGCGGGTCTGGCGCGTGACGACCGGCGGTCTGCAGCTCCTGCGCCGGAGGCACAACACTGGACGCCGAGCCGTCGCGGGAAATAGCCCGCAGAATGACGGCGATCGCTCTCGACGGCCCTGGTGATCTCTTATCGTCTTGGTGATTGGGTGGCGCGTCATCCACCACGAGCCTCACAAAGGTCGTCACAGAACATCTTCTTGGAGGACAGATGGCGGAAAAAAAGCCAGAGGAATTACTAATGCCAATATTTTATGGGTTGAAAAAAAACATTAAAAAATAAGAGCGAGTTGATATTCAATAAACAAAAAGTAAAGAGTAAAGTAAAGGTCATCCATTCAGAGTAAACAAAATGGGCTTTCTAAAACCATTTTGTTTAAGAGTCGCAAAAGAGAAGGCTCTCGAGACGGCAGAGAAAGCCACCTTAGAGCCCTCTGTGACATACTTTGCCCCACTCTTGGACTCGTGGCGTCATCTTTGTTAGACACAAACACAGGCACAGACACAGACACAGACGCAGATACGGACATGGACACAGAAGCAGACACATACACGGACACGGACACGGACACAGACACAGACACAGACACAGACACAGACACAGACACAGACACAGACACAGACACAGACACAGACACAAACACAGACACAGCACAGACATGGACACGTATCTCCAGGAGGTCAGAGGGCGACCGGAGAATAATAGCCTAGGGGAACTCAAAACCAGACGCCTTCGTTTACGAACACGAACGCACGTCTCCGGCAGACCAGAGTGGGGCCGGAGAATAATAGCCCGGGGAGTGGGGGGACTCAGTACCAGACCGACTGCATTCATTTACGGCCACAGGAAATGTGCCGGAAACCATCACGATCTGCTGAGCGTTGGGGGAGTGGTGTGGCCGTCTGTTGTTCCTCTTCGAGAGACAGCTCACCCCGTCGCTCATGAAATCAGCGGCGTGTACTGTTGCTACGCGTTGTTACGTGGCCGTTATGGCGCGTCGAAGGGGACGAGTAGTCTAGAGGTAGGTTGTCCGTCTCACAATCGGAAGATTGTGTGTTCGAGCCTGACCTGTCGCTACTCTTCGCCCGCAACCAATCGGCGTGAGAGACTGGCGACGCTACATGACTCAACGGTCGAGGTGTCGTAAAACCAATAACCACCACTAGGGCGCATCGACCATGTTGATCATGTAGCGCACATAAGTGTTTGTACTATTGGCGTCACAAATAGCTTGCCGGTCAGGCTGGGCGTACCAGTACCTGAACATCTTCATATGTCTATTCTTTCCCACCACACCTAAACCTAAGCAGGATATCCAGGTGCCAGGACGCCCAGCCTGGCTGCCAAGCTAGTTGCGACGCCAATTATACTTAGGTTTCAGCTTCTGGCGGGTTTACTTGCATTGATTGATTATTTGGGCTTAAGGGCGCGCCGACTACAAGGTCATTTAGCGCCCATTGGGTTTACTTGCAAGTGCACGGGGTATTCGCTATGCACAGCTTGCACATAAAAACAGTGCGGTGTCTATCTCCCTGGGTAGACAACAGCAAACTGTGCTTGCGAGAGAAGCTCGAATAATCGTCCAGTCTGCACCACGCGTGTTCTATCGCCTAAAGTATCTGCCATCGATAGCGTAAATACCTCGCGTCCCAAAGAATCGTCTCCGTTGGGCCCAGAGGCACACCAGAAGAACGTGCCTCACTGTCAGTGGGATATCACAATGAGTACACAATGCCCTGGCTTCGTTCCGCAGAAGGTAGCCGTGGGTGGCGTAGGTGTGTCTTATCCGCATTCTAGCGACCATCACCGCCTTCTTTCGTGAATTTATCGATGAGTCCCAGCGTTCCAGACGTTGCCTCATGTTTTTCAGTTCGCTTTCGCGAGTTGAGCCCCAAGCTTGCCGACACTTTTCCTGAAGAATATCTTAATTGTCTGACCGACGAGTGCTGCGAGGAGAGGCAGCGCACGGAGGTGTACTGGCTCCGAACAGCACGCTTTACTGCCTGGTCAGCCAACTCGTTTCCTGCTACTCCAGCATGGCTGGGTACTCAACATAGTGCTACACGTTTTTCCGCTCCCTTAAGCTTACTTAGCCGCAATAAAACATCCTGCACGATAGGGTCATGCGGATAAAACGTCTTTATCGCACGAAGGCTACTTAGTCTGAAAGTACGACATGGCCATTATTCCCCACTTCGATGAAACACAAGACCTTCGTGATTGTCATAAGTTCGGCCGGTGTAAACCGTTGCATGACCAGACAGCGTAAGCGATCTGATGGTGGCTCCACCTGCACGAGCGCAACCCACACCATCGCCAGTTTTCCATCCGTCGGTGAAAGTGTGAGTGCATGTATGGTAGGTGTCGACTTGTTCTAGGGCCTTCGGCAAAAACCTTTCGGTTTTGGGATAGTCTTCACTTCGCCCACACTACAATGTATCGTTCGATAGTTCTGACTCGTGGATATTGCAGCTAACTTACTACATCGGCGTGATAGACATTACGCAGACATTGTGCAGAAACATTACGCAGATACACTACGCAAACATTGCGCAGACATAGCGCAGCGACATTTATTTATTTTATTTTTATTATTTATTTATTTTTACTTTATTTTATAAATTTAATCCAAGTTGTTGCTGGGGTGGCTTTAGGAACCAGGGTTCTATTGCTAAGCAGAGCTTGTTGCGTGAACCCTGGCCCCACCACCCGATCCATGAATTCCAGTTCAACAGCAGAATTTTGATCGAAAGTTTAACGTGCCGTCAATGCACCGACACGGCCGCCCGGTAGCCCCCGGCCTTATTGGGCCAGCTGCCGACTGACACTCCCGGCCGGGGGCTAAATGCGAGCGCGCGAAGCGACTCGAACCCTGTGTTGCCAGGACAGGGGAGACCAGTGCAGGCCAGCACTATAACCAACTGAGCTACCGGGGCGGCAAGGCGACATTACGCAGCGCATTGTGCAAGGACATTACGCGGACACATTGCGCAGATAAACTGAACAGAGACATTACGTAGATACACTGAACAGAGACATTACGCAGATACACTGAACAGAGACATTACGTAGATACACTGAACAGAGACATTACGCAGATACACTGAACAGAGACATTACGTAGATACACTGAACAGAGACATTACGTAGATACACTGAACAGAGACATTACGCAGACAACACGCAGACAATGAAGAGAGACACTACGTAGAAACATTACGCAGAGACACTTCGCAGACACATAACGCAGATGCATTACACAGACATTACGCAAACAGTACGCAGAGACAATAAGCAGAGACACTGCGTAGAGACACAACGCAGAGGCATTACGCAGTCATTACGCAGTCACTGAGCAGAGATATTACGTAGATACATTGAAGAGACATTACGCAGACAATACGCAGAGACAATAAGCAGACACACTACGCAGAGACATTACGCAGAGACATAACACAGAGGTATTGCGCAGCGACATTACGCATTCGTTGAGCAGAGACATTACGCAGTCAATACACAGAGACAATAAGCAAAGACACTACGCAGAGACATTACGCAGATACATCGGGCAGATGAGCGACTGAACGTGTACAAATTGTAAAGCTCAGTTTAATCGCCGGTAAGCGTGGCAGTCCCGGTTTTACAGCCGCAACCTCTCCGCAGTCAGACGTGTTCAAGAATCCATGATTCATGACACACTTCATTTACATTGCATTGCGCATTTTATGTCGTTTGCTAAGGCCCTGCGGTTTTGCATATCCATCGCACACAAAACCACTGGAAAGAGTTATTCTTGAACCGGACCCGGCTCGACCAAACACAAAGGCGGGGGCTTCAGGCTTACGGCTAATAGCCCGGCACTCCGCAGCAGTCTGGGAAGCCTGGCCGAGTATCCGCCCACCACACCCACTTTGCAGTCCTGCCACTTCCGACGCAAAAAGGCTGCACCTGCTCATTCAATCTGGAAATGAGCAGGCGCAGGCGCAGGCGCAGGCGCAGGCGCAGGTGGAGGTGGAGGTGGAGGTGGAGGTGGAGGTGGAGGTGGAGGTGGAGGGGCCTTGCCTTCGGTTCGGCACTCGTCAGCCTGAAATACCAACATGTGCATAAAAAGCGTCGATCTTCAACTACCTCCCACCTAGGACCTCCTCTAGAATGTTAGCCGCGGGGGCGTGGACCGTGTCAGTGATCATCTTCCATCGCTCTGGCATCAATAAGGGA
The DNA here is from genome assembly GCA_034440575.1 of Imbricaverruca yamaguchii. Classification (NCBI taxonomy): domain Eukaryota; kingdom Metazoa; phylum Arthropoda; class Thecostraca; family Neoverrucidae; genus Imbricaverruca; species Imbricaverruca yamaguchii. Next base: position 907,921 of record JAOTOL010001485.1, on the reverse strand, counting down.
GGGCCAGGGGCCTGGATTCCTCCGACGGTGCTCCCGCAGTCGCCGATAGGAGCCCTCTCCCAGTAAAAATGCATCAGAAGAGGTCTGTCTCCAACTTGGAGCATCCGCGACCAGTCCGTGGCCTTCCAGTCACACATCGGCCGCTCAAGTCTCCTCTCCGCTGGCATTTCGACCGACCCAAGCTCTCATGGAGCCACTGGGCGCTACATGACCGACGTAGTCGATGCGCCCCTAAACCCCAGTGTGTATGTGCGAGTGAGTTTTGCCAGCCTGCCACCGTGTGGTGATATCGGCTGGTGATACCTAAACCCCAATAACCAACCAACCAACTCATGGAGCCACGCGGCCAGGACACGCGCACAAGTCGCCGACAAGAAGCGCGCGCCTGCAGCGCGCCTCCACGGCCGGCTCGGCGACCGGACGCGGTCCGCAAACGCGCCGCGACCGCAACCCGACCCGACCGGCAGCCGCCGGCACAAACAGCGGCCGCCGGAAGTGCGCCGTCGCCGGCCGACCGCGTCACCCGAGAGTCGGCCGCCGCGTCTGTCCGTCCCGCAACGGTCACCTCGATCACCGGCACCAGTCGACTGTGCCACCTCCATCGCCACCAACACCAGCCGACCGTGTCACCTCCATCGCCACCAACACCAGCTGACCATATAAACCATCGCACCAACACAGCGACCGTGCCACCTCCATCGCCACCAACACAACACCTCCATCGCCACCAACACCAGCTGACCATGTCACCCCCACCAACACCTAGTATCGCCACCAACACCAGCTGACCGTGTCACCTCCATCGCCACCAGCACTAGCTGACCGTGTCACCTCCATCGCCACCAACACCAGCTGACCATGTCACCTCCATCGCCACCAACACTAGCTGACCGTGTCACCTCCATCGCCACCAGCACTAGCTGACCGTGTCACCTCCATCGCCACCAACACTAGCTGACCGTGTCACCTCCATCGCCACCAACACTAGCTGACCGTGTCACCTCCATCGCCACCAACAGCAGTCGACTGTGCCACCTCCATCGCCACCAACACTAGCTGACCGTGTCACCTCCATCGCCACCAACAGCAGTCGACTGTGTCACCTCCATCGCCACCAACACGCTGTCACCCCATCGCCACCAACAGCAGTCGACTGTGCCACCTGCATTGCCACCAACACTAGCTGACCGTGTCACCTCCATCGCCACCAACACTAGCTGACCGTGTCACCTCCATCGCCACCAACACTAGCTGACCGTGTCACCTCCATCGCCACCAGCACTAGCTGACCGTGCCACCTCCATCGCCACCAACAGCAGTCGACTGTGCCACCTCCATCGCCACCAACAGCAGTCGACTGTGCCACCTCCATCGCCACCAACACCAGCCTGTCTGACAACTTCCACCACTCCCGGTCTGCAAAAACTTAGACGTGAGGCATCCCACACAGCAACCCCCCACCAAAAAAAAAAACGCATACGCATACATACAGTTAGTTAGTTATTAGAGTGTAAGGGCGCATCGACTGCGTCGGTCATGCAGCGCTCATGTATACATACACACGTGAAGCAATTACATACATATACATATAAATGCGTAATATGTATATATCTACCCGAGAGGAACTTCTCAGAAATGATTGGAAGGGCCAATGCATGGGGAAAATGAGAAGCGATTTGGCTCGGGGAGCCTTGCCCAAAGGACACCATGTTTAAATTTCACGAGGCTTTCCTGGCCAGACGACCACCACGATGACGTACAAGCATTCTCTGTGCGGGAATATGTTCAAGTACTCCTCACGACCTAACTACCAGTAAGTATTCCTCCGGCCCAACTACTACCATGACCAACGTCTGTCGATGGTGCCAACGTGACACGGCATGCGTGATCCAACGCAGTTCCGCTTCCAACATGGCCGAATATCGTGCCGGGGCCGACCGCGAGCGGCCCGGCTCTTAGGTCGGCGGCGCAGTGTGACGTCATCCCCCACCCCGGGACCAATCACGAGCGGCCCGGCCCTCAGAAGGCGGCGCAGTGTGACATCATCCACCACCCCGGGACTGATCACGAGCTTCAAAAGCTTCACAAGGTTCATGAGCTTCACCACGGCAAATTCTCACGCGGCTTTCTTCGCAAGACCAACACCACGAGAACTTTAATGGTGGTTACTGGTTTTTACGACGCGTCGACCGTCGAGTCATGTAGCGTCGCCAATCTCTCGCGCCGATTGGTTGCGGGCGAGGAGCAGCGACGGGTGAGACTCGAACCCACAATATTTCGATTGTGAGCCGGGCAACTTACCCCTAGACTACTCGTCCCCACGAGGACTTTGACAAGCATGCTCTGTTCGCGAGCATGTCTGCAATCTGGCCCAGACCGGCCGATCGTGGAGGACCATTCATCGCAGCGCGGCTCCCAAACGGCCGGCCGGTCCGACCACTGCCGGTTCTACCGCTCCGACCGCTCCGACCGCTGTAGGTCCGATCGCTCCGACCGTTCCGACCGACTCCCGACCGCTCCGGAACGAGGCGGCGCCTCACCTCGCTGCACAGGCCGCAGCCCCAGTTCCTCCGCCGAGGTCGGACCGCACGGCCGGCGCCGACATCGCGCCCAATTCCGTGTCGCGTTCGCTCGTTAGTGACTTGGGCTTAAATGGCGCATCCGCGGCAATGGTCGTACGGCGCCCATAACAAGTTTATTCATGACACCTCGGCAGTAAAATCCGGTAAAACGGTGTCATGCCGAGGCTCCGTGTAGCGTTTACCAGAGGAAATAGCCAGCATAGTGTGACACAAGCGTCACGGTAACGTAACGACGTTACCGCGTGACGCCGTCACGACGCGTAAATCGACTCGTCGCTCCGTATTCATGAGTGCATTGGCACATATTCGCTAGTTCTGCTATATACGTGTAAGTATGCATTAGCTCATTGCTCTTCAGATGTTTCTGACGCAATTTTCTTCACCCGATGCGCTCACGCAACAATGTCTGGGTGCAGAACAGGCACCACGTGGAAGTACCCCAATACTTGACTATGACTCGGGACGTACCGGTGCCACCAGACATCAGCCCCTCCACACGTGGTACAGAGGTACACCGGTACAGCAGCACAGCGGTACAGCCAGGCACCAGATTTTTCATGGGGGGGGACGAAAGGGCACGGCCAGCTCCAAAGGCACGACCGGCTCAAAGGGCACTTCGGTCGGGGCAACTGAAGGTTTGTACCGGGGGATGGGGTGAAAAAATCTGGCCAAGGGCAGTTTGCAAGCGCACTAAGGCAGGTATTTTGGCAATTGACATTCGGCCAAGAGGGCACTTTGTACCGGGGAGGGGTGGGCAAAAATGTCTCAAAGGGGCAGTTTGGGCCCAAGGCACCTTGGCACAGGCGAGGCACATCAGGCAGGTATTTTGGGCAATTTGGGACATTCCGGCCAAGAGGCACTTTTGTCAGAAGGGCACTTTTGGCCAAAAGGGCACTTTCCATGGGGGGCTCTCGGTGGGCCTATGGGTACAGCGGTACCCGGTCCTCGATCCTCCGACAGTGTGTACACTATGTGACGGTGCACCTCCTCAGCCAGACTGACCTGCCGTGACCTGCCCTCGTGTGTTCTGATGCCAGCTCGACGACCGAGCGACTCGCTCAGCCACCACACGCCGCAAATGCTTCAGCCACTTCTTGCTATTTGGGCTTTAGGGCGCATCGACCATGTTCATCAGATATCGCTTCAGTCACTTCGCTTGTGGATGTTCAAAACTAATCAAAGACGTGGCGGCGGCTGACAGGGTCACTATAGATACGACTATACCAACTATAGACCATATAGACAGATATGTATAAAGGGAACTGCTTCCAACCTTCCCGGCGGACAGTCGAGCGGTGCCGTCACGTTACGCAAGTACCTGCCTACATGTAAGTGGGGCGCTATGTAAGTTCTAGCATCGCAGCCGCATTGCATGGGTACCTGGCCTGTTGTGGGGAGCCATATGAGTTCCAGCATCGCTTGTCCTTTCTGTCGGCTATATGAATTCCAACATCGCAGCCACATTAAGTGGGTACCTGACCTGCTGTGGGGCGCTATATGAGTCCCAGCAGCGTAACCGCATTACGCGGGCACCTGACCTGTCTCAGCGTACCTGACCCGCTGCGCTGTCATTCTGTTAATATGTGTCGCCTGCTGCTGAAACACGATAGCACAGGCGACTGCCTGCAACTGCACGAAACGCTGCACTCTGTGTCCTTCGCGAAGGAAATTGGTTTTCCATGTAGACGTTCAAGGAAAACACACGAGCGTCTGCATCACTCGCAGCAATGCACTTCAGAGTGATACTACGCCGCACAGTGATGCCGTACTGCACAGTGATACTGTGCTGCACAGTGGTGGTGGTTATTGGTTGTACGACACATTGACCGTTGAGTCATGTAGCGTCGCCAATCTCTCACGCCGATTGGTCGCGGGCAAAGAGTAGCGACAGGTGAGACTCGAACCCACAATATTTCGATTGTGGGACGGGCAACCTACCCCTAGGCCACTCGTCCCCCTGTACTGCACAGTGACACCACAAGCATCAGAAATACTATGGGTCAGATTTTTTCACAACATGCCGAGGAAAACACGGAAGCTGCAGCTTTCATTCTGAGCCAGGACGAAAAGCTTTCCGTTCGTGGGTTATGAACCAGACGTTCGTCCATGCAACATGTACACCAATGCCGTGTGAATTGTACGCCAATGAGTTGAGACACTGGAGGAGCGAGGTAGATGGGAAGAAGAACATTGCATTATTTACGACGCATTCAACTGCTAGGTTATATAGCATTGCCAACCTCCCACACCGGTTGGTCGCGGGTGGACTCGGTAATCCGGCCGGTCGCGGGATTCGAACCGACAATCTTGCGATCAAGAACTCAGCATCCTACCGACTGAGCTACGGCGGCCCATCTGGGCAGAGTGGGCGAATTCGTTCGTCCATAAGACAAGTGAGGGCGCATCAAGAGTACCGACTTGTGAGTCCCGGTGTGCGAAAAAAGCATCCGTGGGCATGTAGTAACAAGTACCAGCAAAAACGTCGCATTGGGCATAGAGCCGTTGGATAACTGATTGATTGATTGATTGATTGCGGCTTAGGGGCGCATCACCTGCTACTGGTTTGTTGGTTAGTTGGTTATTGGTTTTACGACACATCGACCGTTGAGTCATGTAGCGTCGCCAATCTCTCACGCCGATTGGTCGCAGGCGAAGAGTAGCGACAGGTGAGACTCGAACCCACAACCCTCTGATTGTGAGACGAGCAACTTACCCCTAGACCATTCGTCCCCTGCTACTGGTTATGTAGCTAGTTATTGTGGTTTAGGGACGCATCGACTGCGTTGGTTATATAACTGGTTATGTAGCGACCATATCTCTCCAGCTGTAGCAGTGCGTGCAACTACACCTATGCATCTTCCTGCCCGCACACATCCGTTTCGACTGAGGTCGAACATGCCAGCCGGACGTAGGGTGGCCCTGACAGACAACCGGACATGCCAGACCACACCACAGTGCCGAGCCCAGAATGCCGTCTGAAGACAGTTCGCCGCAGACGCGCGTGGGTGGTGGTGCGTCCTGTGCCCAGAATGCCGTCTAGTCGGTTGATTATTTGGGCTTGAGGCGCATCGACTGCGTTGGTCATATAGCGCCTGAGTATGCAGTCTAGAGACATTTCGCTACAGAAGTCCACAGGTGATGGTGCGTACCGTGCCCAGTATGCCGTCTAGAGACATTTCGCTGCAGACGTGCAGGGGGCATGGTACGTACCGTGCCCAGTATGCCGTCTAGAGACATTTCGCTGCTGACGTGCAGGGGGCATGGTACGTACCGTGCCCAGTATGCCGTCTAGATACTTATTTATTTATTTATTTATTTCACGGCACATGCCCCCCATATACGGTGGGTATTATGGGGACATCAGACATATGGAGACATGGAAACATTTCGCTGCAGAACGCCGTCTAGAGACATTTGGCTGCTGAATGGTAGTGGTGGTGGATTGGAGTTTAAGGGCGCGTCGACATCTCGGGTCATTTTGCGCCCAGATTTCGCCGCTGAAGTGCACGGGTGACGGCACGAACCGTGCATGGCCGCCTAAAGACCGTTCGCACGTCTATCGTTACGAACATTGTCGTTGCGGCTGGCCATCGGGGTACACCGTTTGTAGAGCACACGACCCAGACTGGAGCGATTTCGAGCACGTTCCGGACGCTCCGATTGCCCAGTTAACAGCCCGCGGCCAGCATTGGTCTCAATGCTGTCCCTGTCCTGATCAGGCTTGGCTCCAAGTGCGGTACGTGCTCCCATGGCACGTACACAATCGGCGGTCGGCTGGAAGGGCAACCAACAACTGACCCGGTCAGGTCGGGGTGCGACAGTCGATAGATGACCCCGTCAGGTCAGGGTGCGACAGTTGACAACTGACCCGGTCAGGTCAGGGCGTGGCAGTCGACAAATTACCCGGTAAGGTCGGGAAAACGACAGTCAATAACTGACCCGGTCAGGTCAGGAGCGCGGCAACTGACCCGGTAAGGTCGGGAACACAGCAGTCAATAACTGACCCGGCAAGGTCGGGAACACGGCAGTTGATAACTGACCCGGTCAGGTCAGGAGCGCGGCAACTGACCCGGCAAGGTCGGGAACACGGCAGTTGATAACTGACCCGGTCAGGTCAGGGGCAGCCGGACGGCCATATCGTGCGCTGGCTGCGCCTCAACCATCGGTGGAACTTCAGCCGTTCAACTGTAATTTGCCGACCGTGCGACCAACTCAAGGTCGACGCAGGCTCTTCTTAGCACGGGCCTAGGTATCGTCGACTAGCCTCATCCGACCCAACCCACCCGACACCCAACCCAAGCGAGAAACCAGACGAGGGGAGCGTCGCCGTCGCCGTGACAACGCCCACCAAGAACACACGCCGGGGCAGGCGCGGCGTCAAGGGTGGCAGATCGCTTTCCTATCACTTCTACAAACCACTCGTTTATAGCTAGTGTTGCAAGCACGGTGTGTGTTGTGCAGAGAGTGATATGGGTATTGTATTATGTTGGTGTACGAATGTTTGTTGCGCATCTGCTCCCACTACTGACCACAAATCTATCCTTTCTTTGTAAATATCTGTGACCCAGACTGTCCGTAATAGCCACTGCACGTGGAGGGCATGTATTGTTAAATAAATAAATAAATAAATAAGTGTAAGGAGCACAACTCGTCACGCACACACTATCACTTCGAGCCCAATACCCGATAACATTCCTCACATACTGTGTGCATACAACTATCGTGCTATTTCGACGAGCTGCTTCCTGGAGAAGCGAGGACAGGCTGCGGAATTCCAGCCGAGATAATTCCTCCTTCGATTCATTTTGTCAATACTCGTAAAAACCGCCAGAATCCCGGGACAAAGAGCTGCGCGAAGGAGGCGCACGTCTGTTGCCGTTCAAGTGCCGAAACGCATTCCAGACCTGGGGTCAGGGGACTTGAGCTGTCACTCGGCCCGGCCCTATCACATCGCAACGTCCCAAGGCGGTCCTGGATTCCCCAGCCTCCCCCTCCCCCCATCCCCATGGGTCCACCTCTCCCCGACGCCGCCCGTCCTCCATTCAAAAGCAATATTACAAACCCTCTTTAATTGACGCCCCCGGCCGCCCCCTATAGGCAAGCTGCAATTACCCAGCGTCCCTCTCTAATCGGACACCGCCGGCGCTGGCGTCGCTGTCCCGCCGCCTGTTTACTGCCCGATAAGAGGAGCAGCGCGGCGGCAGGTACTCCCAAAATGTCAGCCCTGTGCCCGGCTTTCATTACCAGGCCGGGCGGCCGCTGGTCCGCAGGGACCCGCCCGGCGGCCGGGCCCGCGACGTGCCGGCCCACACGTGCCGGCCACCGCGGCCACGGCGGCGGCACGTGGCGACACGGGCCACGAGCCGTCACGTGGCGACACGGGCCACCAGCCGTCACGTGGCGACACGGGCCACCAGCCGTCACGTGGCGACATGGGCCACGAGCCGTCACGTGGCGACACGGGCCACGAGTCGTCACGTGGCGACACGGGCCACGAGCCGTCACGTGGCGACACGGGCCACCAGCCGTCACGTGGCGACACGGGCCACCAGCCGTCACGTGGCGACACGGGCCACGAGCCGTCACGTGGCGACACGGGCCATGAGCCGTCACGTGGCGACACGGGCCACGAGCCGTCACGTGGCGACACGGGCCACGAGCCGTCACGTGCCTGGCAAGCAAGTCACGGCCTGACTGATCACGCGATAAACACGGCACGGAGAAGTGGAAGCTGACAGTGAAGAGACGCGTCGACAGGCCGTCATGTCTTCAGGTCATCAGGTCGGGAAGCGATAACAATTCCTGCAGATTTTCAGCAAAACACTCCTGAGAGACTGGTAGTAGATTTCAGGCAATGAATTATCGGTTCAGTAAGCACACGCCATACACTTTCCTCAATTGATAGACGGAAAAGTCCACCTACTTTGTGACAATGACGAGTGTCTGTTCGCTCCTCTCGTACGAGTTTAGAAATGCTTATCTCTAAGCACGAATCTGCCCGCTTTGTCTTGGGTTGGTGACTGGACAACCTCATTAAAGTTGAACAGACCAGGCGGTATGAAGAATGAAGTCGAAAAATGTAGAACATCAAATAGACAGCAATAGAATGAAACCGGTTATTGTATATTATTTCGGTTATGACGTCTGCAGCATTATCAGGCGAGTAACATATACTGGGTAATAGACATAGGCATAGCTGGAGGCATGTTCTCTTCTGATGAGTGTTGGATTTGATTTGATTGTGGCTTTACGATGCACTCAGCAGCTGAGGCCATACGGCGTCGCCTGCCTCTCACCCTGGCAGGAAGGGCGGGCATCGCGAGGAATCGAACCCCGTATCTCTGGCTTGCCAGACGCCCAGCTTAACCACTGAGCTACCGACGCCCCATTCTGATGGGCGTGGGCGGTACCTTTCGTACCATCTCCCCTCACTCCCCTTGTAAAGTCCCGTCTCCAAGCCCATGTCATCTTGCGACCGGTAAGCAGCCACCCGACAATCTAGACCGTCCATGGGTAGAATACTTTGGAGGCCTTTGGGCGTCGCCCTTCACAAACGCGCTGGCCCGTGATGGCCTCGTCGCGCCCCACCGTGAAACGATCGTAAAGAGCCCGGAATACCTAGTGGCTGTCGAGGTCCCACCCGGCGGCAAGGAGCCGCTCAACCAGCCAGCGCTCAGCTACTCGTCATGTCTGGCTCAGCCGCTCCGTGATCACGGCTTCCCGCTGCGAATGATCGTACATTCGCGCTGAGAATGATCGCATCTTCCCGCCGCCAATGGTTGGTTGGTTATTGGTTTTACGACACACCGACCGTTGAGTCATGTAGTGTCGTTAATCCTTCACGCCGATTGGTCGCGGACGAAGAGTAGCGACAGGTGAGACTCGAACCCACAACCTTTTCCTTTGTGAGACGAGCAACTTACCCCTGGGCTACTCGTCCCCCCGCCGCAAACGACCGCATCTTTAAGCTGCAAATGATCACACTTCCCGCCACGAATGATCGTACATTCGCGCTGAGAATAATCGCATCATCCCGTCGCGAATGACAGCATCTTTAAGCTGCAAATGATCACACTTCCCGCCGGGAATGATCGTATGATCGCTGAGAATGATCGCACCTTCCCGCTGCGAAATATCACACCTTCCAGCCGCAAATGATCATACATTTCGGCCGAAAGGTCCAACGAGAAGCAGACCTGACGAGACGTGAGACTGTGACGAGCGATACTCGGTCGGAAGGCAGAGTCTCACGCCCCTCCAACCTCACATCTCACATCCTCTCCAACCGCCTCACCCCCTGCCCTTCTCGTGGACGAGTAGCCTAGGGGCAAGATGCTCGTCTCATTGATTGATTGATTATTTGGGCTTAAGGGAGCATCAACTGCTACTGGTTATGTAGCGCCCAAGGTTCATGCTCGTCTCACAATCGAAAGAGTGTGAGTTCGAATCTCGCCTGTCGCTACTCTTCGCCCGTGGCCAGTCGGCGTGAAAGAGTGGCGACGCTACATGACTCAATGGTCGACGTGTCGCAAAACCAACGACCACCACCACCATATCACGCGGTGGTGGTGTCTCACCCCGACAGCATCACAACCCACCGCGCGAGTCGCGCGTCTCTCGCTCCCGCCATGGACTGCGGCCACCGCAGCGCCGCAGGCCACCACCCCGCACACGCGCCCGGCCAGCCACCGTCGGCCAGACACCCGCTGCTGCCCGCGCCCGTCGCCGGGGGCGTCGCGCTCGACGGCGGCCGCCGCGTGCGTCGGTCCCGCCGAGCACGTGGCGCGGCCGGTGCCGCCGCGTCGGCTCCGACGCTACCGATCGTCGGCGCCGACGGCGGGCGAGTGCCGCCGCCGCCCGGCGAGAGGTAATATCGCGCGCACGGCCCGCGAATCAATAAGGATAGCGCCGCGCGCGCTGGGGAGAGTAGAGTAGCGACTCCAAGGTGGGAGCCAACGGCCGAATAAGGGATACATAGGAGGGCGATGGACGGACATGAAAAAGCAGGACCACATCAGCGACAGCGCACAGGAAATGGAAGGAAAAGGACAATGCTGATGATTGCCGTGCCGATGATGAGAGAAAAAGGATGGAGAGGGAGGGGGAGAGAGGGACAGGGAGAGTGAGAGTGCGAGGGAGAGGAAGAGTGAGAGTGAGAGGGAGATGGAGATGGAGATGGATTGCTATTGGTTTTAGGACACATCGACCGTTGAGTTATGTGGCGTCGCCAATCTCTCACGCCGATTGGTCGCGGGCGAAGAGTAGCGACAGGTGAGACTCGAACCCACAACCTTTCGATTGTGAGACGAGCAACTTACCCCTAGGCTACTCGTCCCCTGAGAGGGAGATGGAGAGGGAGATGGAGAGGCAGAGGGAGAGGTAGAGAGGGAGATGGTGGGCAGGGAGAGGGGGAGATGGAGAGGAGAGGAGAGAGAGTGGGAGGGGAGTGGGAGGGGAGAGAGAGAGAGGGAGAGGGAGACGTTAGAGGGAGAGGTTGGAGGGAGAGGGATAGAGATATAGATAGTGATGGAGAAAGAGAGGGTAGATAGTTGAAGAATAGGAGAATGAGGGGAAGACATTTTGTTTTGTTCGGTCAGAAGCTGAAAACGCAGCATAGACACCATAGCGGCTTTTTGATAGCCTTGTGCTTCACGCTTTCGTAGAAATTTGTCCAGTGCAACGGCCGGTGGCCGGCGTAAGCGGTGCCGTCATGCATTTCTAATAGTTGCCCGCAACGGAGGTTGGCAGCGCGTAATGGCCCCCGCCACGAGAGGAATTCGCATAAACACGCCCGTGCAATTACAGCGCAGAGCAGACTGATCCGCACACGCCGCAGCAGCGCCAAACCGCTTGAGTCGTGGCCACCATCCGGGTTGGGGACGAGTGGTCTAGGAGTAAGTTGCTCGTCTCACAATTGAAAGGTTGTGGGTTCGAGTCTCACCTGTCGCTACTCTTCGCCCGCGACCAATCAGCGTGAGAGATTGGCAACGCTGCATGACTCAACGGTCGATGTGTCGCAAAAAATCAATAACAACAACAAATCCTCCGGGTTCGTACGTCTTCAAACATCACGCTTATGGGGCATTGCAAACAGGACTTTCCTCGGGGAGAAATGAACCCGATATAAATCTCATCTGAAGGATATCACTTTTGGCGCGCGAAGTACGCCGAATAATTTGTTTGGCGTAATAGTTAGTTATTTGGGCTTTAGGGCGCATCGACTGCACTGGTCACTTAGCGCCCAGTTTGGCATGATAAAATCACGAAATTTCTTGTTTGATATGGTATAAATGGTGGTTACGGAGGGGGTGGGGGGTGGAGCCGGGCCCCACTTAGCTGCGCCTCTGCTTGCGCCACCCAGGACCGCTGCCAGCGATATGCCCGGGCCGACGGCCAGCATTACGCGCCGTGCATTATGCACCGTCTCTCAGTATTAGACGCGCGCGAGTTGGCAGATGTCGGAGATCGTTTAACTCCACGGCGGCCGAGAAGGCCATGGTACGCGCAGCCGAGGAGGCCATGGTCCGCGTAGCCGAGGAGGCCATGGTCCGCGCAGCCGAGGAGACCATGGTCCGCGCAGCCGAGGAGACCATGGTCCGCGCAGCCGAGGAGACCATGGTCCGCGTAGCCGAGGCCATGGTCCGCGTAGCCGAGGAGGCCATGGTCCGCGCAGCCGAGGCCATGGTCCGCGTAGCCGAGGAGACCATGGTCCGCGCAGCCGAGGAGGCCATGGTCCGCGCAGCCGAGGAGACCATGGTCCGCGCAGCCGAGGCCATGGTCCGCGTAGCCGAGGAGGCCATGGTCCGCGCAGCCGAGGCCATGGTCCGCGCAGCCGAGGAGACCATGGTCCGCGAAGCCGAGGAGGCCATGGTCCGCGCAGCCGAGGACGCCATGGTCCGCGCAGCCGAGGCCATGGTCCGCGCAGCCGAGGAGACCATGGTGCGCGTGGTCAAGGGGACCATGGTTCGCGTAATCCAAGGAAGACATAATCAGCGCAGCCGAGGAAGCCAAGAAGGCCATGGTCTGAGGAAGCCAAGGAGGCCATAGTCCATGCAGCCGAGGAAGCCATGGTCTGCGTAGCCGCGGAAGCGAAGTTCGGCACAGAGCTGAGCACAGGAATGCGCCAACTATTGATGGATCGACTTAGGATTCGTCGGTTCCAAAGTTTCTATGCTTTGTGTTTAAAAACATAAATTCCCGTTTGTAATTTAGGAACCCTCAAATGTCCATTGGGAGGACGCATTGCATTTCTTTCACCGTCATAGTCTTGTTATTAACGTCGGAATATGTTTTCCTATAAGAATCAACACATGCTGATCAAGACATGTTCATCAGATCAAGACAGATCATGACAATCAACACAGCAAGACATGTTGATTTTCCAGGCTTGTCACCAATCGTATGAGGCGCCACCTGCTCCCCGACGATCGTTCTCATGCTCAACGACAGCACGCCGGGCTCCACCCCGACCTGCGCCTGCAGAGACCGCCTTCAAGCCAACATCACCAGTCTTCTACCAATTCTTGTTTCAGAAGAGCGCTCCACTCTTTCCACGCGCCCCATTCAACTGGCTAGTAACAAACGCCACAGCTTCAGCCACACAGCTGCCGGGACAGACAACGCCTGCACAGCTCCCCTCGGTCCTCTTACGACGTATCCAACCGCTAGGTTACACAGCGTCGCCAACCCCTCACGCCGATTGGTCGCAGGTGGACTCGGTAAATGCCGTCGGTTGTGAGATTCGAACCCACAATCTTGCGATCAAGAGTCCGACACTCTACCAACTGAGCTACCGCGGCCCCTGAACAGCCCAGGGCGGTCCAACACCAAGCCAGGCCTCGTCTCACGTACCACACGACCGAGTAACCGGAACCGCGGAAACTCAGTCGGTAGAGTGTTAGTTATTGTGGATTAGGGGCGCATCGACTGCATAGGCCATAATGGCGCACATAACTCAGTAATTTTCACATAAAAGCGCGTGAACGCCAGTTCGGACGAGTTATAAGACCATGTCGAATCTGTTAATGATAAAATTGGTACGAGCCACGTCCGGACAAGTATGTTAATGGCCGGTGTAAATCCCGGAAAACTAATTTCCAAGAGGAACTTGAAAAGTTGTCCCGAGAGAACAATGTCAGACTCGTCCCCTTAATACTTCCCGAAGCGAGACAGCGGAACGTCCAAAGTGACGTCTCCGCTCGTGCACAAGCCGGGGTCATGAGACCAAAATGTGTCGCACAGACATTGGTGCGGTACACTTCGGGCACAGCGGCGCCTCGCCACCACCCAGAAGGTACCGGCAGAGTGTCGGACTCTTGATGCCAAGATTGTGGGTTCGAATCTCACAACCGACAGCATTAATGAGTCCACCCGCGACTAATCGGCGTGAGATGTCGGCGACGCTATGTGACCTAGCGGCTGAATGCGTCGTAAAAGAGCCCGAGGTTTTCTTCTACGACCGAGCAAATTGCCGGGTGCAGCGCACCCGGCGGCACACCGGCAACGGAGCGGGCTGGTGGCCACGCCGACCCACTCCCGGTAGTCGGGCTGAGGCCGGCCTCGTGGTCGCCCTCCGCTTTATATGAAGTTCAACATGGCCGCCCTCACAACACGCCCCATAGCCTGGCCACGAAGCACACTCCCCTACCATGGTGGGCGGAGATGATTGATTATTTGGGTTTAAGGGCGCGCCGACTACTAGGTCATTTAGCGCCCATGTGGGCGGAGATGGCCGAGTGGTTAAGGTGTCGGGGTATGGGTACCAAAGGACCCGGGTTCGACACTAGCGCCGCTCAGGACGTTTCCCAATCCCGCGGCCCACCGACGAAACGGTGTGGACGGCGCCATTAGCCGTGAATGTGCATAAAGTGCGTCGTGAACCAACCAATAAAATAAATCCACCTACCATTGGACGAACATGGAGCACCCTCCGCCACTCGTGACCACCAGCTCCACCTGACCATGGAGCACCCTCCGCCCTCCCCATTTCCCCTTCGCCCGAACAAGGAGCACCCACCGCCACCCATGGCCGCCATTCCCGCCTGGTCATGGAGCACCCTCCGCCCGAACAAGGAGCACCCACCGCCACCCATGGCCGCCATCCCCGCCTGGTCATGGAGCACCCTCCGCCACCCATCGCCGCCCCGCCGAACATGTAGCACCCCCTCCCCCCTCTCCCATGGCCGTCCCGCCCCACCGGCGGCCGCGTAACACAGGTAGCCTGTCGGCCGGCCTCATCATCGGCCTGCAAAACCGCCGACGGCGCCATCAAACGACGCTAAACCGGCGGCCGGCGGCGCATCAAAGCCGTAGCCGCCGCGGCCGCATCAAAGCCGTAGCCGCCGCGGCCGCGTCAAAGCCGTAGCCGCCGCAGTCCGGCCGGCGGGCCTGACCGAATCTTCCCAGGACTTCACAGTCGAGCGGCCGCGGCTCGGCCCGTGCACCTGACGCGATCCTCGGCAAGCTGCAGCGGCAGCGCGGCGGCAGCCACAGGTTACGGTAGCGTAAGTGGACGTTCACGAGCCGGGCTGCTGTGCTGCCGGCTACAAGGTTGACGTGGAAATATAAGTTGGTGGTGCGCAGAGGAAAACACCACGTGCATTCAGAGGACGTCGGAGTTGCAGCCGACAGTTGGTTTTATTACGTCGGCGGCGCGTGCAATGAATGCTATATCCCCACTCTGAAATTAGAGAGGACACCTCGTGCTTTCGGTT
Organism: Imbricaverruca yamaguchii; assembly: GCA_034440575.1. NCBI lineage: Eukaryota > Metazoa > Arthropoda > Thecostraca > Neoverrucidae > Imbricaverruca > Imbricaverruca yamaguchii. The sequence goes on along the minus strand of JAOTOL010001485.1, from coordinate 892,626 downwards.
GGAAATGCACACCACTAGTGCGCCATCATAATTCGTGAAATTCCGTTCTTGCTGAACGAAGATGGATGTGCGATGGATGGATGGGTGGAGAGATTACAAGTTGAGATTGTTCAGCAAAATCCTAATAGAGTTCTTCAGCACATAAATGTCAGCCTTCGTGACAATACACATATTACGGCATGGTTATAGATTACGGCATCCCAGTTCCACTTTCAAGTCACAGGCCAGGCTGTAATTCCACCTGTGCTTCTAAAATCGTACACCCATCTACTATTAAAAAACTAAGCCTTACATTGCCTCATGGATATCTCCTTTCGTCCACCTTGGTACGGTAGGCCATGTTCACTATAAGTACGGCCGTGCCCGTTCTTCCTGTCAGGGTGAGAGGTAGGTGACGCCATACGGGCTCAGCTGTTCAGTGCATTATAAAACCACAAGCAACAGTATACGTAAGGCTGGACAAGCTAAAGAAAATAATTAAAACTAAAAACTATCTTATGCAGGCATAACAACTAATGCGCTAGTGCCTAGTGCGAATAAGTAACCGAATTCAGAAGCGACTAGAGCCACCTCCCAAAGTCAAGTGTTCTCTCATCGATGACTTCCCATTATATAATCATGGCACCATTATTCACCGATTCAACAGCAGATTATTGGGATGGTGGTATCATGTGGGAGCTGTAGGTAGCGCCTGAGTGTTGGCAAATGGCCACTCGCGGGAACATGGCCTGCAATCATTGACGCGCTCAATGCGCAACCCACCACATCCTGATACAAATACCGACCACATCCCGGCACAAACACCGCACACATCCAAACACAAATACCGACCACATGCAGACACAAATAACAACAATATGCTGACACAAATGTCAGCAAACTCCTTTACGAATTTGCGAAAATTTCGTTTCTCTAAGTATCGTTACAATGGTCTATGGCCACGAAATCAGTCGCAACGAAATACTAGAATAAGGAAAGCCCACCGAGAGCTTTACCCTGCCTACCCTTCGTGTGAAGTCTTCGGTTTAAGCTTAAGGATTGTTCATACCTAGCGTAATCTCGACGCACCGTCGGAATCGACGCAAAGCTAGCGGACAGTCAGCATGGGGCCCGATGAGTCTGCCCATTCTGCCATTGCGCCGGCCATGCGTCAGCTGTCTGCCGAGTCCTACAAAACCCTGGCGATTTCCGAGCGGACAAAGTTGGGTTTCTCAACTTTTTTTCAGCTCGGCGCACCAGCGGCCTTGACACAAGGTCGACAGACTGCTCGGGATAAACTGCGCCCGCCATATTTGCTGATCTTCAGCGGATTGGGGCCACATCGGCTGCGGTTTTTTCAGCTTGCAAGTTACATAGTCCGTCCGTATTGCGTATCGTAGTCCGTCATTGCGCTGTATTTTTTGCGTCGAGATTACGCTAGGTGTGGATAGCCCTTTAAACGGCAGCTTTTTTTGTTTGTTTGCTGGCTGTGTCGGTTCTTACAATTCCCCTGGTAAAATGAACCTCTCTTCCATTCGATAATGCGGCAGCTCAGAGAAACATCGTCCTGCCAGTAGTGTCTCCAACGCTCAGCTCCACCGTGCCAGCCAGCATGCATACATTTGACCAGCTGAGTCCGCAATGCCAGTTCCCGGAACCGGCACGCGATATCTCGGACACGACCGGCCACGCAGCACTGCGCAGACTTCACAGAAGTGCTCTCCGTGTATGCACACACGCGATAGCCGTCTGCGGGCAGAACATGCACGCCAAGGAGGCCGTACCTGCACGCCGAGGAATACGCAGCACGGCAAACAGAGCGTAGCGCCGGCTGGCGCCGAAGAATGCCCGACACGACCTTGGCGACCGACACAGGCTGAGGGACAGGCTCGCGCTGCAGCATCGATATTGTCTGAGGGACTGCCCCGCTCTGCAGAACCGATACAGTGTAAGGGACCGCTATGCGCTGCAGAACCGACACAAGGGGGACTGCCCCGCGCTGCAACACCAACACAGTCTAAGGGACCGGCCCGCACTGCAACACCAACACAGTCTAAGGGACCGGCCCGCACTGCAACACCAACACAGTCTAAGGGACGGGCCCGCACTGCAACACCAACACAGTCTAAGGGACTGGCCCACACTGCAACACCAACACAGTCTAAGGGACGGGCCCGCACTGCAACACCAACACAGTCTAGGGGCCCACAGCGAGCAACACCAACACAGTCTAAGGGCGCACTGCAACACCAACACAGTCTAAGGGCGGCCCGCACTGCAACACCAACACAGCTAGGACGGCCCGCACTGCAACACCAACACAGTCTAAGGGACCGGCCCACCCAACACAGTGCCCACACCAACACAGTCTAAGGGGCCGGCCCGCACTGCAACACCAACACAGTCTAAGGGACGGCCCGCACTGCAACACCAACACAGTCTAAGGGGCCCGCGCTGCAACTGCAACACCAATACAGTCTAAGGGGCCGCCCGCATGCATAGCACCGATAATCGTACAATTCGGTTTTCCACGTTTCCGCCCAATTGACTCCTAAAGCAAACATGTATATTCGCTAGAACGAAGTAAAACTTTTAGATAGCTCCTCCAATCACAGTGGAAATTTGTGCGCGCAAAATAATTTCCTATGGCAACGGCGATTGTACGTGCACCACCACGGAAGGCACGTCGTTCGGAAAGAAATTCCTCGTGAAATTAGATAGGAATATTTTGTACTATAAAACTCAAGAACAAACCTACTTAAAGATTAACACGAGCTGAACTTGATAACTTAACACGAAATAAATTATGTACATGCTGAACACATCGCATGACATTCAGTCGTTACTAAATGCCAATGCAGCCCATAAATCTTACTTCGCATCGCTTACCGGCTATGTTGAAGCTGGATGCGGGCTAATCCGTGTCAGGCCCCACACGGGGGATTCCACAACCAGTCCGGGCAGCATTGTCCGACATCGCACGGGGTATTCCACAGTCGGCCGTACCAGTGTACGGCCCCACACGCTGCACAAGGAGGAGGTGACTAAAGCGCCTGCCTGCTACAGCCCACCAGTCAATCGCACTGGGTTGCTGCGGGTCGCCCCCCCCCCCCCCCCACAACCAAGGCCGACACCATCGTCGTAGTGAGTTGTTGGGATCGCCCGCCTCCCACCACTGCTGCCACCAGCATCTTAGTGAGGGTGGGATCGCACGCCTGCTCCTCCCCCCCCCCCCACCCCACCCCCACCCCCATCATCGTAGTGAGTTCTTTGGACTGCGCGTCCCCCCACCATCAGCGTACTGGGCTGTTGGGATCGCACGTCCCCCCTCCCCCACCATCAGCGTACTGGGCTGTTGGGATCGCACGTCCCCCCTCCCCCGCCATCAGGCAGACGTAACAGCCGGTGGCAGCCACCTGTGTCCGAGCCCTGATCACCGGGGCAGAAGCCAGCGCACAGTACAGAGCGCACGCGCCTGCGCCTGTGCGCCAGCGCCTGCGCGCCAGCGCCTGCGCACGCGTGCAGACGATACCGGCACTGAGTGTAACGACAGAACGGGGCCACGTGTCTCACGCAACACCTTCAATGCTGATACCACATCCTCAAATAGCGCTAAATAATCTGCCACGGTCGATGCGCCCTAAAACCACAATCATACACACACACACACACACCCATCCTCAATAAAAAGAAATCCTGCCGAGAACGTGTATGCTTCCTAGATATCGGGAAAATCCTATGCACTGGCCACAAATTTCCAACAGAATGATGATAAATCGATGCTTAGGGGCGCGTCGACAGTACGGTAATTTTGTGCCCACAATTTCCGACACACGATCACGTCTACAGATGGTCTAAGACACAGGCCAACGAAATACAACAGGTCATGCAGTGAGGCCAGCAGTGTCGTGTGCACCTTCCAGGCCAGTAAAACGTCAGAAATGCGCCTCCAGCCGACATGGTGGAGGACGTTATCCTGTTACATTCCTGTTACGTCCGGCCGACCGGTCCCGGTCTTGGGTCACAAAATGTTGAATTTTTGCCCACTCCAGTCCAGACCCACTCACCACGCAATCAATCACTCGTAAGCCGCCCGCCGGGCGACCGCAAGCCGAGCGCTGGCTCCTAGCGGCGTCGCCAACCAGGCCTGGCCACCTGATACACGGGCTCTGGTCCTCATGGGTACCTGACCCACGGGCTCTGGTCCTCATGGCCACCTGCTCTGGTCCTCATGGATACCTGATACACGAGCTCTGGCCCTCATGCCGGGCTCCCTCACGCCACGGGCTCTGGTCCTCATGGGTACCTGATACACGGGCTCTGGTCCTCATGGGTACCTGATACACGGGCTCTGGTCCTCATGGGTACCTGATACACGGGCTCTGGTCCTCATGGGACCTGTCTGGTCCTCATGGATACCTGATACACGGGCCCTGGTCCTCATGGCCACCTGCTCTGGTCCTCATGGATACCTGATACACGGCCAACCTGTGCTGTCCTCATGGGTACCTGATACACGGGCTCTGGTCCTCATGGGTATCTGATACACGGGCCCTGGTCCTCATGGCCACCTGCTCTGGTCCTCATGGATACCTGGTACACGGGCCCTGGCCTCATGGCCACCTGCTCTGGTCCTCATGGATACCTGGTACACGGGCCCTGGTCCTCATGGCCACCTGCTCTGGTCCTCATGGATACCTGGTACACGGGCCCTGGTCCTCATGGCCACCTGCTCTGGTCCTCATGGATACCTGGTACACGGGCTCTGGCCAACGGGCTCTGACCCATGGGCTCTGGCCCACGGGCTCTGGTCCACGGGTTCTAGCCCACGGGCTCTGGTCCACGGTCTCTGGCACATGAGCTCTGATCCACGGGCTCTGGCACATGGGCTCCGGTCCACGGGCTCCGGTCCACGGGCTCTGGTCCTCACGGGCTCTGGTCCTCACGGGCTCTGGTCCTCACGGGCTCTGGTCCTCACGGGCTCTGGTCCTCACGGGCTCTGGTCCTCGGGCTCTCGCCCACGGGCTGTCATCCACGGACTTTGATCCATTACCTCTGAATTACGCTATTGTATCGACGGCACCTGACTCACGGCCTGCTCTGTCCGACGCACGCCGTCCACGTCACAGCTTCTGATAAATTATCCATGGCCGCTGATCCGTGGACTCTGAGCCATGGCCCTGATCCATAGGCATCGCTGAAGAAGTACCCTGGGTTCCTTTACGGCGCATTCAACCACTAGGATACATAGCGTCGCCAACCTCTCACGCCGATTGGCCGCGGGTGGACTCGGTAAACGCCGTCGGCTGTGAGATTCCAACCCACAATATTGCGATCAAGTCTGACGCTCTACCCACTGAGCTACCACGGCCCCTGCATAGGCATCGATGCACCCTGCGGAGGTACCTGGTTATTTACGCTACTTGGGCTTCAGGACGCTTCGATTGCATCGGCAATGTAGCGCAATCGATCGATTGCATCGGTACAACACCAGTTATCCACATGCCGATACTTCGCAGTGTATCCATGCAGCGACACAGAAAACGTCCCTCGAAATTGCCGCTCCCGCTACGGCCGCGAACGACCTCACGGGACTTAACACCACCTGTACCCTTCTCAGTACCGGTGCCGTGACAGGTCATATCGGCGCCGATGCCCTTGATCCACGATATTGGATCTGCGCCCAACCCTCCAGCCCCTTTCAAGATGGGTGTCCACATAACTTGCATTCGGCAAGTAGAAGGACGGCGAAAAATCAAACGGGATGACGACACGTTTCCACCTCCGCTCACATCGATGAAAAGACCAACGACGCGCATCTCTGAGAAGGAAACCAAATGGGAGCCAATATCAGCATCTCCGGTACTTGCGAGGTATTATTCCACAACATTGCCTGAGACGACGTCCGTTCATTTTCTTTTTGTGCTGTTTTTATGAACAGTTCCGTCCTTGGTTTCGGTCATTCAACACAATCGCACCTCTCAACTTAAGGTCACGGGGGATGATACCAAGAAGAGAGGGTAACTGAGCAAAATAACGGCCCGCAGCCTCGTTTCCTTTAATCGGCTTTCCCGCTCTCAGGTAACGGCAGCACTCAACAAAGTCTGCCATGGAGACATATCGCGGACGAGTTTCTGGGGTTTCCATAGACATACCGCTGGCAGTGGTTATTTGGTTGCCATGGAAACATACTGCGGGCGGGAATTGTGGGGTTGCCATGGAGACACCGCAGATGAACATTGTGAGGCAGTAGGGTTGTATGGTTGTAGGCCATGTGGTTGTACGGTTGGATGGTTGCAGAGTTGTATGTTTGTAAAGTTGTAGGTAGGTTTGCCAGACACATCCGTTCAATGCAACATTCACTTTTACTTTGATAACTAACGCATTTTGGGCTTCACGGCGCGTAAAATGCTTCAAACATCAAAGTAAAAGTAAGCGCTGCAAGGAACGGATGTGTAGGGTTGCCATGGAGACACATCACGTATGAACATTGTGATGTCTAAAGCATTGGGGAACCTATCCACGTGCAAGGGCGAACGACACCGTTATGCAAACGAGCTCATAAATGCATCATAAACACACCAGTGAAGCTCCCACACTTTGGGCCATCTCATGGGTCGTAGCGAGGCGTCAATTTAACTATTGACGTCACCAGCAGTAATACTGTGCTCCGAGTGTTGAGAAGCAAACACGTTTGCAATCACGCTTGCCGCAAAACCATACTATCCCTATCTATTCCAGCACAGTAAACTAAACAATATGTCACGCCAGGAGGCCAGGTCGATCTAAACATACACTTCCAGACGTCATGCTAAGCCACACCCATGCACATTGCACAACCAAAAAGGATTAAACTTACGTCTCTTGGTCACTGAGGTACCAGTGTCGATACTGCGCCAGACCTCAGAAAACCGCCGTCAATTAGGCGACTTGCACGTGTCAGAGGTCATAGGTCAGCTGCCCAGGAGAGGGAGGTGTTTAGATAGGATGGGAGCGTAGCAATTGCACAGAAGCACAGCAGATTTGGTACAAGAGTTAGGGATGTAATACATGCATAGTTATCTGGGTTTTATGGCTCTTCGACCAGAGTTGATCATTCGCGTCAGTCCATGCATACGAGATTACCGCATCAAATGTCCAGCATATGGCAGCCGGAAGGAGTGCACATACGACGGCTTGGTCGGTCGGGTATTTGGGCGTTAGGGCGCGTCGGCATAATGATCAACTGAAGCCTATTGTAGAATACGGAAGTGAGAGGGGAGGGGAGGGGACGCCGAGCACGCGGACAGTAGCGTTCTCTTCTGCTGAAGAAGAACCCTGGGTTCTTTTACGACGCATTCAACCGCTAGGTCATATACCGTCGCCAACCTATCACCCCGATTAGTCGTGCGCGGACTCGGTAAATGCCGTCGGTCGTGAGATTCGAAGCCGCAACCCTGCGCCCAAGAGTCCGACGCTCCACCAACTGAGCTACCGCGGCCCCTTCTCTTCCGCTGACGCCAGGACCAGGCGAACGAGTGACGAGCGAGCTGCTGTCGCAAAGCCGGCCAGCAGACGCGTCCTCGTCTCGCCGGCCCCACACGATCAGCGGCCGCACGCGACGGCCTCCGGCTTGCCGAACACGCCTTTTCAAGACACGTGCGGTGTCGGTCGGTGTGAATACGGGTGGGAAGCCGGCCGCCTGTGAACTGCCACATCACCCATCATTATTACGTGTCTCGGTAGCTAGGCAGGGGCGATTGCCAGTCCGGACCAGCTTCCTGATTATCCGTCGTTATTACACGCCTACGGAGCTGGGTAAGTGCGATTCTCGCTAGTATTTCACGTCTGGGAAGCTGGAAAGTGCGATTGTAAGTCCGGACCAACTTCCTTATTACCTGCCATTATTGCACGTATATGTAGCTGAGTAAGTGCGATTGTAAGCCTGGATAAAGTGCCTCATTATTGACCATTAATTCACGTCCGGGTAGCTGGGTAAGTGCGACTTTAAGTCGGACCTCGCCATTATTACACGTCTATGAAGTTGGGAGGTGCAATTGTAAGTCCGAACAACGCTATTATTGCACGTCTGTGAAGCTGGTAAGGTGCGATTGGAAGTCTGGACCAGCAGCCCCTGGGATATGATGCATGGCTGCATGCGAAATATAGCCAATAGTGGTAGCTATAATGTTGTGTTAAAGAGCCTGTGGAACTCAAGCTAAACCTTATTACGGCCAGGATGTTGTGCTAGAGCCTGTGGAAATGTTGTACTAAAGAGCATGTGATAATCAAATTAAACCTTGTGCTAGCCCGAATGTTGCGTAAAAGAGCTTCTGAAAATCAAGCTAAACCTTGTGATAACCAAAATGTTGTGTTAAAGAGCCCGTGGAAAACAAATTAAATATTGTGGCAGCCAGAATGTTGTGTTAAAGATCCTGTGAAATCAAGATAAACCTTGCAGGAGCCAGGAATTTTGTGCAATGAGCCTGTAGAAATGATACGCTACAGAGCCTGCGAAAATCACACATTTTCCAGACCGGTCTCATGCGACAACCCGAGTTCGACGACAAAACAAAAGCCCATCCGCGAAGAGCCACGCCTACTACCCTCCTGTCTGTTGGCCACCGACTCCACGAGGCACCGACTTCCCCAGTCAACAGTGTGGTGACCTCGCATGCTGACTGGTCTCGGGCCATGACCAGCGACGACCAACATCCACGGCCAGCGTTAAAATAATGACTTCTGGTCAGGTGTGAGGTGGCGAAACGAGTACAGCGGGATGTCGAAGTTGCCATGGAAATAAAATGGGGCGGGGATGGCCGAGTGGTTAAGGTGACAGGCTATGGGTATCAAAGGTCCCGGGTTCGACTCTAGCGCCACCCAGGACATTTCCCAATCCCGCGGCCAACCGGCGAAACAGTGGGCGGCGCTATTAGCCGTGAATGTGCATAAAGTGTGTCGTGAACCAATCAATAAACAAACAAGCAGCCACGGAAATAATGCTGTTTAAAATACATAGGTCTCTAAAACGCAGTATTGGGTCCACGTACCATATTGCTAATCCATTTTGCGTGTTCTGAGAGGTACCTAATACCGAGATACTTGGATACTTTGGAAAGACAATTTGGAGATACCGATACCAATATCACGATGCAACTACCTATGCCATAAACTGGCATTGTATAACAGCGCATCATGGGCAATCCCTGCGCCTGGAATTGCACAACAGAATGTTCCTCATCACGATCCCGGATCCGTTACGATGAGCATAAGCACGATGCTTATAAACGAGATACCGTTAGAAAGGAGGCATGCAGACTTCACAAGCACGCACCAAAAAGCACGATGTCGATACTACTTTGGGAAGGATGTCGACTCAGTGTTCAGCAAGTGGTGGCATATTCCACCCTATTCCACGAATAATTCATCACTGTCCAGAACACTCCGGCTGGGCGACGAGCGCCCCACCCCAGGTCTCAACTGCACCGGGGGGGGGGGAGGTGCGCATGCGACACGGCTCGGCTTCATATAATGATATGCACGCCATTCATGATAATCAATCACCAGACAATATGCGGTCGACAAAATGGGGTTGGGAAAGATTACAATGAGACCGCCAAGTCCATCACTTCTCCGGCTGGCGAGTTGAAACAGGCGCATTAATGGGCCCGGTTCCCAGCTGGGACCGGATAAAATGCAGCTCCTGGAAAAGATTAGCGTGGGGCCAAATAAAGTGCAGGGTAAACGTTCCGCAAATGAGTCGTAAACAGCGCGCGGTCGGATTAGCAAGTGCCGCTTGCACGTTCAGAAAAAAAGAAATAGGGACCTGCTGGCGTAGAATGACATCGACGCACTCACGAGTCTTTGCACGCAGCATGCAAAGACGTACACACACAACACAACGCACGAGCCAACGACGAATACCGTCATGCAGTCCACCGTTCAGCTAGTTTACTGCTGCTCGTAGCAGTCACTTTAAAACGCTGTTCTCCAACGCGTATGCGAGCTTTTAACCTCACAACCGTCCGGACACTGGAGAGCGGATACATTGCCGAGTTCTTCACCGGCTTCTTGTAATTGAATGCAATGTATTTCGGGTCATCTCGAGGATTTTTTCAGTTTCCGTTACAGTAGTGCACAAATGTGCGGCGCAAACCATCATCATGTTGTTTTAAAACTCGACAATAGCCTACAATAGCCACGATTTTATTGTGGATGACATATGGCCTGAATATACGTCTTTTTCTTTGTCTTTGTCTTTGTCTTTGTTTTTGTCTTTGTCACCAGCATACGTGATAACAACCAGTGGCATTACAACGTTGAGGTGAGCGATATTTTTGTGGTACGTCGTACACAATGCCACAGAGCTAGCTAGATATTTGGGCTTTAGGGCGTGTACACCAATTTGGGCTTTAGGGCGTGTACACCATATTTGATCCAATTTCTGAACATAGGAGCAATCGTTTAATGCACGTTATGAAACCAGCCGGGGTTCCACGCTTACGCCATGCGTGTGCAAACAGTGCACATAGCCCAGGGGAAATGGCGAGTTGTGGCTATAGTTACGCAATCAACGCTTGCCGGGTTCTCCCGGAGGCGTCTGCGTGTTGTGTGCGCCGTATCTGCTCGCACTTCCTGGCGGCGGCCGTCTGATTGATAGAGGCGCATAACATCGCGTCCGACCCGTCCGCCCAAATGGGCCCGTTATCGGCGTGCGCCCGCCTATCTGGCACTCGGCAGTTATCAGCTGTTGAGAGCGGCCGGCTGCGCGCGACCGGGTCATCAGTCCGCCGCCCCCCCCCCCCCCAGCGAGCGCCGGGGCCACGCGCCCGTGTGATAGCTGCCAGGCCAGGAGAAACTCCCGCTGGACGGATCGCGAACGAAGCTGTTGGTTATTTGGGCTCTAGGGTGCCTCGATCAGAATCTTGAATCCGTTCATGCTTTTGACACGCTGCTGGGCGCATTCTAACTGACAGACATTTACATTGCTTTCGGGAGAGCGACATTTACAAGAAACCTGAGTCCACATACCGTGCTGATTTTCTGCCGAGTGAAGAACTGTTGCAACAGAAGCGAATGAACTCAGGATCTCGCGAACTCAAGAACTCACAATTTACCAACGCGGTCATCAGTTCAAAACGACCCGTCAGCTTCCGTGATCTAGGCGGATTCAGGCCGCATTATCGCTGGGGCCCTGACGGCTGATGATCCCCAGACCAGGAGCTGCTGACTTTGAGATGAATCGAACCGACTTGTTTGAACGCAGCCGCCCGAGCGGACGCCGCGAAGCGACGGCACGCCTTCATGTCACGCGCGGCGAGCAACAAAGTCGGGTCACCTTTGCCCTTTTGACCCCTCGTGCTCTGTTACAAACACCGCCCGCGGCGGCGGCTTCTGACGCCGCCGCCTGACCTCTGCGACCCCGAGCCGCTGACCAGACAGGCGTCGCGTCGTATGTCAGACGACGAAGTGTAACAGCACCGGCAAGGAATGTCAGATTCGTATTTCGGAATAATGGATATATACAAGAATACAATATCGAGCCACCACATCCCCGGAGAGGATAATTTGAAAGTTGTGCTTTCTTGGTAACGTCAGGAACTCCATCTAATTTGGGGAATTAAATGCGGCTAGTTATTTGGGCTTTAGGGCGCTTCGGCCAGAATTCATCATCCCCAGGGGAATTAAATGCTTATACAAATTTAGTAGCAATGCATAAAGGAAAGAGAGTGGGTGAACCCAGCAACGATGACCCAGTGTTTGGAACAAATATTTCCCGTTTCAGATTGATTGACAACCAAGCAGTCCACGACGCCAGTGGCTGGCAAAGCGCCTCATCGCCAACAGAAATGGAATGGGGAGGGATGAACTAAGTGGGTGGGGGTGGGGGGGGGGGGGGGGGGTGCACGCTCCGCCCTACCCATGGACAGCAAACACCTCTAGCCACACAACGAAGCGTCGAATTAAAAACCCCGGTGTGCCCCTCACCGTTCGGACAATGGGTCACCAATGGCATCACCCGACACTTCGATCGTCGCCGAGATAGGCACCTCTCCTGCACGCGCGCGTTTCTGCTGAAACCCAGGACGAGCGCCAGCGTGTCTCCAAATGAATAAATGGAACTGCAGGGGGTCGGGGGCGATGGGCGGTGCGTCGACTGTTATTCCTCCGGCTGCCTCTGGTGCGGCGCAGTGGCGCACTCAGCACGCGCTGCGGGGGTGCAGTCGGTGGCGTCTTCACACCGCCGTCCTCGTGTCATGATGCTTGATTCGTCTGGTCCATGCAATCACACTTGATGTGATGGTAAATTTGCACACATTGCGAAGCTGCAAACAACTCGGGCAACATTTTCCGCCCGGCGACCGCGTGTCTGGCGTCGGCCCCACCCGGTCGCCGCCGCTGAGTGCGCCCCTGCGCGTGTCCATTGTTCTCGGCGCACACGTCGGCCCCAAACTTCAGATCCAATCGCTCGCCCATAATACACGGTAATTGCAACAGGGCCGGCCGGCCGGTCTTCCCCTCGCTACCCCGCCGGCCCCGGCCCGGCCCGCGCGCGGCTACCTCGCCGGCCGTGCCCGATTGTCGAGTGACGCCGACGCAATCAGACGGGCGCCGGCGGCGCCGCGCGGGGGAGCCGGCCGGCGGACAAACGCGGGGCCGGCCGCGGGCGCGTGCCCGATAAACGAGTGACGCGCGCACAATCAGCTGCCGGGAAAGAGGCAGCCGGCGGGGAGAGAGAGCCGGATAAACAAGCGGGGGACCGCCATCCAGGGGAAACGGGGCACTGACGACCAAAACAGGCTGTCCCTCACGTGTTGGCCCTTTAAACCGGGGCGCCGCCAGCTGGTGTTTTCGCAGGCTCCCGCGCTCCGCGGTGGTTTGCACGTACAAGGAGCCGGCACCTTTCTGTGCACCTGCTGGGGATTGATGGTGTGCAGCGCAGAAATAAATTCTGCATGCTCGTTGTTCACCCAGTAGGCGGCCGTGCATTTCGCTGGCCGGCCTTGTATTTCGCTGGCCGGCCGCTTGTTCGCGCGTCAGCCAGCTCGTAATATTTGCGATGTTCATCGAATCAGGTCGCATGCTTCAGCGCGGGGAGCGGGCACTGATTAATTGCACGTATCTAGACAGCCTTGGGCGGATCTGATCACCGACTAAATCACGAGAAAGCGAACAATGACGAGGGAAACTTGTTGCGTGACTGCTTGGATTTCAACATTTCTTACTCATACGTTTCCTTGCACGAAGAAGGGGATCGAGGCCCGTGACACATCGAAGCTACCAGCGCATGCACAAGAGGTTGGCATGAGTCCATGGCACCTTGAAGTCGCCAGTGTATGCATACGAAGAGGTTCACATGAGCCCGTAGCACCTTGAAACAACCAGAGTATGTACAAGAAGGGGATACGTTGAGGGACCTCAACCACACCCCATTGGTTGATTCCACAAACGCCTACCTCCAACTTCTTATCCCGAGTCCTTGTAGACAACATGCTGACGGATAAGGCAGCCAAAGCCTAGTCGTTTTCAGCCTCAAGAGCAGCACAAGGGCATACTTTGATATAACTTCTAAAACACCATGCAGACTGTTCCTGTCGCCCCGAACCAGAATTTTCACTAGAGCTAGCTCAGGCGGCTTGGGCCCGACATGGCGAAGCGCAATCACGCACATCCACTTCAAGCTTGGGAATTGCCCAACCACGCATAGACCTCTTTCTCTCTTGGAACCAAATACCAATTCTGGGGAATTTTTACTGACGGTCACGCCCATCCGCCACTGCGAGGCCAGCGTCCGAGCCAAGCCACACCTGCATGCCTCCTACATCCTACAGTAATTCTAGAGAAAAACTTCGGGTTCCGCTACGACGCATTCGACTGGTAGGTCACGTGGCGTCGCCAACCTCTCACGCCGATCGGTCGCGAGTGAACTCGGCAATCTCGCCGGTTGCGGGATGCGAACACACAATCTTACGATCAAGAGTTCGACACCCTACCGACCGAGCTACCGCGGTCATCCACCATTAATTCGAAAACAATGGGCAGTGACTACTGACTGGCGGGACTGGGCCGGAGTTCGACACTAGCGCCACTCAGGACGTTTCCGAATCCCGCGGCCCACCGGCGAAACAGTGTGGGCGGCGCCATTAGCCGTGAATGTGCATAAAGTGTGTCGTGAACCAACCAATAAACAAAGGGACTGGGGCGGAGCATATCCCCCATGTTCGCATATAGGACGAGGGCCTGTGTGACACCATACAACTGCACAACCAAGAAGAACATTGGGCTCTTTTACGACGCACTTCAACCGCTAGGTCATGCAGCGTCGCCAACCTCTCGCGCCGATTCGTCGCGGGCGGGCTCGGTAAATGCCGCCGGTTGTGAGATTCGAACCCAGAATCTTGCGATCAGGAGTCCGACGCTCTACCAACTGAGCTACCGCGGCCCCCAACTACACAGCCAGCAGCGATGGTCGTCACACCTCAGGGCCCGGGATGCGCGTGGTAGTACGGGCGGGGACGAGACCCGAGTAAGACTTCTCTCGCACAACGACCCGCCCCGGCACAGCTCGGGTCGACCTGACCTGACCCGGCCTTTTAAATCCTAACAAACCGCTGTTTTTTTTCTGTCCCAGGTCCTAATTACTCCAGCTGAATTACCAGCTTCATGCTCGGTTATTGGTTGGTTATTGGTTTTTACGACACATCGACCGTTGAGTCATGCAGCGCCGCCAATCGCTCATGCCGATTGGTCGCGGGCGAAGAGTAGCGAGAGGTGAGACTCGAACCCGCAACCTTTCGATTGTGAGACGAGCAACTTACCCCTAGGCTACTCGTCCCCGCCCAGCGTTATGCTCATAATAACAGAACTAATTCGAAATTAATCCCGCTATATTTCGTTTACGAGGAGAGATACGGTAGAACATATCCAAAGGACTAAACCGTCACAAATGAAACGTCTCACTGGTAATTGAACTGCTACTTATATAGTTGCTCGTCATATCACCTACCAAAACGAATTATCTCACTAAGAACTGGATCTACTCGCTTCCTATTTGGTTTTCAGTTTCATCAAAATACTACATATAAAGTCCTCACTTTATATGTAGTACTACATATAAAGTGTCTGAACTCAGTGTCGGTTTTACAGCGGAACACGACGACACCGGTTACGTGGGCGCCGCCCCTCCAGCCGCCTATCCGTTACGTCACGCGCCGCCTGCTGTGCGGTTGCGTCACATCACGTGACCTGCGTGCACCGTGCCCCGTCGGCCGGCCGTCTCTCTCGCCGACGGCGTCCGGGTCGCGCTGCGACCGCTGGCTTGTGCTGAGCTGAACAGCTGAGACGACGGAGGGAACTGCGATATGCCCGGCAGCGGTGCCCTGAAAGTGGGTGTTATGGAGTGGATGGGGAGGGGATGATGTTTAAAAAGCAATTACATCACCCCTCCCTCCCTCCCCAAAAACAGCTGACTGAGACCACAGAAAAGTGCAAATATATATGCAAAGACTGTTTCAATATTTACCTTGCATGGCCTTTTTGATTGTAAGATGGTGGTGATGACGTCAGTAGTGTATCTGCTGCCTTCACCAGTCGGCAGTGCTGCTGCCAGGAGCCTTACGCGCTTGTAAAGCAACACGCTACCTTCAGTAGCCCCACAGTTACGTTGAAATTTGTCAAATAAACTCTTTGCACATCTTGTTCAAGTCACCAGCTAATTCGATTTAAACAGCCAGGATGTTAGATGATCGAATACGTCTCTTAACATCGCTTCTAAATATCCTGTATGGTCATGGGTTAGCCTTATAGTTAATTTGCATTTGGCATGTGCGTCCATCCATCCATGAACCTCAGAAAGTCACAGCCGTTGGAGATAGCCGCACTGTGTACATTTCGCGCTTTTTGCACCTAGCGGCAGCGGCGGCTTCGACTTTACGACGGACTCAGCAGCTGAGGCCATATGGCGTTGCCTGCCTCTCACCCTGGCAGGAAGGGCGAGCGCCGCGGGGAATCGAACCCCGTACCTTTGGCTTGCCAGACGCTCAGCTTAACCACTGAGCTACCGACGCCACCCCCTTGCAACCCAGTGTGTGCTACCCAGCCATTGGCCAGGCCTACACAAAATGCCTGACAGGGGCCGCGATGTCGGAGAGTGTACAATGGCCGAACGCACAGGTCGTCCTCAGCTGCTCTCCGCACATCATCGGTGGCTATCACAGGCGCGGGTCGCGTGGTTCACAGTGTACACTCTCAGACAGCACAGCCACTGTCACACATGAGGACCGCGCAATGTCCAGATAGCACAGCCGAGACGGAAGCGAGGCGCAAAATGTATTTATTGCGGTGAAATCGGACTTTAGGGCGCATCGACTGCATTTGTCACGTAGCGCGGTGATCTCGGATGATTGTAACTCTCTGATCTCTTTCTCGACGACTGGGCCAATATACATAATGCAAATTAACACTGAGGTTTATCCTACGTGAGATCGATGTCCTGGAACTATGCAATTTACTCGGAAAAACGACACCCGTTTCCAATGTTCACTTCCCGAATCAATTTCCATTGAACTTCCCCCAACATAGGCTATGAAAGGTACGCTTTCACCACAGTCGATTCCTTGTATCTATGCCATCACAGTTTTAGCAGGAGCAAGGTGTTCCCCTGCCAATACTTTTGCCCGGACTTTTTCCCATCACATTCCCAAATTGTTCGACGTCATCAGGGGTTTTCACGTTTTCGACTGCTACATTATACTGTACGAAAAATTGCCTCCAAGGATAGTGGCAGTATCCTGAAAGAAGAACCTTCGGTTATTTTACGACGCATTCAACCGCTAGGTCATATAGCGTCCCCAACATCTCACACCGATTGGTCGCGGGTGGACTCGGTAAATGTCGTCGGTTGTGAGATTCGAACGCACAATCTTGCGATCAAGAGTCCAACGCTCTACCAGCTGAGCTACCGCGGCCCCCATGACAACTTCCTGAAACTGCCAGTAGCAGGCGAAGACGTAAAAATTCCGGATGACGTCCAAACAGTTCGGCAATATGATACGAAGAAAAACGGGCGAAGGGTGGCATTGACAACGAACAGGCATCTACTGCCACGTTTGTGCTGACGCACATTTCGAGTCACGCATGGTGAGAACGGTAACCGACAATACAGTTGCATATAGATGCAGGTCGTCAGTTGGTTATTTGGGCTTTAGGGCGCTTCGACCAGAACTGATCATTCGCGCCCAATATAGTGCAGCTTAATGGACTTGAATTCAGAAAGTCAAACCTCTGACGCCAGGAGATCAAAACAACTTATTGATAGGTGTCGCTTCCACCGAAATGTCATAATCATGGGACTGTAGAGAAACCCATTCACAGCTTATAATTGACTGGCACATGACTCATTGCGCACTGGCCAATCCGAAGTGGGAGGGAGGGGGGGGGGGGTGGAACTGGAGGACGTGACGCCAATCGAAGAACGACGCATCTCATGATCAGAGAATGGCCCCTATCGGTAAGAACCAACTGCACCCCCTCCCCCTCCCATCGGCTTGCCTTCTTTCGTTCAGCCGAAGGCACCCTCCGAATGAATCCAGTGCTCCTCGTCACTACAAAAAGGTTCATCGAAAGGCTGAGAGAAAACAGCGTGCTTGATGCGTCTGAATTATCGCGCAACTAAATTATCCTGGATCAGTGGAGCCCTCCCGGGAAATGCCCGTGGACGCTGTTTCCGGATCGGCCAGTGTCGCGGTAGCCGATGGCAAGACTTCAGGAACACAGCTGGCTGATGTTCGCAACCAGAGATGCGGAGCCGGGAAGGGGGACGAGTAGTCTAAGGGTAAGTTGCTCGTCTCACAATCGAAAGGCTGTGGGTTCAAGTCGCTACTCTTCGCCCGCGACCAATCGGCGTGAGAGATTGGCGACGCTACATGACTCAACGGTCGACGTGTCGTAAAACCAATAACCAACCAGCGGAGCCCGGAAAATTTTGGACGGCTCCGGCTCCGATTCCGGCTCCGGGGAAGTATCCCGGACTCCGGCTCCGGCTCCGAGTAAAATGTCTAGGTAAGTAAGAGCTATTAATTAAGTATTAAGTATCCATTAAGTAAGAGCTAGGGGATGTAAAAAAAACTTAGCCGCGACCACTCAGAGGCGCAAACTCAAGACAATTATAAGCAACTTTCCCATATAAACCCTGTATCTATCTTTAAGTAAATACCCGTCCCGCCTAAATCACTTTTCGGTGTTATGCCCTCGTAAACTGACGCTTGTTTCGTGCTGTATTGGGGCAATCAGAAGAGGGGAGACTCGAATCAACAACACTCCCCATCCCGTGAACGGTCCAAGGAACACCACTGTTGTAAATTGTAATGTTTGACCCAGTGTAAAAATAATTGACAATGTGGCCTGGAAATTCACAGTTAATGGAATTGTGCTATTTCATCCTTGTCTTAGGTTTTTACCATTTTGCCACATGATGTGTGGGGGCAGTCATTATACACATGACAGCTAAGTAATATAAAATGCATGTGACTGGAGTGAAATATGTGTATTACAATAGCATTCTGTTTTTTAATCCTTAAGTGGAGATCCTTTATTTTCTTCCAATCTTTCAATATTCCCAAGCAACTTCTTTCTTCATCCACACAGTTAATGGTGAAGTAACTTTAGGACACTGGTTTGACCTCATCTCTAATAAGGTACAACAACCCGTTGATGATGAAAACAATGAACTTAACTAAACTAAACATGGAACAATTGCATCGGCTACTAAGGCTAGAGTATGGTTATTGCTTATTCTACCATTATTTGAGGATACTTCTAAATGTTACTCGTATTTAAGCATTTTTGCTTTTAAAATTGCGTTTTCATACCATACCATACCATATCATACTAGGTATAATGTGTTCATTTCACGAGTGCTAATTTTGTTTAATTTACACCTCTTTCGGAGTCGGAGCCGCCCTGCTCTTGACGGCTCCAGCTCCGACTCCGGCTCCGAGTAAAATGTCCCTCCGGCTCCTGGTAAAATGTTCAGGCTCCGGCTCCGGCTCCGGCTCCGGCTCCGCATCCCTGTTTACAACACTTTAATTCACATGTAGAAAATGAACGAATTTGGCCCATTTTAGCATTGCATCGTCCTGCGCACAACCGCTTCAAAACTACACATGGACGTGCGTTCACGTGTTAATTATCATCACTGACTGTACGAAAGTGCTGAAATCGGATGAACAGACAGGTATTTGCCACCCATTGTTCTTTCCTGACTCCAAAAACATCATTGATAAAATGGGAACCCGAAACAACGGAAAAAAACAACGTTTTCCGTCCATCTGGGGCTGGGGGGGGGTTGGCTTTACGACGCACTCAGCAGCTCCAGTCCATTTGGGACACGAGACAACGTCAGGACACCCGGTACTTGAGCGAATACACAATACCGCGGTGTCATGCATTGGCTGCGTTGGCTCAGGAGTCTCACCGATGTCTCAATCCATATTGAGACATCGGTGATCGTCGTGTGTTTTTGGTAACGCTTCACAGACCGACGGCGAGCCACCCCACGCACCAAACGAATCCCACCTGAAATCCTCCACTGGCGACCGTCCTCAGCCGAAAGCCCACTTTTGCAGAGGTCATCGACCTCATAACTCGCGGCCACGTAACTGCGCCGACGACAAACCCACTCATTACCCAGCCATGCACTTAAGCTCGCCCCGAATAGGGCGGGTCGGTCTCTGAGCACGGACCTGAAGTTGCAGCGGCGCAGCGCACGACAGGAGCCCGTTACGCTGCATATGCGGGGACGAGTAGTCTGGGGGTGAGTTGCCCGTCTCACAACCGAAAGATTGCGGGTTCGGGTCTCACCCCTCGCTACTCTTCGCCCGCGACCAATCGGCGTGGGGGATTGGCGACGTTACATGACTCAACGGTCGACGTGTCGTAAACCCAACAATCACCATCACGTTTCATATACGCCAGTCGTATCGCTGTGTCGGTTCATTGCACGCCGGCCAGCAAGCGGACAGAAAGCGGACAACAAGCGGCCAGCAAGCGGACAGCAAGCGGCCAGCAAGCGGACAGCAAGCTGACAGCAAGCGGACAGCAAGCGGTCGGCAACCGGACAGCAAGCAGACAGCAAGCGGACAGCAAGCTGACAGCAAGCGGACAGCAAGCTGACAGCAAGCTGACAGCAAGCTGACAGCAAGCTGACAGCAAGCTGACAGCAAGCTGACAGCACGCGGACAGCAAGCTGACAGCAAGCAGACAGCAAGCGGACAGCAAGCGGACAGCAAGCGGACAGCGCCGCACGCATTCTGTACGCAAACGCGCGACTGGACGTCGCGTGCGCAAACTCGACCTCAAGCGTAGGCGCGCGTTGCCGGGCCAACGCTGACCTTTCCAGAAACTGCGCCCCGAACAAGCGCTCCTCGCATGTTCAGAATACTGCACAGTGTGTACATCACCACGCGTGACCGTGGTGCATCGACCGCGCGTCTGTGGTGCGTCGATTGTAGGCGACATGGACAGACGCAGACTACAGACTAATGCAAGGACTACAGAGGCGAACACAGACTACAGACTATTGCAGACTACAGACTATGCAAGGACTAGAGGCACAGATCACAACTATTGCAGACTACAGACTATTGCAGACTCAGACTATTGCAGACTACAATATTGCAGACTACATACTATTGCAGACTACAGACTATTGAGACTACAGACTATTACAGACTACAGACTTTTCAGACTAAATTTTGCAGACTACAGACTTTGCAGACTACAGACTATGCAGACTACAGACTATTGCAGACTACAGACTATTGCAGACTACAGACTATTGCAGACTACAGACTATTGCAGACTACAGACTATTGCAGACTACAGACTATTGCAGACTACAGACTATTGCAGACTACAGACTATTGCAGACTACAGACTATTGCAGACTACAGAAGCAGAACTTGACTACAGGTCAGGGCAAATACTCAGAGGCGGACACAGACTGCATGCTAGTACAAGGACTACAGAGGCGGACGCAAACTAGACTAGTGCAAGGACTACAAAGGCAGACACAGACTACAGACTAGTGCAAGGACTACGGAGGCGGAACCAGGATACAGACTAGTGAAGACTGCAGAAACTGAAACAGACTACAGGTCAGGGAAAGTACAAGGGCGGAACCAGACTACAAACTAGTGTGAAGACTGCATAAGCGGAACCAGACTAAAGACTAGTATAAATACTGCATAGGTGGAAACAGACTACCTACTAGTGCAGACTACAGATGAAAAACAGACTATATACTAGTGCAGACTATAGAGGCGGAACAGACTACATACTAGTGTAGACTACGGAGGCGGAAACACACTACAGACTAGTGCAAATAATACAGACGCGGAAACAGCCTACATGCAAGTGCAAATACTGCAGAGGTGCAAACAGCCAATACTGCATAGGCGGAAACAATGTGGTATGAATAGTATATTATATCAGCCGGTGTACTACTTTACAGAACATGGCACCAGCGTAGGCGATATAATCCATTCACCGACCATCAATCCATTAATTCGCGTACCACGTGCAACACACCAGGGCAGGTGGTCCCATAGTCGGTGATAGCATCCACTAACCCTCCGGTGTCTTCATATTCCGGGAATCAATCAGGTCTTTGTACATGATGTGAATTGTCCACGTCGCCTGAATTTCACAGAACAAATCCATGTCACTCCTTGATATGAAAAAGACGTGTGAATAAATCGGCCTTTTCACCGGGCTTCAGTGCATTTTCACCGGTCCCCAACACGGCTTGGTCGCATCAGGCCGACCCGTCCCGGGTTTCGGTCCAAACATGTTTGGGCATTTGCCACCTCTAGTCTCCACCAAATTCAGAAGTGACCAAAAAAATGGCCAGATCGGACTAACAAGGACCGGGTCGGACCAACGGAGGGCGCATCGGACCAAAAGTGCGTACACCGGATCAACAAAGGCCAGGTCGAGCAGAGGCTAGTTCGGACCAACAGTTAGTTAGTTTTGGGGGCTTTGGGGACCTTCGACCAGACTCGACCACACACGCCGATAACTTGTATTATAGTGCTTCACCTTCTTCGTTATTTGGGTTTTAGGGCGCATCAACTGCAGTGGTTATACAGCGCCCATTATAGTGCTTCACCGCTGGTGATAAATGTTACCTGGGTGTGTACGTGGTTTGAAATCCACTCGCTGACAGGTAACGGAACACATTTCCAGAACGTACCAGTTTTGAGTTGTTTCCCAGAATGTCTTCACATGTGAAACGGTCCGCGTTTGTTTCAGAAAACAATTGGCGCCCCGGTGCAGAGTGCTGGCGCGTCAGAGGCGCAGTCAGGGTGTCCAGACAGCGGGGGCACCACGGCCTTCCCCACACAGAAGACAGCGATAGGCAGCGTAGATGTGGATGGGTAGTGTAGATGTGGATGGGTAGCGTAGGTGTAGGTGGGTAGCGCAGGTGTTTATGTGTAGCGTAGGTGTGGATGGGTAGCGTAGGTGTAGATGGGTAGCGTAGGTGTGGATGGGTAGCGTAAGTGTGGATGGGTAGCGTAGGTGTGGATTGGTAGCGTAGGTGTGGATGGGTAGCGTAGGCGTGGATGGGTAGCGTAGGCGTGGATGGGTAGCGTAGGCGTGGATGGGTAGCGTAGGCGTGGATGGGTATAGCGTAGGTGTGGATGGGTAGCGTAGGTGTGGATGGGTAGCGTAGGTGTGGATGGGTAGCGTAAGCGTGTATGAGTAGCGTAGGTGTGCCTGATGCGCAACCTGCAAAGTAAGCCCTCTTGCGTGGACTTACACAGGCATGACGCCCAAGGTCCTGAACGTGACTTGATTGCATGCCGCTTATTGTTGCTTTCTCTATATCATGCTCTGCCACTCACCAAGGATTATATTTGTGGTGGTGGTGAATTGGAGTTTCGAGACGAGTCGACGCCCAGTGTCACTTTGCGCCCAGGATGAAATTTGTAATCCTGGAGTTAGTTATTTGGGCTTTAGGGCGCATCGACCATGTTGATCATTGGCTAATCCTGGAGAAGTGGTCCCCGGCAGCAAGTGGACGTATGCGTGGACGGAGATTCTGCGCTGCCCACTTTATCGCCGAGTCCACGCGCGCGTGTACCCACCCACACTCCGTTGTGGCTTGTGATCCAGCACAAGCGGACAGTTTTCCCATCTCGTTTCAACCTATCGAGTCGGACCACCAGAGGCCAGATCGGACCAAAAGCCAAGTCAGACCAACAGAGGCCAGGTTGGACCAACAGAGGCCAGGTTGGACCAAGAGGCGAAGTCAGACCAACAGATGCCAGGTCTGACCGCCAGAGGCCAGGTCGGACCAACAGATGCCAGGTCTGACCGCCAGAGGCCAGGTCTGACCGCCAGAGGCCAGGTCTGACCGCCAGATGCCAGGTCTGACCGCCAGAGGCCAGGCTGGACCGACAAACGCCAGGCGTGTGTGCGAATGGACGACGGATTGGCGCCAGATGACCAGACCCGGTCGGAGCGCCCTAAAACTCGAATAGCCAAACAGGGGCGTGACGACGGCAGAGCCGGAGCAAGCCCGGAACCAGCCGGCAGGAGACACCCCCCCCCCTGACGTGCGACGGGAAGCACTCGCCTACCGCCCGCAGGACACCAACCAGCTTCGCGCCGTTTCTCGGCCAAGCCGGCGGCCGCAGCCGCGCGTTCCGCGAATCGCGGCCGCGGCGGCGCGGCGACCAATCAGCGGCCGGCGCGCCACCAAACTGGCGCCAAACACGAACGGCCGGGCGCCGGCCGGCCGACAGCGCAAGTGTCAGCCGGCCCGGCCGGCAGAAATAGTGTGTGACGTCACCGCGTGACGTCACACTCGCCGCCGGTCGACGCGGTCGCTGTTGCTGCGCTGAGCGGTCGCGGCAGCGCCCTTCGTAACTTGTTCCGTCAGCCCGGGCGTGGGCTTGCGCGAACGGAGGGAGGCTCGAACGGAAGATCGGAGACGGTACGCATCGTTTCCCACGTGCTCGAATTCCGTGATCGGTGCCCACCGACAAACCACGGTGAGACCACGCCACTGTAAATGTTAAACAAATAAATAAATCAGAGAAACATGGTCGACGATATCGCGCCGTCAGCCCACATCACAGACGTTGACGCAGTGACACAAACACCTCGCACATGCACAGACTGCCACGAGAGTGAGGGATGAGGTCAGGGGTGTTGTTTTACATACGTTTGAGGGGAAGTGCCCCCTTAATGTTGGCTTCCCCCAATAATTCCAACTTTCAGCGTTTGATCCCAAGAGTGCTCCCCCAAATCCATTTATACCTGCCCATTGTCTTGATGTATTTAGTCCCCACCCCAATAATTTTCAGAAATCAACACACGTGGATAGGGTGCTTATAAAACCCCTCCACAATATTCTGGGAACAATACGGGTGGGTATGTTCCCGTCGGTTGGTTATTTGGGCTTAGGGGCGCATCGACTGGTATGTTCCCGTCGCTCGTCTTACTTCATCTAAGCTCATCCGAATGTCATCCACCCGCTCCCGTGGACGAATGAGTTCCGGCAAACATCATCCAAGCTCATGGGTTTGAATGGTGTTGCAAATGACACCGAAAGTAGCTCTCGTTCCTGTGCAGTATGGGCAAAACTTGCGCTCAAGTAATGGTGGTGGATTTGCGTTTTTGGGCGCGTCGACTACGTGGGTCATTTGACGCCCATTGCGCTCATGAAGTACTTCTAGGGTGCACTTATATCAATTTAATAACAGGGTAAACGTGCAGGGATTGTATGATACATTTTATGATGTAAAAATATACACCTAACAATTTACATAATTTGAACATAAACATACCAATTACTGAGCTCAGATCAGAGTCAAAAGCAGCGGCTAACAAAGGGTTCAATGCGACAGATTCACGGACGGGGACTTCTCGCAAACGGATAATTCCTCATTTGAACTCATCCGAGCGTTGAACGCAGGGGAAATCCACCGTCGTCCCCACCCATGCCGAGTCTGCACTCGTCTTCCTTTGGATTGCCCACGGGAACAGACCCTGTACCACGGCCAGGCCACAGCAACAGAAGCAGCAGGAGCAGGCGCAGCAGCGACCACTGTCCACAGCAGCTACAGCAACCGCAGACGCAGCTGCAGCAACAGAAACAGCGTGCACAGCAAGAGCAGCAGAAGAGGAGGAAATGGCAACAGCACCGAAACCACCGCCACCAGCAGCAGCAGCAGCTGATACTGCCTCCTGAGATCGAAGCACGCGCGTGCGTTCGGGGAGCCGTACGAGGCGCTGCAGCTGCCACACGGCCGGCCAATCGCCACCATCTGCGACTTCAGCAAGCGCCTGCGCACGCTGAACACGAAGCTAGTAGCAGCAAAGCCCGCTACTGCACCCACTGGTTGGCTATTTGGGTTTAGGGGCGCATCGACTGCTTCGGTCCTACAGCGCCCATTCTGCACCCACCGGCGCAGGACGATTGGTTAGTTGGTTACTGGAGTTTAGGGGCGCTTCGACTGCAGTGGTCATGCAGCCTGGCGCAGTACTAGCACGGGCTGTTACACCCGCTGCTGGAGCTGCTGCGACTTGAAGACTAGCACCGGGGGACGAGTAGCCTAGGGGTAAGTTGCTCGTCTCACAATCGAAAGATTGTGGGTCCGAGTCTCACCTGTCGCTACTCTTCGCCCGCGACCATTCGGCGTGAGAGATTGGCGTCGCTACATGACTCAACGGTCGATGGGTCGTAAAACCAATAACCAACCAACCAAGAAGACTAGCACCGACACGAGAAGGGTAGCATGCGCATGCTCGGCGTGTCGCGGGAGATGGCCCGCGAACTAGCTGCACGAGACCTTGCGCGTGCTCCAGCACCCACAGCACACTGAACGCTGAGGTAGCGCACGGCACTGCGGACCAAGCATTTGGCGGACGTCCTGGCGGTGGACATGGCGGATGGCGGTGGACATGGCGGATGGTGGTGGACATGGCGGATGGCTGTTGACATGGCGGATGGTGGTGGACGTGGCGGATGACGGTGGCATGGCGGATGGTGGTTGACATGGCAGGTGGTGAACATCATGGTGCTGGACATGGCGGATGGTGGTGGACATGGCGGATGGTGGTTGACATGGCGGGTGGTGGTGAACATGGCAGATGACGGTGAACATGGTGAATGGTGGTGTATATGGCCGATGGTAGTGGACATGGCCGTTGGTGATGAACATGGCAGATGGTGGTGGACATGGCGGATGGTGGTGGACATGGCGGATGGCGGTGGACATGGCGGATGGCGGTGGCATGGCGGATGGTGGATGGTGGATGACATGGCGGGTGGTGGTGAACATGACGGAAGGTGGTGAACATGGCAGATGGTGGTGGACATGGCGAATGGTGGTGAACATGGCAGATGGTGGTGGACATGGCGGATGGTGGTGGACATGGCGGATGGTGGTGGATATGGCGGATGGTGGTGGACATGGCCGTTGGTGATGAACGTGGCATATAGATGGTGCTGGACATGGCGGATCGGCCGGGCGGTGTGTCAGACGAACTTGTCGCGCACCGGTTCGAACCGTTCGTTAGTTAGTTATTTGGGCTTTGGGGCGCTTCAACCAGAGTCGATCACTGGCGCCCAGTTCGTGCCGGTTCCAGCCGTTCCTTGACCTCTACACCCACAGCCGAGCGCGGGCCGCACGATCGCGACACCCGCCCGGGGTGTTGGTCGACGTCGCGGCCGTAAACAAACTGAGGCGCGCCCGTCCAGCGCAGTCCACAGGCCGGGGCGATGCGGCCAGCGCCGCTACGCTACCTGCCAGCTGAACTGCAGACGCTACGAGACGTCGCCGACGACGCCTAGCGACCGTCGCTGGAACTGGCTGAGCTGCGATCTACTGGTTTATTATTTGTATAGTAATACATTTTCTAATCTATATGATGTCATCTATTGTCTATTCTATATTATATCAACTATTGTCTATTCTACATTATATCATCTATTGTCTATTCTATATTATATCATCTATTCTATATTATCCATTCTGCATTCTATTCTCCATTCCCTATTATATTATATTCTCTATTCCGTATTATATTATTTATTCTGTATTCTATTTTCTATTCTATGGTACATTACCTACTCTATATTCTAATATTCTAATATTTTTCACGTCACATTCAGCTGCCATGTATCCAGGAAAATGTGAACCCGCACACACGCACGCGCATCCCACTTCTACCCGTTCCTATAAACCCCCGCACACCCACCCACATACACACGCACACTCTCGGGATCAGAAACTGAAAACTTAAATCGCATCCGCACACGCGTGGGAGCAGGCAGCACCGTTCCGTCTTCACCCATCAACGTGGTCTACGCCACAGGTACACCGACTAAATCAAAATGATCAGGTGCACGAGCCCCTCAAAGCCCCCAGCCCTCGTCCCTGTCCCGGGGCCCACCTACTCGGTTGCTAGTTCACAGCAAGCCCACGACAGGCCGACGTACGGCCCCCTGTTGGGACGGCGTTCCCCGGGAAGGAAGAGCTGACGGTGTGCCCGCTGTCAGTCATGCATTTGGGTACTTCCACGTGGTGGCTGTTCTGCACCCAGACATTGTTGCGTGAGCACATCCGGTAGAGAACATGCCCTCGGAAGGCGATCCGTCACCGGAGTGGTTGTTGGAGTTTAGGGGCGCATCGACTACATCGGTCATGCAGCAGGCGATCCGTCACCGAACCAGTCTGGAGCAATGCTGCGCCGCATTCGTCCAGCTCCTGGGCGACCGCAAAGCGCCGGTACCGCACAACCGCAGAGCCTTCCAGTCGCACCTGTGGCTACAGTGACGCACGAAGACCCCGTGACCTACATGCGGAGCTTTATTTATTTATTTCACTATACATGCCATCCACGTGCAGTGGCTTTCATGAGCTGCATGACCGATGCAGTCGATGCGCCCCTAACGCCAACCAAGACGCCATGGACGCGTTTGTTAGTGTTTGTGTGTGTGTGTGTATGTGTGTTTGTGTGGGGGTGGGGAGGACGGAGAGGGGTTAGAAAGAGCCGTTTTGAACCCTTCACTATTCCGCAACGTTCTCGGTTGATAGTTGACATGGTTTCTTGACGTGCCACTCCCTCTTCTCCTTGAGTAAACATCACACGGATATTTTTCCGAGAGTAGTACCCCTTCCCTCCACATTCCCCTTCAACCCAACGTGGGAACTCGGCAAAAATTTGCATCGGAAAACTAATGGTCATTTTCTACACCAACATACCAGTTTCAAACACAACTCACAAACATAATAGGACGCGAGTCACATGAAGGCGGCCTCCATCCGCCCTGACCTGACCTGGGCTGACCTGACCTGGCTGCCTCACAGGAAGCGAGCGGGTGCAGTGTTTCGCAGCTGGTCTCACGGGCTTACCTGAAATCACAAGACAGCATGTGTAAATCGCAACAGTCAACTGTTTTACTTCAGTCATAAATCGCATGGGTTTGTCGCATTAAAACCACCAGATCGTGAGAAGACATAGTTCACATGGACGGACATTGCGGACGCTTGTGGTGCCTGCCTACTCATTGAATTGCATTTCTCCCTGTCCATCTCGCCTTTCTCTCCGTTGCGTTGACCGTGTTGTTCTGACCATGGACTGTATTGTTCCGACCACTGAGCGTGTTTTGTGACCCTTAACGGCGTTGCTCCGCCCATTTGCCGTAATATTCTGACTAATGGTTGTGCTTCATCATCATCATCATCAATATACACATCATTATCATAAATATCGTCTATTATGTTGCTCAATAAAATAATTATATACATACAGAAAACATTTCTGATATCGGTGTATATGTGATACAGCATGAATATTGGCACCTCCCACAGTACCATGTGCGAAAACACAATATGGCAGCCGAGAACATTCCCCCTGCCACAGGATATGTTATCTCTCTTCGGCTTCGAAATGTTCAGTGTCTTCTTTATCTGGACAATTCCAGACAGGCCCTGTTAGAAAAGCAGCATGATAACCAATCTCATAGTTGTTGGACCATGGCTCGAGCTCACAATAGCTGATAAAATGGATAATAGCACGACAATACAAAACCAGCCGACATCACCACACGGTGGCAGGCTGGAAAAATTCAATCAGACACACACACGCACGCACGCACCACACACAAAGACCACGCACGCACAATACCAAAGCGAACGGTGCAGACTATCTGAACCGGAGCCTTGCTTCCGAACATATGACCTGATCCTGGATGGATTTGATGGGCTGTCAGCCTTCGCGACTCCATGCGTAAGTAATGAGCAGCACAAACTAATCCAACAATGGACCAAATGCTTAGCATTTTGGCTTTGTAGCGATATTCAAACGTTCGGCAAGGCCACGATCGGAAATCGAAGCTAACACCGGGCGAAAATACCCTGGAATGTTTCTGAAATTTCTGGAACGTGCCATGCAAAACGCACTGTGGATTAATGGTGGGGTAGAACGGCCTTGAAGTTGAAGAACAACGAGAAGCATGCTGTGGTGGATGACAGCTAGCCAAGTGGCGAAGCATTGCTGAGTTGATGGCCTTGAGTTAATGGCCTTGATTTGAGTTGATGGCCTTGAGTTGCTGAGTTGATTCATGGCCTTCTTCTTCAAGTGCGCTTGAAATTAATTATTTGGGGTTTAGGTCGCGCAGTCTACTGTGGTCATTTTTCGCCCGTGTGCTATTGGACATTTCACGTTCTAAACCGTAGTAAAACTTGGAACAAGTGAGAATTCCAACCCGGAGCGATGGAAAATAACGGACATTCAACAGAGACCTAGGTATATGGAGGATGTGGATTTCCGCGCACTCAGCACGAATTCCAAGTCTTCTGCAGAAGCCATTTAAGTTCACAACCAACAATGCTCAAGCTTTGCACATGTCCAAATGTATCTGCTGGACGTATTGCAACAGACGAAGCGACTGCCGACGCCAGCCTACGGTAACTTCAGATGTTCTAGCCTCCAGCAGCTTCAGATGTTTCTAGACTTCAGGATGAGGAAACGTGGTTGCATATAACTGGCCCAGTATTACATGTATCCTGCCCGGAAAAGAGAAAAACATCCCACTCACAGTCTATCTTAACATGTCTTACGCAATCCCAGCTAAAAGTGAAGCAGACTTGAACCCGACGAAATATAGATGATAAAATATGGAAGCACGGCATCTCATTGATAACTAATCATCGTCACGTAGCCAAGTAATTAAATGTACTCACGTCAAACCCGAAGAAACTGTTTAGCCAAAAGCAGGGCATTTATTAACACACTGTCACTTGCCGTGACGGTGATGTGAAAATGTGCACGCAAATGCAAATTTCATATGTCGTTCACCAGTAAATCAGCGTCTTATGATATGTCAGCAGCATATGGTGAACGACGTATGACAGCGTCATATGTCGTTCACCTTAGCGTCAGCAAATCAGCTCGCGAATTGCTCTAACTACGCTCACAACAGCAGTACGTGGACATAGTGACGTTAAATTGAATTGTGGCTTTGCGAGGCGCTCAGCAGCTGAGGCCATATGGCGCCGCCTGCCTCTCGCCCTGGCAGGAAGGTCACTCGAGGTGCACTGCTGTTCTGGAACAAGGGCTGGCCTGCGGTATATGTATAGATGCTAATATATGTACGATATATTAATAGACGTGAGATGCATGCGAGATACTCGGTCACTGTGGCCTAGGTAGCCTACAGGCCCATCGACTGCAATGATCATACAGCCCACCGTGGCCTTCGTAGCTTACGGGCGCATCGACTGCAAAGGTCGTATAGCATAGCCCACTGTGACCTTCTTGGCGTTTGTCTCTGCAGCGTCGGTTTTCGTATAACTCCGTCAGCTGACCACCCTTTAAGATCACCCCTGTCCGTTCTAGTACTGAATCATCGTGTGCTTCAGTATCGATGTCAGGTGCGCCAATAAATACGATCAGACGCTCGAATTATGTTTGCTGTCAGAAACACGCACGTTCTATTACCGTCGCATGTGCTTCCCCGAAATATCAAAAACGTGGCGAATATATCTTTGGGATGTGACATTTTTTTAAAGAAAAGCGTCCATAACTGGGACAGTCCCTATAACAGAACATGCGATACTGCGTGAAGCCAACTAGCATACGCCAGCGCATGCAAGGGATCGACAGGAAACAAATCTACTCGAAAAAGAGCAGTCAATCAACTACCGAAACCAGCTCGATTCGATGCAGTTAGGCTCGATCGAATCTTACAACCATATTTGGCCTGTTCACGTGCATAGTTAAGCAGGGTAAGGTTAAATCTTCTGCAGCTACCCGGGTTGATGGATGTGCATACAATGGCCTGTCGCACACTGCAGTAATGATTTTGAGTCAACTAATATAGAATAGAAGATTAATTACAATCAAGTGGTGGTAGTGGATTAGTGCTTCAGGGCGCGTCGACTGCGTTGGTCATTTTGCGCCCAAATTGAATTATAGTTCAGGCTGTCACTACATACCAGAGAACATGCTAATTGATAAGGCCATCCGAGGCCAAGAGAAGCCACAGACATGTGCTTCCTCTGAGAGGCTACGCATGGAATTGCATGGTCTCAGAACTCATGGGGACATAATTAATCCTGAAGCACTAGCTGCAGCAAAATCTGGCCACTGTGCTGCCAGATGTAGCCGTGCGCACACTACACCGGCTACCGTGCTGCCAAAGCAGCTGGGACTGCCCGGCGAATCAACGGCGTGGCCGGAATCGATGGCCGTCGGCAGGTGCGGTCCGACATGTCGACATGTCGACATGCCGACATGCCGACATGCCGACATCTCTGAGAAGCGTACACCGTGGCCGGTGGCCGGCATCTTGTTGGTTGGTCTGGTTATTGGTCTTACGACACATCGACCGTTGAGTCATGCAGTGTCGCCAATCTCTCACGCCGATCGGTCGCGGCCGAAGAGCAGCGACAGGTCAGACTCGAACCCACAACCTTTCGATTGGTTGGTTGGTTATTGGGGTTTAGGGGCGCATCGACTGCAGAGGTCATGCAGCGCCCACAACCTTTCGATTGTGAGACGAGCAACCTACCCCTAGACCACTCGTCCCCCTGGCATCCTGTTGGTGGCCGCCGGACGGTTGGTCCCCGGGCCGGCCTCAGTCTGACCAGCACCGCCGGGAGCACCGGCCGGCGCCATAGGTGACCGACAGCCAGTGTGCGACAGGTCGCAGGGCTGACCGCCACCGCCGGCAGCCGCAGGCTGGTGCCAAAGCCTCCCTCCTGCCCTGGCACGTCAACTTTTCCCCTTTCCCCAGAGAGCATCCTGCGTGCGCTCGATCTTGAGCTACATCAATGTGCTTTAATGTCATCTTTTGTCTTCATTAAAAAAAAATTAATGTCGTGATTTGGGTTTTATGGCGCATCGATCGTGATAACTTTTTTTTTACTTTGTACTTTTCACTTGCTCTTCATTAATACAAAGGTTCTATGCTGTTCCCAGTGGCCGGAGGGCACCCGCTTCCCCGGCGGCGGGAGACTCCTGCTAACCCAGAGGTCGGGGGACATCTGCTACCCCAAAGGTCGAGGATGTCTGCTACCCTAGAGGCCGGGGGTGCTCCCGCTACCCCAGAAGTCGGGAGACTCCCGCTACCCCAGAGGTCGGGGGAGATATGCTAACCCAGAGGTCGAGGGACATCTGCTACCCCAGAGGTCGGGGGGACTCACGCTACCCCAGCGGTCTGGAATCCCCGCAGCTCCGACGGCGATCCATCCCCCAGCAGATTCATCAATCGACTATTGGCGGCTTCGGGGCGGCCCGCCGCATTGGCGGCTCGCGGCCGGGGGCGGCGGCAGCGGCGGCGGCAGCGGCGGCGGCGGCGGCGGCGGCGGCGGCGGCGGCGGCGGCGGCGGCGGCGGCAACGGCGGCACGGCGGCGGCGGCAGCGGCGGCGGCGGCGGCGGCGGGGCGGCGGCGGCGGCGGGGCGGCGGCGGCGGCGGCCGACAGAGATCCGCCCCGCCGGCAGCGGCGAGGCGTGTGATTCGCGCCGCGCCCGCCAGGTGGGGTAGGCGTCGGCGGCCGGCTCGCTGCCGGCCGCGCGGACAGCCAAGCTGCCGCGGCCGGCCGGCCCGCCGCAATGAATGGAGCCAGTCGCCGCGATGAAACGCCGTCGTGTAATTAGCGTTTGCCGATCATTAGTCGGCGGACGCGGAGCGACACGGTGCCGGGCCGGCCGCGCCCCGGCTCGTGCACGGTGCACGGGACTGTGCACGGCGGCGGCCGCGGCGCGGCTCTGCCAGCCGCCCGGGAACCGAGATCGGATCTGCGGACTGTCCGCGTCACACGACCGGTTCCGCTTCTCCCGGCCGGCCAGCTGTCCGCACCGAGTGTGTTTCGCCGCCGCCGGCGCGCCAAAACGGAATCTGATAGAGCGTGCAAAATGGAGCGCGCGCGCGCGCGCCAAAACGCCACGCATCGGTAGATACGGCGCGAGAATTGCACGAGTGTGCAATGTCTTCACTCCTACCAGCGCTACGCTCCTTTCATGTTGAAACTCGACTACGTTTGGGAATACAGATACAGAAAAACATTTTCTGGTATCATGCCAAGGCCCCATTTCAACGAAAAATGACTACGGGAAAGTGGAAAGTTGATGCAAGAGCGCAGCGTGTAATTTGGGGATCCACATCAAAGAAAACTTCATTAATGGCGGGGAAGGTGCACATTCACATGCAAGTGAAGGACCAAGTCCCAACTATTCAAATGAATAAATTCCAATCACTAACAGGAGCAAATCTCAATCATTCACTGAAGCAGTTCCCAATCATTCACCGGGCTAAACCTCAATCACTCACAGGAGCAGACCTCAATCGCCGCTGGGGATAAATCGCGGACAACTGTCCCAGCGCTTCATATGTTAAAAATCGATCCCGTCTGATGCATTGTTATAAAACAGGAACGAACACAGCAAGAGCAACAGCAACAGCAACAGCAACAGCTGCGTATAATTTACGACACAATTAGCCACCAGCAAAAGACATCCTTGCATGAAGGATCATTGGCGATCCTTCCTTCCTTGCCATCCTTCCCTTTCTGATCCATCCTTGTCGCCCCGGTAGCTCAGTTGGTTAGAGTGCACTGGTCCTGTCCTGACGACACAGGGTTAGAGTCGCTTCACGCGCTCGATAAGGCCGGGGACGGGCTTCTGGGAGGGCCGTATCGGTGCATTGACGGCACGCCAAACTTTCGGTCAAAATTATGCCGTAGAACGGGAGTTCATGGATCGGGTGGTGGGCCCAGGGTTCACGCAACAAGCTCTGCCTAGCAATAGAGCTCTGGTTCACAAAGCCACCACAGCAAGAACACTGATTAATTTCTTTAAAGAAGCGGATATATTTGATTTCATTGACCAATGTTTGTTCATCGTCATGAAGTATTAAGAAAATTCGTGCAATATATTCTTAGTTTGGGGAGACCTGTAAGAGTTCCTCTGATGGCTTGAGGCTTGAGCTGCAACTCCCTATGCATGTTTTCACAAATCGGCTTGCAAGTTCAGCGGTGATGTTGATTTACCAATAGAAGAGCACGCTTAACATAATCGCACACCCAACAATGCGCCTGGTCGTTACCGAATGTAATTAATAAGCATCCAATGTGAATCAATCCCTCATCGAACATCAATTTTACGGATAATTATACATTATTCACTAGGTATGAAAAACCTGCATTCAAGTAGTCCTATTTCAAAGTAAAAATGACATCATCGCCGAGGGTACTTTGGCATGAAGATCTACCTTCATGCCAAAGCACCCTAGCCGAGAAGGAAGAATTTATTAGTCGCGCAAACAATAGTTTCTGTAGAAACTATTGAGAAGCATTGTAGTGTGTTGCCTACCAGTGGTTCCCTTGAGTCGGCGACGACAGGGTGGTGGGCGGGGGTTGAGAGTGGGATGGGCGGGGGTGGGGGGCAGTGATGTTGATTCCATCCAACACGAGCACCATGCCCATTACCCCGATCGGACAATTACTCTCAAATGGAGGCGGCCATTTTACCCCAATTACCGCCACTAAGCAATGCTAAAACGGCGGGAGTAATTGATCTGTCCAGCAAGTGGTGGCTTCTAAGGTGCCCGACCAATCATAATAACTGAAGAAGAAAAAACAACGTTTAAAAAACGCATTCGCTTCTTTCAGTGTCGAAGATTATGGTCGGCGCTAGTCCCTTCCATAGCCACAACACGTTTCAACCTCTGCTTTCAATGACCCTGCCGGACACAATTAGCCCGCGGCTTCTACGCAATGCACACCAATAGGTCTGACGCGACTGCGGGGGGGGGGGCGCACTATAACCACCAACCGGCCAGATACCCCCCCCCCCTCCCTCCGACAATGACCCCCGAGCAGCGCCAGCGGGCCGGTGACAACCCATCCTAAGCACGGCACCCGGCACAACACGTCCGCCAGTGTCGGCCCATCCTGAACACGGCACCCGGCACAAACACACGTCCGCCAGTGTCGGCCCATCCTGAACACGGCACCCGGCACACACACACGTCCGCCAGTGTCGGCCCATCCTAAGCACGGCACCCAGCACACACACCTCCGCCAGTGTCGGCCCATCCTGAGCACGGCATTCGGCGCACAAACTCTTGCCAGCACACACTCCGCGGCCCACCGCGTCACCTGCAGCATCTACAGCACCGGCAGCGTCCGCGGCAGTTGGTGTCTGCCATACTGTACCACCACACCGCCTCAGGCAATACTGTGTGAGGCACTGAGACGAAGAGGTTAATTTTCCACCCCGAAATCGATTCTTTGAAACAAATTGGCATCAGCGAGCTTCTCGAAATCTATGTACATTTGTAAAGAATATTAGCTGGCGACGATGAAACCGACAACTGACAGGCGCTGTATTACCAACGCGGTCGATGCGCCGCTAAGCCCAAAGAACCAACGACGCTGCTGACGGTGAACTCAGTATAAGTCAGCGGTGCGCACACGATAAGCCCGCGGAAGATCGAGACGAAAATCGTGTTGAATTATCTCCGAAACCTTGCTGCTCCTTTCGACTTGGCTTCCTGGATCCGCCGCTGCGGCAAACAGCGGCGTGGCGTTGTGCGGTGTTAGTTAGTTAGTTATTTGAGATTAAGGGCGCATCGACTGCGTCGGTCATGCAGCGCCAATAACATCATCAGTGAAACAGTGAGATGCAATCATCATCAGTCGACATTGGAAAGGAAGTCACATCGTCAGACAGTGAGAGCAAGCGAAAATCAGTCAGAAAGACACGTCATGGGGTGAAATGCATTGTGGAATACGATTACTGCCCTGGATAGGTTGATTGATTGATTGATTATTTGGGCTTAAGGGCGGTTGTGCCGTGTCGAGGTGCCGCCACGTCCGCTGCCGCCGCGTCCTAGAACCACCACCACCACTCGGTACGGCGAGCATGCTGGCAATGCGCCTGAGCCACTGCCCACCATTCTGCTGCTGTGGCAAATGGTTCTTCCTCGGGATCGAGCATCGGCCAAAGGCCGCGGGGGGGTTAAGGAGCATCGTCCGTGATAGATGATTTAGTCGGTCAAAGGTGTGCTGTGCCCTGAGTGGGGCGAATGACGTGGGTGGAGGACGCGGGACAGATTACGTTGGCGGATGAGGTGGGCGGAGGGCGTGGGGCGGAGGGCGTGGGCGGAGCAGGTGGGCGGAGAAGGTGGTATGTGGGACGTGGGGCGAAGGACGTGGGGCGAAGGACGTGGGGCGGAGGACGTGGGGCGGAGGAGAAGATGGGATAAAGTGGACGCCAATGTGTTGGCAGTTCCTACATGAACTATCAACTATCGCAGTTGAGTGAGCACCAACTGCATAGGCTGAACGACGCCTGGTACGCCAACTAGAAGTCGCGATCGAGCCACCGAACGCCGCTCAACTTCACGTGGACAAGGACATTTGTTTTGCAGAATGTCGGGGTAAGTCGCCGGTCTCTTTGCTGGTGGTTTCAGCACCTACAAAATGTTGGTTTTCTCTGTTAGACCTATTAGCATACACGCCTAACAACGTAGTTTTAAGTGCTGCATTAACACCCGAAAGCGCATTTGTGAACTGTGAACTGTTCCTCAGGTTGGAGATGCAAACAAAACCAGTTCCCTCCGACTTGTACCCGCTGTGTCGGCGTTTGCGCGCTAACGGTGCAAACTCGTGGCTTTCTCTGACCGAGGTTTGCATTTCTCAGGGCTCCGGAATGAGTTTATCCAGCCTCGGCTTCCACCCCATCCGCTGCAATGCATACCAACGAATGTCCCAATCTTTTTTTCGTCGAGCGGAGGGAATGGGACCAGACGTCAAAACCAGTCACCGCACTGAAAGAAGCCGACAATACGACTGGTATAAAATGCCACGCGAGTGTGAACAAGAACAATGGTCAACAAAAAGTTCGCGCAAACTTTTCGTGACGAACCAAATTGAAGCTAAATACGGAGTGCAAATGGCGCTAACCATTGCGGTCCAATCCACCAAGTCAACACCCCGGCCCGCGAGATCAAAACAAGCTCCCGTCACGTGCTCGTTTCCACTTTGCGTCCGAATCTCTGGACGCCGCATGTGCCAACAAAACAACCGACTGCACACGGCCAGCCCGGCCGCCGCCGCCACGCAGCGCCGGCGGCCTCCAGGTGGCAAATTCGACGCAACTGCTTGAGCCCGCTGATCGCCTGCGAACCGGCCGTCAGCGGCCGGCCAGGATTCCCGGTAGCGGCGCGCCGCCGAGGTCTAAGCGGCGGCCGGCCAGTGCGTCCGCGCGTCACCATGGCGACGGATTTCGTTCCCGGAACGCGGCTCCGCGGAACTCCAGCGCGACGCGGCCGCCCGCAAATTGACGGCAAGACTGTGCGCACCTTCACAACGGTTTGTTTGTTTGTTTATTTGTTTGTCTATTGGGTGTTTCGCGACACACTTTATGCGCGATCACGGTTAATGGCGCCGCCCACACTGTTTCGCCGGTGGGCCGCGTGATTGGGAATGTCTCGAGTGGTGCGAGTGTCGAACCCGGGACCGCTGGTACTCAGAGCTCAACACCGTAACCACTCCGCCATCCCCGCCCCCACGACCGTTAGTTAGTTAGGTATTTGAGGTCAAGGGCGCGTCGACCGAGGCGTGATTATCTAGCGGCCATCCTTCACGGCTGGTCTTCACGGCTAAGCACAACAATTGTCAGCAACTCCTTATCATTGTTGAAATTGGACAGCCGAGCAGCAAGATCCCCCGATGAAGAATACGAATGCGTACTTTTTCGGCACCGACCTCTGATTGCAGGTGAGCATGTAGTGGGGCGGGAATGGGTGGGGATTGCGGTTGAGCATGCAGTGGGGCGGGAATGGGCGGTGATTGCAGAGTGGTTAGTGTTAAACTCTGGATGCAAAGGTCCCGGGTTCAATACCCAAATTTTCCAATCCCGCGGTCCACCGCAGCGTGGACGGCGCCATTAGCCAAGAGCATAAAGTGCATCGTGAACCGCCCAAGTAAACAAGGAACCGAATGTAGACGAACCGTTCGGTGGATAGTTCACCTGCGTGCCACACTGGCGACTCATTGGCATCCCATTCCACACGGGCGACTCACTGGCATCCCATTCCACACTGGCGACTCACTGGCATCCCATTCCACACGGGCGACTCATTGGCATCCCATTCCACACGGGCGACTCATTGGCATCCCATTCCACACGGGCGACTCATTGGCATCCCATTCCACACGGGCGACTCATTGGCATCCCATTCCACACGGGCGACTCATTGGCATCCCATTCCACACGGGCGACTCATTGGCATCCCATTCCACACGGGCGACTCATTGGCATCCCATTCCACACTGGCGACTCATTGGCATCCCATTCCAACGGCACTCATTGGCATCCCATTCCACACGGGCGACTCACTGGCATCCCATTCCACACGGGCGACTCATTGGCATCCCATTCCACACGGGCGACTCATTGGCATCCCATTCCACACTGGCGACTCATTGGCATCCCATTCCACACTGGTGACTCATTGGCATCCACAAATAACTTTGTTTGTTGGCTAGTTATTTGGGCACGCAGTTACATCAGCTAGCGTGACCATATTGCGCCCGCATTGATCATTTTCTAGGTATTCTTCGGGACTCAGGTTGTTACACATGAAGGACGTTTCATCGAAAACTGACACATACACCCGTCAGATATTTCCCTTTATGTATTCACTGAACAAAGCGAACGATTACCAATCGGCACTCACCGACCCGCCGACTTGCCTATCCACAAACCCAAATATCTATGGAACGACACGGGAGCCGAGAAGCCGGCAAGCTCTGTAAAACAGCCGTTTGCCAGCTGGTGCGATGATATAATAACATAGGTATATAGCCAGGCGGCGATTATTGGTCTCACGACACGTTGACCGTTGAGTCATGTGGCGTCGCCAATCTCTCACGCCGATTGGTCGCGGGCGAAAAGTAGCGACAGGTGAGACTCGAATCCACAACCTTTCGACTGTGAGACGGGCAACGCATCCCTAGACCACTCGTCCCCGTCAGTGGCTAGGCCTCCGCGCACGAAGCAGCAGGAGCATGTTGTTGCCAGGCACTGGATTGGGCGGGTACGTGTGTGTTTCTTTGCTCCTTTCGCATTTGAGCACGGAGGAGTGAGCAGTGACAGTTGTTTTTTGTTTATTGGGGCTTAGGGGCGCATCGACTGCAGTGGTCATGCAGCGCCCAGAGCAGTGACAGTGATAAACCGGTTCAGGGACTGCTGAGGGGGTGATGACGACTGGAGCAAAGTGCTATCGTTTGCCAGCTGGCAAATGAAGCAGCAAAATTGCTGGTGCTGAGCTGGATTCCGCCGCACTTGGTTGGCATTCGAGATCTTGCGAGCACTGGCGCTGCGGCTTGGGCAACAATTGCGCCTGATGGGGCCGATTTTGTCTCGTGCCCCATTAAAACTGTTCGGGCCAGAAATCCCCCGACCTTTAATAATACATTTGTGTTATCAGAATGTCCTGGTTCGATTCGATTGTGGCTTCACGACGCACTCAGCAGCTGAGACCATATGGCGTCGCCTGCCTCTCACCCTGGCAGGAAGGGCAGGCATCGCGGAGAATCGAACCCCGTACCTTTGGCTTGCCAGACGCCCAGCTTAACCACTGAGATACCCAAGCCCTCCAGAATTCCCTGGGAAGCGCTTCTAGATACAGAGCTATATTTTAGCGTTCCGAGTCTACCTGAAGCTAAAGCTTCTAGATCACCACACTATGGCTTCATATCATGATGTCTCGTCTCCAACTTCCTACCATGATGAATTAGAGGTTATGGGCGCACGGACTATCTAAAAACAGGGTCCATTGAGAGACCTTAGCTCACTATGAATCTGTTCAAAATATATAAAATGTGAATAATTGAACGCTTTTGTACGGTTGAGCATTGTACAGAGCATCTGGAAGCACGTGGAAGAAATATATACTTTGTAGCAACACGCATTGGGTTGGTAATTTGGGCTTACGGGCGCATCGACTGCGTTGGTCATACAGCGCACATAGCAAATTTATTCTTTCTTTGTAAATATCTGTTTGTTATACCCAGACCGTGCATAAAAGCCACTGCACGCGGAGGGCATGCATTGTGAAATAAATAAATAAATAAATAAATAAATAAATAGCAACACGTATTTCAATCGTACGCATCACACGGGTGTATATATTCGGACAGCAAATTACGACATGCCTGCCGCAACAGCTGGGAATACCAGAGCATCCCCAGTGTGGATATTCGGCACTTACGGTTAATACGCTCCTAAATTATTTGAGGCCATTTCGCGACCAGCATCCGTTTCGCGGATGATTTATACACGACCCGATCTACAAGACACAGGGTCAGCCGTCCGCCCGATCGGCCGCATGCACGCCACGCCCTGATGAGGTGGTGCACTAAATAATGAAGACCCACTCAGGGAAACGGCATCTTGGTTGGTTGGTTATTGGAGTTTAGGGGCGCATCGACTACATTGGTCATGCAGCGCCCATAACATCGTCAGTGAAACAGTGAAATGCACGCAACATCGTCAATCAGACAGAGAAAAGTAACCATCAGTCAAACAGTGAAATGGGAGTAACATCAGAGAAACAGTGAAATTCACGAAACATCATCAGTGGAACAGTGAAATTCACGAAACACCATCAGTGAAACAGTGAGATGGAAGAAACATCATCTTGCAGCCCGGGGGCTAACGGCATCTTGCAGCCCGGGGGCTACCGAACGCGGCAAGCTCCGAATCCTGGAGTCGCAAATTCGCGGCAAACGCGCCCGCCTCGGTCGGCACAGCGCAGCAACTGTAAGACGGGGGCGCGAAGGTAGAAGTCGCGGCTTTTTCTTCTCTTTTTAATTGGGTAGTTTATGACGTACCTTGTGCTCACGGCAAATGCGCCGCCCACACTGCTTCGCCGGCGCGCCGCGTGACGGGGAAATGTCCGAGTGGTGTGAGTGTTGAATTCGGCACTGCATCGAGAGCTCAACACCTCAGCCACTCGGCCACCCACGCCTCTGAATCGCGGCTTTCTCGGCGGCTCGTGACGGCCCGCAGAGTTTGCGGGGCCGTCGGAAGATGGCAGGGCTGGGTGGCACGGCCAGCCCCGACGGGAGAGGGCGGGGCCGGGAGGAGAGGGGGGCACGTAATCGGATACATCCAGCAGCCAGCGACGTTGGGACGGCGGCGTCCGCCCGTCCGGGGGAGGCCGCAACACGCAAGGGGAGGCCCGCGCGACCGCGGTCGACGTCGGCAGCAACGGACGAGTCCATGTGCGCCTGTCCCCCGGTCGGACGAGTCCACTTGTCCCGACTTTCGGAACGGGAAAACAAGCCGCTGGGGTACGGGGGAGTCTCGGAGTCGGCCTTATCACGCGCGGTGCTGAGGTCGTCCCCGCCACATGTGCCCGCCATTGGTCCGGAACTACGTGGTTCGGTCTAATGGCCGGTCGGCTGGTGACGGAGTGGGAGGCGGCAAGATCGATGAGACGTCCGTGGCTATCAGCCGCGTCCCAGCTTCCTGATCGTGATCAGCTTCCCGAACACCGAAACAGCCACCACAAAGCCACTGCTTGACCACGACCACGACCACGGCATAGATGACGATGACTATAACGATGACCAGTGACAATTACGATGACCAATGGCGATGACCAGTGACAATTACGATGACCAATGACCATGATCAATGACGATGACCAATGGCGATGACCAATGACGATGACCAATAACGATGACCAGTGCCAACTACGATGACCAATGACCATGACCAATGACGATGACCGATGACGATGACGGATGACAATGAAGATACGATGACGATGACAATGACAATGACAATGACAATGACAATGACAATGACAATGACTACCACGACCACGATTGCGACGATCACGACAACGGCGACGACCACAACTACGATGACGACCTGGACCCTGATTGCACTGGTCTTGTACGCGGGAGCACCAAGACCGTGCCCCGCTTCGGGAAGCTTAACACTAACCGTATTATTGGCACCGCGTAGAATAACCGACATGAAGATGATCATCTTCCCAACCTCCGGGACGGTTCCCGCTCCTGGAAGTACTGGCTGATAGTACTGGCCAGGAAGTAGTACATCAGCTCGGCTGGCACTTTCTAATGAATCTTGAGCGCTTTGTCACAGAGCAGTTCATTGTAAATTAGCACCATTCAACCTCCAAATGAGACCAATGAGAAGGTAATTTCCGGAGAGCGCAAGCTTCTGGATGCCAAGCATCCAGGAACATCCGATTTATTCAACCCTGGTGCACGAGTGTTCACGCCATCCGGTAATCCTGGAAGATCAACTTCTCGAACGAACAGGCAAAACACCGAATGCCATAGTTTTTGGCATTTGTATTACTGTTAACCTGATATTATGAGCGACGGCTACTCGACCTCCCAAAAGGGAAAGACAACACAAGGTCATGGTCAGCACAAATAATGTTCATTGAAACGACCTTAATGTGAACAAAGACAGCACAACAACCGTCCACTCCATCTGTCGCCCACCACTCCGGGGTTTTACAACACGTCGACCGTCGAGTCATGTAGCGCCCTAAATCGGCCGCGGGCGAAGAGTAGCGACAGGTAAGAGTCGAACCCACAATCGAAAGATTGTGAGACGAGCATCTTGCCACTAGACCACTCGTCCCCCTCCACTCCGGTCAGCAGTGGAAGGCCAGCGGTCGGCCTTCCACTCCGGTCACAGGGGACGAGTAGCCTAGGGGTAAGTTGCTTGTCTCACAATCGAAAGGTTGTGAGTTCGAGTCTCGCCTGTCGCTACTCTTCGCTCGCGACCAATCGGCGTGAGAGATTGGCGACACTACATTACTCAACGGTCGATGTGTCGTAAAACCAATAACCAACCAACCACTCCGGTCAGCCGGCTGAACGCTGGGCTTCCACTCCGGCCAGCCAGCCGACCGCGAGTTTCCACTCCGGCCAGCCAACCGACCGCTGGGCTTCCACTCCACCACGGCCACCAATGCCGCTGGGCTTCCACCCCCAGCCGCGACCGCTGAAAGCCGGCCCCGCGCCGCCCGCGGGCACCAGGCGACGTGAAAGCGTGCCGCCCTGCAACGGGGCGTGGCTCCGCGACCGTGGGCGGAGCCAAGTGT
The DNA here is from genome assembly GCA_034440575.1 of Imbricaverruca yamaguchii. Taxonomy (NCBI): domain Eukaryota; kingdom Metazoa; phylum Arthropoda; class Thecostraca; family Neoverrucidae; genus Imbricaverruca; species Imbricaverruca yamaguchii. The sequence continues at coordinate 848,983 of JAOTOL010001485.1, read as the reverse complement.
GCGGGGCGCCGCCACCTGGCCAAAAACTGGCCGCGCGCCCGCGCCCGCCCGCACGGCCCACCGGCTCCCGACCGGTGTTCGTTAGCGCACCGTTCAATGGCCGCGGCGGCGCAGTGCCGATATCGCACCGGCCGGGACACAAACACCCGGCGACGTTACGAGTCTTTTGCCAGGACTGGGTTGATTATTTGGGCTCAGGAGCGCATCGACTGCTTCGGTCGTACGGCGCCCATTACCGGGACCAGATCTGTCCGTGAAATCCCAGGGAGCGGGAGGAACGCTGCGCTTGTTCGCGACGCGGTCGACTTATCGGCCGTCAGGTCATCATCCTGCTGCGTCGACTGGTTGCGGGTGGACTCGGCAGAACAGCAGGCGGAGTCGGGTGTCCCCCCCTACTGGACAACTGCCACAGCCGGGTCCCCCCCACCACCGCCACCGCCACCGCCACCGCCACCGCCACCGCCACCGCCACCGCCACCGCCACCGCCCACCCCATCCCCTCCACCTACCGGACAACCCCCACACCATGGTTAACAGCGATCCCGACTATGTACGTCTGCTGCGATTCCTTGCATGTGTTGGGTGTCCCTTATCCGGCAACCGGCGATCGAATAATATCCGAAGAAGAGCCTTGGTTTCTTTTACGACGCATTCAACTGCTAGTTTATACAGCGTCGCCAATCTCTCACGCCGACTGGTCGCGGGTGGACTAGGCAAATGCCGTCGGTTGTGAGATTCGAACCCACAATCATGCGATCAAGAGTCCGAAGCTCTACCAACTGAGTTGCCGCGGTCCCCGAATGATATCCGATAATCAATCCGACAATCCCTTATCCAAAATCAATCCGACAATTCCCTATCCGATCATCACCGATCGAACGAAGACTCACAACGTCCCTTCCAGCTTGGGTGAGCCAGAAAAACGTCCCGCATTTTCTCCGCCAGTAAAAAGTTCATTTCGATTGGAAGCGCACGCGATGTTTGTGTTAGTCGTGGGCACGTGACGTGCCCATACTTCCGAATGAATGCTTCCGACGTTCGATCCCGCCGCAGCTCAGCAATGACCAGACGGCCAAAACAGTTTACTGGCCGACGAAATCGGCCACCTCCACTAAGTGGCGGTTTCCTAGTTTCCTCAGCGCTTGATTCGCACCCGACCCAAAAACCATTTCTCGGCTCCAGCCACTGCGAGACAAGAACTGGCAACACCTAAACAAAGGTCGCATCAGTAGACGAAGCTTCGTGAGAACTCCCGACGAGTCGCAAAAGTGCGCGTTGCCGCCGGACAATGTCCACTACGAACATGTCCGAAAGTTCGCCCAACAACTTGGCGGAAACAACGGTTCGGTCGGCCGCGCCCGCCAAGGTCCAGGACCGACGCCGTGTCGGTTGACCGTCCGCCAGCAGCTTACCACAGCCGACAGGGAGCGGCGGATCACCGTCGCCCGGAGGTTTCTGAGAAGTGCACGGCTGAACCTCGGCTTCTCAAGAGGATTTGGTTCGGCGACGAGACGCAGTTCCACCTCGGCGGTGGTGCGCCAACACACAACCGCTCGTTTGAACCAGCGAGTTGCTATCGGTTATTGGTTTCTACGACACGTCGACCGTTGAGTCATGTAGCATCATCGCCAATCTCTCACGCCGATTGGTCGCAGGCAAAGAGTAGCGACAGGTGAGACTCGAACCCACTATCCTTCGATCCAACGAGTTGCTAGAAGTTGTCCAGGAAAAGGCTGTCCATAACCGACGTTCATCATCTAGCGCCCGATGAGTGCAAAGGGCATCATCGGGAAATTTTGTATTCATCACTACCGACTTCTCGGCGGTCACCACCACTAAGGAGCGGTTCACCAGAACAACAGGCCACTTCTAGGGACCGTCGACTTCCCGACCATCCAGAGGATATCATGTCTCCTGGCTGCGGCCGGATGCGACTGGAGCAGCACTTCTACGATGGACTCACCACCTGAAGGATGGTCCACGCCCAGTGTAAAATAATTGATCATGTGACCTGGAGATTCACAGTTAATGGAATTGTGCTATTTCATCCTTGTCTTTGGTTTTCACCAGTTTGCCACATGATGTATGGGCAGTCCTCATGCACACAACTGCTAAATACTGTAAAATGCATCTGACTGAAGTGAAAGGCATTCCACTTTTTCAATCCTTAAGTGGCGATCCTTTATTTTCTTCTAAACTTTCACTATTCCCAAGCAACTTCTTTCTTCATCCACACAGTTAGTGGTGAAGTAATTTTAGGACACTGTCCACGCCTGACCTACCAACTCCCCGCACTCACCACCCCCTAACATAATAATATAACTCCCCGTACATAACACCCACTCATTTCTTTCTCCGGGGAAGTCCAAGTGCCGGGAACCCGCACGAAGACTCCTGGGATCCGAAGAGGAGCATGACACGCGAGATTCGACGAATTTCCCCAGTCACATGTGTTAGTCATCGCAGAGGTGAAGACCAGAACTGATATTGCATCACGCCACCAGCAAAACGGAGGGCATCCGGAGCATGTGTTATGTCATTATCCCCGTGACCCATACATTGCACACAGCACACGTGTGTCCCAGTGACGTGATACGGTTGACATGATACAGTTGACATGACGCAGTTGACATGTTGGTTGGTTATTGGTTTTACGAAACATCGACCGTTAAGTCATGTATCGCCGCCGATCTCTCACGCCGATTGGTCGCGAGCGAAGAGTAGCGACAGGTGAGACTCGAACCCACAATCTTTCGATTGTGAGACGAGCAACTTACCCCTAGGCAACTCGTCCACTATGCAGTTGACATGATACAGTTGACATGATACAGTTGACATGATGTAGTTGACATGATACAGTTGACATGATACAGCACAAGCGTGCCATCCACACGGACCACCAGCACCGCATTATTTGTATTTTCAACTGGCCACACCCAGTGACGCCACATACCTACGTATTGAATGCATATCTTCTGATAATAAACAGGACATAGACCAGGAGCGACATTTCGCACACAGTTTACGCGGCAAAACGCCACCTTCCAATCAAGGAATAAACCATAGTTTCAGCACACAGCTAATGATAAGAGTAGTAGTAGTAGAAAACATAGTCCCAATATTACATAACTTTCGGATGTGGCTCCATCTATCTTCAGTGAGGTTAGATTTTCGTTCACCACAAATGCACTTTTCGGTTAAATATGCTGATTCGACGTTCATTGGACAACGAACCTTGAAAAAGCACAATCACACATTCGGCCTTCTGGACTGTATGTGAATATATCCTGGTCTGGATAGGTGGAACATTTTCAAGACATTTGCACCGCTAACATAAGACACATACAGTACTTATCTGAGATGACAAATTGGCGAGGCTCTCCAAAATGATACAAAAATGGACGTGGCACGTGACTAGCATTACAATATTGAACACCGATACAGATTAATCGTCGTTCAGACTCGGCTTAGTTTTGTAACTGCATTCTATGATTCTGAAGGATGATGGTGGCCTAGCCTGGGATAGAACTTCTGAAGCCGACATCTTCTGGCCTACCTTTTCCGAACGTCTCTCGGAGATGATTTTAAATGCCTGGCTCACGGCATGTGTGTTTTGATTTTGAGAAGACCTGTTTAAAGGCATGTGTGTTCTGATGTTCTGAAGGCCACGCTAACGGCATGTGTTCGGATGTTCTGAAGCACATTCCCCTGTGCTCAGTCACATGCATGTTGAGCGTAGTCACACGCATGTTGAATATAGTCAGACGCAATTGAAATGTAGGCTTTAGAACCGACATGCCTAATCATGTAGGCTTGTAGAGCCGACATGATTAATCCTCCTCCACTCCCCCAAAACCCCACACTCTGTCGGGTTGAAATAAAATCGCAACAGGTCCGGCTCAGCACAGCAATGCGGCCACCGAAAATGAAACACCAAGTCTCGCGCCCATACACACCGTACAGGTCTCAGCGCCGCCCGAGAGCGTACGCGAACAAAGGCGACCGCACACCCTGACGTTCCCAGAGCACGCCCGATGCGGCAGAGCGCACGGCAGCTGCCGGTTCCAGAGAAACACTCAGATAAGGCGATAGGCGCGGCGATATTCACACGACGGGAAAGGCGGTGATAACTCTTATCAGCACGAGCGCAAACGCGGCGCCGTTCCGGCCGGCCGCCTCGCACAACGGCAGCGGAACCAAAGCGCTTCCGGTGCTCAGATTCGCTCACGAGAAATACGTGCGACTCCCACACACGAATACTCGCATTGGTGTGGACAATGCAGCCCTGGGTTGGCACCTCCAAACGTGCACAAAACAACACCCCGCCGTAGAGACACTGAACTGTTTGTTATTTGAGTTTAAGGGCGCTTCAATCAAAACGTGATCATTTGGCGCCCATAACTTCCAGTTGAGCACTTCAGTTAGTTAAGCAGGCAGGTGTTACCGGGGTGTGTAGATGGCTCGAAAACCGATCGCTCTCAGAAAGCTGAATATGCTCCCAGAATGAACTACGCACTCAGCTGCGTAGTGTCGAACGTGTACTTTTTGTCGGAGGTGCCCATGGCACAGTTAGTTGCGCGTGGGCACTTGCCACGCGGGAAATAACGCGGGCACTTGCCACACTTGCCGCCGGACCGGTGACAACCACCAACCATCGGCGGACCGGTGGCAACCACCAACCACCGGCGGACCGGTGGCAACCACCAACCACCGGCGGACCGGTGGCAACCACCAACCACCGGCGGACCGGTGACAACCACCAACCACCGGCGGACCGGTAACAGCCACCAACCACCGGCGGACCGGTGGCAACCCCAACCACCGGCAGACCGGTGACAACCCCCAACCACCGGCGGACCGGTGACAACCGCCAACCACCGGCGGACCGGCGACAACCACCAACCACCGGCGAACCGGTGACAACCACCAACCACCGGCGGACCGGTGACAACCGTCAACCACCGGCGGACCGGTGACAACCACCACCCACCGGCGGACCGGTGACAACCACCAACCACCGGCGGACCGGTGACAACCGCCAACCACCGGCGGGCCGGTGACAACCATCAACCACCGGCGGACCGGTGACAACCACCAACCACCGGCGGACCGGTGACAACCACCAACCACCGGCGGACCGGTGGCAACCACCAACCACCGGCGGACCGGTGGCAACCACCAACCACCGGCGGACCGGTGACAACCACCAACCACCGGCGGACCACCGCCACATCCAACCCACTCGGACCGCTTCCGCGAACGCCAGCCGACGTCTGGGCGCCGGCGGAGGTAATGACCGGGCGGCCACGGTGCCACCCGAGAGACCGTCGCCCACACCGGGCGGACAGTCAGCGGAAACGCTGCGGCTGCACTTCCGAGCGCGGCGGCGACGCGCGGGCTAACGCGGACCGGACAGCCGCCACCGGATACGGAATATACAACCGACCGGACAGCCGCCACCGGATACGGAATATACAACCGATCGGCCAACCAACACCGGATGCGGAATATACAACCGATCGGCCAACCAACACCGGATACGGAATATACAACCGATCGGCCAACCAACACCGGATACGGAATATACAACCGATCGGCCAACCAACACCGGATACGGAATATACAACCGATCGGCCAGCCAACACCGGATGCGGAATATACAACCGATCGGCCAGCCAACACCGGATACGGAATATACAACCGATCGGCCAACCAACACGTATACAATATCGTAGACGGTATACAACCGATGGCCAACCAACACCGGATACGGAATATACAACCGATCGGCCAACCACCACCGGATACGGAATATACAACCGGTCGGCCAACCACCACCGGATGCGGAATATACAACCGATCGGACAACCAACACCGGATACGGATTGGATAATTAATGGATTGGTCAACGGACACCGGATGCGGATTGGATAGCGGATTGGACAACCACCACCGGATAAGGATTGGATAACCGATTGGCTCTATAACTGGTGCCGTGGAAACGAAAATTCCCCAAAATAACCATCGTTCCTTCTGATTCCCAACCGCAACCTTGCATAGTAAATAAGGTGATTAGACGATGTTAATAGTTTGAAGGAAAATTGTCTGCCAAAAAAAATATATGATGTCACCAAAGAGCAACTACACTATCACTCATGATTGCGGGCACCTTCAATGTCAAACACATGCATACTAAGTATGACCTGGATTCATTCCTCTGCTTTACCACTTTAGTCATCATCATATGACCTGGATTCATTCCACTGCTTTACCACTTTAGTCATCATCAAACATTCATGTGATCCAGATGACCGGATTGCATTGATTGCGGATGGTCGTCGTACTCGCCGTAGGAAGGACGCCCAACGACCGCTTACCCACCCGCACGTTCATCGTGCCCCTCGCCCATCGCAACCAACCAACTGACGCCCACAGCATAACGCGGCACTGCCGACGCACTGTATATCGACCGACAGGTGCGGCACGAGACCCCCGACGGCGAGGCGGTGCGTCAGAAGCGTAGCTGCGATACATCAACCGACTCGAAGATGCACTGCCGAGCCGCGCAGAAGGTCGGGCGACGTGCCGCCCGGGGGCCGCCGCCGTGCCGCCCAGGGACGGCCGACGTGCCGCCCAGGGGCCGCCGCCGTGCCGCCCAGGGACGGCAGACGTGCCGCCCGGGGACCGCCGACGTGCCGCCCAGGGACCGCCCCGCAGGGACCACGACGTGCCGCCCGGGGCACGTGCGCCAGGGGGTCCCGCTGGGGGGGGCGGCCGACGTGCCGCCCAGGACCGCCGACGTGCCGCCCGGGGACGGCATACGTGCCGCCAGACGCCGCCAGGACGCAACGTGCCGCCCGGGGGCCGCTGACGCGCCGCCCAGAAACGGTCGCCCGCTGCCGCCCAGGCCGGCCGCGTGCCGCCCAGACCGCCCGCCCAGGGACGTCCCACGTGACCAGGACCGCCAACGCGCCGCACAATTTCCGAAATGGATTATCAATGGAGTTGATGGAATGGAGTTCTGGAGTTGAGACCAAGCATTCTTTGTCATTGCAACTGGTTTGATAAAACTGCCATACATGGACCAGGTCCAAATGCAAGGATGAACGTCGGGTGCGACATGAAGGTCGGAGCACTCCCTTGTTTGAAATGATTGGAGTCACCTAATAGAGTATTCTGCAATTACCTAGTGCGAACCTAGCCGAAATCTTTACATGGTGTAAATGCTAAAACCTGCATGTATGGATGTTGGATAATGTAAAACCCACGACCACTAGAAAACCAAGTGTTTACACCTGTGTGATGTCCTATGAGGATAAACCTATTGCCTTTCTCTTCGCTGACTACGAAGAGATAACTTCGCTACACTGACATAACTTAGAACTATAACTTCGGCGACTACTTTGTGCGTCACGAAATGTGCAACTGAACGCGCCGCTATTAACATCACTGAGCGAATCGATCTACCTGGTGACATGATCCTCAGCAGAATGAAGAATAGCGGGCAACTTCCAGCGCAATCGCAGCTATTGAAAATGTAGTAAACGAGCACATGCATCTTCACGTACTCAAAGCCATTAATATTCAATAAAGGACGACGGAAAGCACCGACAAAGTGTGTTGATATAATTATAATATAACTTCCATAACAAGGTCGTTCCTGGATATGACGTCATCCATTGTCGGATGTTTTTGTCAACAAAAACCGTCGCGCTTCAGAAAAAAAAACACGGTTTCCGTTGGCGGTGAATGTTCATGAAACCCGAAAGACAATATTACGCATTTCCCACAGCGTGTTTATATGTTCAGTCCGTGACGGATATATTTTATGATACTCGCTTCTGCTCTTGGAACCATCTATCCCATATTTCCCGGCACTCCCTGTGATGGTTTCCAGATGTGTTTCTGGCGCACTGCTGAGGGTGCACCCGCGCCCAGACGCCCGCCGTAAAAGTGCATATTGTATACATGCCACGTGACCCTATATCTATTTATCTGTACACATGCTCTCATGAACCAAACTTGTACACACACACGCGCGTTGCTCGCGTACCCACAACATATCGAGGGAAACCGCCGAGCGCTTCCTCCCCCACACACTCGACATAATTATCCTTAGTTGTGGGATAGGGAATCCGTTGAATGCCTATGATCATCCCAGGCGAAAGGGTGCACCTCTGGCGACGACCCCTCCTCGAAGAAAATCCTAATCGCGCCACTGAACAGGTGCATAGGTGAATGGAAGATCACATTTGGAGAGGCTCACCCCCTCATGACCCCTCTCCCCCATAATTTCACTGGGCGCTGTATGACCAACGCAGTCGATGCGCCCCTGAGCCCAAATAACCAACCAACCCAATAATGTCACGTTGCAGCACTCTGCTATGTGGGACAGTCTCATCAATGCTTCTTTGAGCGATCAATTTCAACACTGTCTGGCAGACAATCTGTTTTGCATTCATGTGCATAGACGAGCGACTGTCGGGCCTCCAAACCAGCACGTCACCAGGAAGCAACGAAAGAGCGGTATGCGTCCTCTAGAGTTCGATAAATTTAACGTTACGCCTGTGGCGTTGCATGGAAAATTGGTTGGTTATTTGAGTTTTAGGGCGTATTGACCAGATTTGGTCATTTAGCGCCCATTGCATGGAAAGAATCAACTCCGTACATAATCTCGCCAACAATACCCCAATCCAAAAGCTGCGGAAGCGTCGTGCTCCATCCAAACTTATATCGCAAAACAGCCAACATCTACCGCAAACAGCCAACCTCTACCGCAAACAACCAACATCTACCGCAAACAGCCAACCTCTACCGCAAACAGCCAACATCTACCACAAACAGTCAACCTCCAAACAGCCAACCTCTACCACAAACAGCCAACATCTACCGCAAACAACCAACATTCACGGCAGACAGCCAGCCTCGGCAGTTCTCCGGAACACCTGCAGGCCGCCATCGGAGCGGCCAGTTCCCGCTCCGTGCCGCGTGTCTTATCACTGTTCGGCCGGCGATCTGCGGGGCGGCGGCGGTGGCGTGCGGCCCGCCGCCGACGCTGCTGCCGCCTGGCGGCCACCCCGGGGCACGTGACCAGAGTCGGCCGGGCCGGCGGACGGCCGCTGCGGTGTACGCGAGGACACCGCCCCGCGACCGGGCACGGGGAAGTGTGCCCGACACAGAGCAGGGTACCGGACACTGGGCAGTGTACCAGACACGGGGAAGTGTACCGAAAACGGGGAAGTGTACCGGACACTGGGTAGTGTACCGGACACGGGGAAGTGTACCCGACACTGGGCAGTGTACCGGACACGGGGAAGTGTACCGGACACGGGGCAGTGTACCGGACACGGGGAAGTGTACCGGACACGGGGTAGTGTACCGGACACGGGGTAGTGTACCGGACACAGGGTAGTGTACCGGACACGTGGTAGTGTACCGGACACGGGGAAGTGTACCGGACACGGGGAAGTGTACCCGACACAGGGCAGTGTACCGAAAACGGGGAAGTGTACCGGACACGGGGAAGTGTACTCGACACAGGGCAGTGTACCGAAAACGGGGAAGTGTACCGGACACGGGACAGTACACCAGACACGGGGAAATGTACCGGGCACGGGACAATATACCGGACACAGGTCAGCGTAACGTACACGGGACAGCATACCGGACACGAGACCGGCACACGCGAGGGTACAAACACTGAACGGGGAGCGCCCCGGTTCTGAGCAGCAAGGCCAGCCGCCGTCCCTGCTCAGAGCGCGCCTGATGTAGTGGCGCCTGATGTAGTTGGCGACCGAGCGGGTCAGGTCAGGTCAGGTCAGGTCTTGGTCAGGTCACCGCACGAGCTCGCGCGGCCACACTAGCACCAGCACCACCGTCCTGACGGTGGTGCTGGTGTGGCCCGTAGGCTACGGCCTCCCAGTGTTAAAATAATGGTTTCTCGTCGGTTGCGAGATGTCGAAACGAGTACAGTAGGCTGTATCAATCTCCCACGGAAGCGTGCCAAATGACATATCGCTTCAATCCTTCCAGCTCCATTTGAGCCAATAGTGGAAACACCTAATATATGGATGAACGGTAACGATTGCAATGCCATGTTGTCGGCAGCTCGCATTGCTTAACACATCACATCACAGATTATCTACCTGTTTGGAATTGTGTCATAAGATACTTGTGTCATCAAGCCATAATGGTGAGCACAAGTATGCTAATTATATGCAAAATACTCTTCGGAACGAGTCATGGGGACTTCATAACCACACATCAACAAGCACGATGTCGATACGTCCTTGAAAAGGATGCCTATTCAGTGCTCAAAACGTGGCATATAATTATGCCTATTCAGTGCCCTATTGCACGAATAACTGATTACTGTGGCCTCCGCCACGACACTGCTGAGATCTGTACATGACCGTTGCGTCTACCTGTCGATGGAAGAAGAACATCGGGTTCTCTTACGACGCATTCAGCCGCTAGGTCACATAGCGTCGCCAACCTCTCACGCCGATTGGTCGCGGGTGGACTCGGTAAATGTCGTCGGCCGTGAGATTCGAACCCACAACCTTGCGATCAAGAGACCGACGCTTTACCGGCTGAGCTACCGCGCCCTCTACCTATCGACGGGGTCGACGTTGGCGGGGCACACGACCGGCGAATCCAAGAAGGTGGTGGTGGTGGTGGATTGGAGTTTAAGGGCGCGTAGACATCTAGGGTCATTTTGCGCCCACAACTGGCGAATCCAAGAAGGCCGCAAGTTTCCAGAACGCTGAAATCCACGGGAAAGCCCAACCCGATCACGCAATCGGCCAGGTCTGGCGGTCCTTGTGCGCGACATCGACAGGTCTGATCTCCCCGCGGGACAGACATCACGTGTGCGGCAGAATTACACCGCCAAGACCACGACATGATATTCATGAGCCGGCGGCAATATCGTCGTCATGGCAACGCTGACAATTCGCTGCCCTCGGTACTCGTTCAGTGGCGTCTAATTGGGCTTTCGGGCGCCTCGACTGCTATGGCCATATTGCATATCTTACGCAGTGCTGGTGTAGTGCGAAATAATGCTAATGAATGTCCGGCTACCGGATTAAAACGAAGATATTGGTGAAGTGGATGAACCGTAAAAAGAAATGTGCAACGTGCTAAGTGCGGGAAGGGGCAAATGTTGTAACCGACCTGGTATTTTGGGGCCTTCCTCCCAACGGATATTCCACCCGCCCATTTGTAGAATTCACCAATGAGCGATTGCAGCCATGCAAAAGCTCTCAATGACGGAGAAAACTTGCACAAAATTGCACAAAAATAATCGCACAAAATTAAATGACAATCGCACAAAAACTAAATATATGGGGTGATATATCCATCGCCAACCGGCGTTAACTGTGCTGTGTCTGCGATTATTGCGTTCTGGAAGAAGAAGAACCTTCGGTTCTTTTACGACGCATTCAACCGCTAGGCCATACAGCGTCACCAACCTCTCACGCCGATTGGTCGCGAGTGGACTCGGTAAACGCCGTTGGTTGTGAGATTCGAACCCACGATTCTGCGATCAAGAGTCCGACGCTCTACCAACTGAGCTTCTAGCTTCGAGGCCAAACGCCTGGCTTTGTGTGTTTTCACCAAATTGCATTTCAAACAAGAGCATAGTTCGCTGATAAGTGTTTAGGGGATTCATTCTTGCCTGCATCCCTACGCATTCCTTTTGTAGTTTAGGGGCGCATCGACTACAAAGGTCATATAGCCCCTAAACATTTCACCTCTAGCTATCTTGCGATCGAGAGCCCGACGCTCTACCAACTGTGCTACCGTGGCCCCCTACTGCCTTCTGGAGGGCTTGCCGTGTGCTGTCGGTGCTCACATCTGTGTGATTTCTCACGAGAATAAAGAGCCCTCTTCTTGTTCGCTGACTAAGTACTTTATGCATCACGAAATTGGTAGCTGAACGCGCGGCTATCAACATGACTGAAGTAATTGATCTAGCTGGCAACATGGCCCGCAGCAAAATGAAGAAAAAAATCGGTGAACTTCTGGCGTCCTTTACTGTGCTCTGTAGATGCTTTCTGTGGTCTGTAGGTTCTTTCTGTGCTCTTTAGGTGCTTTATGTGCCCTGTAGGTGCTTCAAGTGCTCTGTAGGTGCTTGGCATGCTTTGTGAGTGCTCGTCGTATTTTCTCAGGCCTTTCGGGATCCATCTGAAAATACTGCCCTGGTGACGCCTCTGGTGAAAAAATCTCATGCTAAGCACTACGTAAGAATGACAAAATGATAGGTATTTGTGGCAACTACTTCGGAGAAGGATCCGCAACAACGAACAAGTGGCACCTACTCGTGCGTGGGCTCCTGGCTGCGCCATTAGCTGTTTTGCATGTGAATGTACGGACATGAAATGGTGCTTTGGGCCATTAAGAATGAGTTATGCCCATCTAGGCGCAATCTTGCCGATAATAGTTAGTTATTTGGGCTTTCGGGCGCTTCGACTGCTCTGGTCATATTGCGCCCATCTTACCGATTAAAAATACAGACACAGCCCTAAGTGGTTTTGATCGATTTACCACCTATTTTTCCTCCCTGTCCTCGATATCAGAATTTTTGTTGTTGTTGACATTTTGCATGCTAGAAGTGCAGATTAGCCTGCAGAGCCTTCAGCCGTCCAGTGTTTGGATCGACCCAATAGATTCATAAATCTCTGGAGGGGTATTCGGCCTTCCACAGATTCAGACCTTTGTTTTCTTTTTCATTGTGTGGTTCACGACGCACTTTATGCACATTCACGGCTAATGGCACCGCCCACACTGTTTCGCCGGTGGGCCGCGGGATTGGGAAATGTCCCAAGCGGCGCCAGTGTCGAACCCGGGACCTTTGGTACCCAGAGCCCAACACCTTAACCACACGACCATCCCCGTCCCCAGATTCAGGCCTAAACGAGCCATACCGTAGTAGGGTTAACTTCCGGCTACGACTCGCCTGGAAACGCAGAGCAATGCGCGCCGAAACCATTGTTTAGGCCTTCGATACTATTTAATAAAGACGTAACATACCCACGAAAGTGGGTCCGAACACATTGCAAATATCGAAGTTACAATTAGGCAGGATAATTATGAAAACACGATCAACTTTACGTTAAAAATGATCGAGTTGACAGCACTTTCGCCTCAACGTTGTTCTTCTCTGAAGTACCTGGGTGACGGGCGCTACATAACCAGTAGCAGTTGATGCGCCTTCTAAGTCCAAACAATCAACTAAGAAGCACCTGGGTGTCGCAAAACGATCACAATTTCGGTCGAGGCGCCCTAAACCCAAACAACTACCGCGGTGCACGGGTGACCGCGACCACGCTCGGTGGCCCGGCTGACGTCACCGGTCCGCGCCGGCGGTGCCAGCGCAGCGGCAGTCTGACGGCAAAGTCGGAGCGACAGGGCGTAATGAGCGAGTCACGGCGCTGGCGCCCCCCCCCCCCCGCGCCGAACAGAGTCGCGACGCTGGCCGGCAGTCACGGCGCTGCCCCCCCCCGAGCAGAGTCGCGACGCTGGCCGGCACAGACTGCACGCGACTTGTCTGGCAGACATAACGGTCACAAGGCAATCACCGGCGGCCGCGCGGCCCGAGCACATCTTCTCCGGTGTACGCGGGACGAAGGCTCGCCCGAGCCGCCGGCGCCGACCCGACCGTCGCGAATTTGATATCGTCGAACTGATTTTTGTCCAGCGTTTCGGGTTGTGTGTTTTCCTTGTTCGGGGCGAGTAGTCCAGGGGTAGGTTGCCCGTCTCACAATCGAAAGACTGTGGGTTCGAGCCTCGCCTGTCGCCACTCTTCGCCAGGGACCAATCGGCGTGGGATATTGGCGACGCTGCATGACTCAGCGGTCGACGTGTCGTAAAGCCAATAACCAACCAGCCAAATACTGCTCATGTTACGATTTTCCAACTTCCACCGCAGCATTTCTAACAAGTACTCTGCAATATTTGTTTAAAGACAGGGACTTCTGG
>JAOTOL010001485.1:810000-830000 GCA_034440575.1 Imbricaverruca yamaguchii | reverse complement strand
ACAAGCAATTCGTGAATCACGATCCATAACGCGCCAACCACGACCCGCGACAAGATACTCACGGCCGGCGACAAGGGACTCGCGAACCACCACACGCGACCGGGCCCGGCGGCGCCCGTCCCCCGACCATCTCCCCGAGGCGCCCACACATCCCACCGCGCCTGGCGCCGCTCCAACCCTGCGGCGACGGCCGTGGGAACGTGGCTCGCACCACCCGCGGGTCGCACCACCCGCGGCCCGCACCACCCGCGGCCCGCACCACCCGCGGCCCGCACCACCCGCGGCCCGCACCACCCGCGGCCCGCACCACCCGCGGCTCGCACCACCCGCGGCCCGCACCACCCGCGGCCTACACCACTCGCGGCCCGCACCACCTGCGGCTCGCATCACCAACAGTCCCACCGCGACTGGCGTGCATCCAATGGGGAACGGCGAACCTGCTGGCGCTCGCGGTGGTGGTTATTGGTTTTGGGATGCATCGGCCCTCAACGTGTGTCGCGCAGCTCCACGGGACACGCGCACCTCTGTGTGTAAGCCACGTGTGATGCTGTTCAGCTAGGTGTTGTTTAGACTTCAGGGAGTGCTAAGTAAAGGCTGTGCAGCAGGATCAGCCAGGTGGATGAGCGTCTTCGTAGGCGAGCAGTCCACATCGCCAAGGGCATGACGCACGCGGATCGTGGAAGCGTCGTTTAAATAGGAGAACCTTTGGTTCTTTTATGACGCATTCAATCGCTAGGTTATATAGCGTCTCCAGCCTCTCACGCCGTTTGGTCGCGGGTGGACTCGGTAAATGCCGTCGGTTGCGAGATTCGAACCCACAATCTTGCGGTCAAGAGTACGACGCTCTACCGACTGAGCTACCGCGGCCCCAGCCGCATCAGCCAGACGGATGAGCGTCTTCGTGGCCGAGTAGTCTACATCACCAAGGGCATGACGCACGCGGATCGTGGAAGCGTCGTTAAAATTGTAGAACTAATTGGAGAACTGATTGGAGAAATGTTAAATTGCAGTATTAATCGTGTAGCTCTTGATCAGAGCGCCAGCTTTGAACACGACTTTGCGAGTCAGCACGAAGAATGGAGGCGGGATGGGAGCGGAGTGGGCTATGGCTTAGCGAGGCCACGACTATGGGGACGTTAACTTCGGCTTTGGCTTCGTGCTATTTTGGACTGCTGGCTTCGGCTTCTGATTCTGATTCGGCTTCGAGATTTAACAAAAAATATGTTTCGCCTTCGATTTCAGTTTCGGCTTCATACCGATTTGAACCGCTGCCTTTGGATTCGGCGTTGGCCCTATGACATTTTGAGTTGCTTGCATTGGTTTGTTGACATGCGCTGGCGTTAGTTTCGAAGAAGAACCTTGGGTTCTTTCACGACGCGTTCAACCGCTAGGTCATATAGCGTCGCCAACCTCTCACGCCGATTGGTCGCGGATGAACTCGGTAAATGCCGTCAGTTGTGAGATTCTAACCCACGATTCTGCGATCAAGAGTCCGACGCTCTACCAACTGAGCTTTTAACTTCGAGGCCAAACGCCTGGCTTCGTGTGTTTTCACTAAATTGCATTTGAAACAAGAGCATAGTTCGCGGATAAGTGTTTAGGGAATTCATTCTTGCCTGCATCCCTACGCATTCCTTTTGCAGTTTTGGGGCGCATCGACTGCAAAGGTCATATAGACCCTAAGCATTCCTCCTCTAGCTATGCGGAATGCCCCTCCCAGGATGTTAAATAGTAGCTATTAAATAGTAGTTCACCCTCACCTACAGAGCGCTCCCCTCAGTCAACACCCACTTTCCATTCCCTCGACATTCCTAGGAGGATCCTATGCTTGGTGGCCTCAACCGCAATTTCCAATAGAGTTGTACCACCAGCCCAAGTCGAAATTGCTCGGGCATAATAATTGAACAAGACACTTCTATGATTGGCTTTTAAAGCCACCATAATATCTCATTTATAGAAATTGTTGACCCAGCTTCGGCTTTGCACGACATAGAGGATTCACATCGGCTTCGCTAGGCCAGGTATGTTGGCGATGGCTTCAGCTTCGTAACGTGCTTCACTGCTGGCTTCCGCTTCGGCTTCGTGACCCTTCTTAACCGCTGGCTTCGAATTCGTTTCTGTGGAATTTTCATCTCCTATCTTCGGCATGGGTTTCGGTTTTGGTTTTGTAAACTTATCCATGGCTTCAGCTTCGACTTAGACTTCGAAGCGAACAGCTGGCTTCGGCCTCATATCTGACAGCACTGACTCATACCGCCGTTACCATGGAGACTGTGATGGGCACTGACTCATACCGCCGTTACCATAGAGACGGCAATCGGCATTAATTCATACCACCGCTACCATTTAGACGGTGATCAGCAATTTCTTATACCACCGTTACCATAGAGACGGCGATCGGTATTGACTCATACCACTGTTACCAGAGACGGCGATCGACACTAACACAAACCACCGTTACTATGGAGACGGTGATCGGCACTGGCCCATACCACCGCTACCAAGGAGACCGTACATTTCCGCCGGCTCCAGTTTTACATGGTGAACACGAACTGAATCTCGCTCAAATACTCTTCCTACACGAACAGCGAAACCTCGGAATGCAATGCGATTGGGAAACATACGAAAATATTGCTCCAATGAACGGACACCAAAACGCCCGAAAGGGGGGGTAATATTTTTATAAATTTTCCTAATCGCGTCGTATTCGGAAGTTGCACTGCTCATGTTGATTGGTTATTTGAGTTTTAGGGCGAATCGACCAGGTTTGGTCATTTAGCGCCCATCACTGCTCATGTAAATCAGGTAAGTGATGTAGAAGCTGTCGAACTGCACGCACTCACCGTCCCCGTAGCTCAGGAGTTCACGGCTCACTCCTCCCGTGAGTGGGCTTTGCTGCGCACACTGCTCCCAATTTTTTGTGACCCGTTTTCGCAGCTGGCTCTCTTCGGAACAAGCTCTCGCAAATCGGCTTCCTCACAGCAGTTTTTCAAGTTCGTAATAATCATCGAGACACGTTTTTGCAGCGGCGCCTGGTCATAAAATAGTATTTTGCAGCGCTAATTCTTCGTAAGCGCACCCGTGCTACCGCGATAGATTATTCGGGAAGTAATTGGGTGGCCGGTTGGTTACTTGAGCTTTACGGCGCATCGTCCAGGTTTGGTCATCTGGTGTCCATAATCAAGTGGTCGCTAAAAGTGACGTCTGTAGCCGAGCCACCTCGTAATAACACGATCTTGCGGCTGTTTGTCGTAACTTCGTGTTATCAATATTGAAACGCTGTCAGTACGCCTGCCAGCTGTCCCTTCTCGAGTGTGTCAGCTACAAGAAGCGTAGTAGTGGGAGGGGGGATTGGGGCCTCTTGGGATGGAGAAAAAAAAAAATAATTTTTTTTAATTTAATAAGAATAAAAATGTAAATTTTTTTTTTTTTTAGAAAAAAAAAAATAAATATAAAGGGATTATTTTTTTTTTGGAAATTTTATATTACCACCAATACAGTGGCGGGTGCTTTTTCCAGTCCAAAAAAAAAAAGAGACCGGAAAAAAAAAAAAAAGGGGGGGGGGGGTAGGTAAAAAGGCAAAAAGAGGGGGGAAACCAATGCCCAGACAGTTATACAGTACCACAAGTTGTGGTGGTGTTGTTGCATCAGGCAAACAACATGTCCGCAGTCAAGCCCCAATCACACGCGGGTTCAGGTATGGGATCCAACAAAAAACATACCAAATACATATATCAGTATTACCAGCCATACAGGTATTACACGGCGCGCCAGACCACTGTATGGCCCAGTCATTATAATAACAAAGGTAGGGATGTTAGTGCCAGAACCACATCATAATGGCCCACAAAACAAACCCCCATATGCCCAAGTGCACAACACGTCATACCTGCCCGAGGTCGAGCCCATCAATCACCGGACCAATGCACAACAGTTGATTAATATAGAATATTACAAAAACCCAGCCTAAGGAGACCTTCTTAAAAACACCTACGCCCACACCATATCTGCCGGGCTGGGAGGGTTCGGAGGAAGAAGAACCCTGGGTTCTTTTACGACGCACTCAACGCCAGGTCACATGGCGTCGCCAACCACTCACGCCGATCGTTCGCGGGCGGACTCGGTAAATGCCGTCGGCCGTGAGATTCGAACCCACCATCTCGCAATCAAGACCCCGACGATCTACCGACCGAGCTACCGCGGCCCCTGGCGGCGGCGGTGGTTCGGAGTCCGCCACCAACTCCGCCGCGGATCGTTACGTCCGGGAACTGCACGAGCGGCTCATGTGGATCACGTCGGCTCGGGAGGGCCGGAGAAGCTGAAGAGGCTGGAATCTCGGCTCTTGTCTGAGCACCATGACGGGGAATTATGCAATCGATTCGCCAATAACACCGGATTCCCGTACAAAGCGTTCAACTGGCGGGCTGTACGGCGTTGTCGGCCTCTCACACCTATCGGTGGACTCGGCAATTTCGTCCGTTCTCGGATTACAACTCACTCTTTCGTCCGCGAGCTAAATGTCCTACTGGCTGGGCCGTCGCGACCACAAGTTAATTCGCTAAAGTTACAAGGGAAAGCGGCAGTTGATTCGTGAAGACTATGCCGGCCACAGCGAACAATTCTCACTTTTATTATCGGAATAAAACCAAATGAGTGCCTTCGCTTGCTTCCATCCCTTACAAGGCTCAAGCACGGGGCGAGGGGGCAAGTTAGCATGTTATCCCACCACTTGGGGAGCCAACACTACGCCAATGCACATTGCATGGGCGAATCGACTCAAAAAGCCCGATCCAATCCCCTCCTTTGACTTAAGGAGCGATTCCAAGGTCATGCCATCTCCCCTATCCCTCTTTCTCTGTCCCTATTTGCCTCTCTCCCTCTTCTCTATCTGCCTGGTTCTGTCTGTCTCTCTCCATCTCTCCTCTCTGTCTCTGTCTGTGTCCCTCTCCATCTCAGTCTCTTCCATGCCCCTATGTTTGTCTCTGTCTCTGTCTCTATCTCTGTTTTATCTCTCTCTTTCTTTATCTCTATTTTCGTCTGCCTCTCTCACCTTCTTCTCCCCATCTGTCTCTGCATGCGTGCCTCTATATCACTGTCTCCTTCCATGTCCCTGTGCCTGTCTCTGTCTCTATATCTGTCTTTATCTCTGTGTCTGTCTCAATCCCCATCTATGTCTCCGTCTCTGTCTGTTACTATCTCTACCTCTCACCACCTTTCTCTCCCCGCTCTTCCGCCGACTAAAAACAAGATGGTAATGGGGAACAAGAAGTCAATGGAAAATGGTGCGGTGCAGTTAGTTATTGCAGTGTATGGGCGGGGCGCATCGGCTGCATATAGCGCCTTATATATAGCATCATATAGCGTCCTATAGCGCACAATGGCGAGGTACAGAATGGTGTGGTAACGGTGCCGTCACTCCCTTGTGCAATCCCTGTGCTGAGCTGGGTTGTTGGTATGAGCTATACACCTCGAAAGCAGAGACAAAGAAGGGGCAAACAGGACGGTTGCTTTTGCTTGCGCGCCATTCCTCAATACTTCTAAATTTAGCCCCAAGTTGCATCAATTGCATTTCCAACGACCACATTTTGTAGTATGAAGACTACACTTCAATATGTATATTGTGCTAGATACTCGCTCCTCTTCAGGAGAATCCACAGTCCGGTCCGGTTCATCTGGCTACAACATATTCCAAATATATACTACATTTATTTGGCTCCCTCAATTTGAATTGTTTCGGACGAAGGGGTCGTGTTAAAGTCATGCGTTATGAACGAACAGCGACAAATGTACAGAACTGCTATGATTCAGGCAAATTTTTAATCGGCTCGTGCTCAAATGTGACGCCTACACCCGGTGCAGGAGGATTAGAGGGGATGGGTCGGCTGACACTTTGTGAAAATGATTGAGTCAAACCATATTAGTCTCTCATCTCGGGCACCCATTGCTTAGCATATAAAGCGAGGGGGGACGAACCAATCGTTCCAAAATGTGCGCCATTGCATCAGAAGCACTGGGTTACTCATCCGATCATTAGAGGAATTGATGTGGAAATTAGGCCAAAGATCGGCCGTTTTGACATTAACATTTGAACGTTTCATATACTTTCGAATAGGTCATTCCTCCGCCCACAATGTTGAGCGGTCCCAATGTTTTAAAGAATCACCAACAATTGTGCATCTACCGTTTTTAAACAAATCGTATGCAAATCCATCGAAATATCAAAAAAATCCAGAAATGTTGCTGGCAAACGTATCAAAGCATCCGTGGCGTGTTTGTGTGTGTGTGTATGATTAGGGTTTTAGGGCGCATCGACCACAGTAGGTCATTTAGCGCCCATAACAGAACAAAGAGAACTACCTAGTCAGTGCCACGTCTCAGTGTTGTGATTGGGTGACTGGTTTTTACTGACCTGAATATACTATCAAAAATCCATTTCCCTAGAGTAGCGACACTCTTTTCCTAAGCAGTCTGAATCGTCTCGAAGGAGACTGGGGAATGTCCTGTTTGTTCCAAGGTACTGGGCTCTCTCCTGCGCGTAGTGCTGACATGTGAGAATGTGATGTACCGTTAGTGGAGAGTTGCATCGTGGGCATACTGGCTTGTCTTCATTTATGAGGAGGTAGCGGTGTGTGGTGTATATGTGTCCGATTCGGAGTCGCGCCAACGCCACCACCTCCGCTCGTACTTTCCTGCAAGACGATGGCCAGTACCCTATTCGTGGTTTGATTTCTTGGAGTTTATTAGTACTCAAGGCATCCGTCGCCACTGCCATACACTCAAATCTGGCACTCAAATACACTCATAATCGCATACACTGAAATCTCCAAGCCCCAGCCGAGAGCGTTTCATACACTTTCGAATAGGTCATTCCTCCGTCCACAATGTTGAGCTGTCCATCGCTAACTCTCGACCCCAATGTTTTCCTTGATTTAATATGAGACCCTATGGACAATGGGTGCGATCTCTGGAGGCTGGGGACCTACCTCCAGTAAATTTGCTCAGATCTTAACCAATTAACGTCATGGCGTTGAGTGGAAGGAACTGACCTAAAGTCAGCAGCCTGTCCCTCAAATTTTGGGTCGTCCATGCCCATGCCATGAATTTCCTAGAGCATAGCTGCTAGCACATATTGGCCATACTCCGATTCCATAGAACGTTGTCGGAGTCCAACCTGAGAAAAAGTAAGTGTGGAATATTTAAGCACTTAAAATCTTACGAGTGAAAACGTGAGGCGACAACGTGGAGTATGAGCAGTGTGGATGGTAAACCCGACCTGCGCTATGCAATGATTCCCTCCGACTTCTTTGACTATTCTGTCAGTTGGATTAGATGTTTTCCTCAAGCTGAATGCCCTCAATGCACAAGGCAATTGGGGGTTAGCATTAAGCAGAGATGAAAACATGTCCAAAACAAAGCCCAATACACCAATAACCATGTATGCGCGAGCTTTGTTTTTACTTTACGTAGATCATTTAGCGCCCAAAACAGAACAGAGAACTACTTAGTCAGTGCCACGTCTCAGTGTTGTGATTGGGTGACTGGTCTTTACTGACCTGAATATATCATCAAAAATCTAATTTCCCTAAAGTAGCGACACACTTTTCCTAAACAGTCTGAATCGTCTCGAAGGAGACTGGGGAATGTCCTGTTCGTTCCAAGGCACTGGGCTCTCACTCCTGCGCGTAGTACTGGCATCGCAGCCCCTTTCGATGGTATGGTAACCGCGACCAACGCCTTGTAATAATTCCCTCCGAGTCCTTGGACTATTCTAGTTGGAAAGTCTCGAAATAGTGGATTAGATTGTTTTCCTCAAGCTGAACGCTCTCAATGCACAAGGCGAATTGGGGAGGTTAGCATTAAGCAGAGATAAAAACATGTCCAAAGCAAAGCGCCAATACCCAGCCAATAGACTCATCGTGAAATTTGGCAGCGCTGTCGCAGCCCCTCTGATCGTACGTTTGTGTGGAGCACGGGCGTCTCCAGACCAGCTGTGGCAGCCACGTTGATCGGACATTTGCGCGACGCACAGGTGCCGCGCTACCAACTCCCAGGGGTCAATCACCTATTCCCCTCCCCTCCCCAGATCAGCCAGTGCGTGACCATGTGCAGCACGCGCCACGCGACGACCAGAAAGAACTGGAAGAACAGAAAGAACACAAAAACGAAAATAAAAAGAACTCTGTTACAGTGTACAGTATGCTTGGTAGGTCCATTGTCCTATTGTCTTTAAAACACACCGCTGTCAGGACTACTAAAATCCTGCAACCATATCGAGTGTCTCTGTACAGTTCTGAGGCCGTTCATGTTCTCACACCACGACCAGCATCAATGCGGAGGCATGCTCTTCCCCCACGTCTGGGCCTTTGCCGCATGTGACGAGACCGTTAAAATCATCCAAGGTCAAATAGTCCCAATTAGATTGTTGAAACTGACCAAGGCGAAACCGACCGGTGTCAGCGCAGTTTTGGATTCGCACCACAAATTCCCCCGGGCGGCCTTTCTCAGAAATGGTTCTTTGCACTCAGGGGCTGGTCAGTGTACCACCTTCAAAGTCAAGCCTCAGTCGGTAAGCACCTTATTTCTTATGACTTCCATTTGCGGTTATCAAGGTGAATCCCGGAGCAAACTTTCCAGACGCTCCCGGGAAGCGATATAGCGATATATGCACGGAGGCGGCACGGCAAAGAACAACTGCTCACGAGGAAGGAGCACGCCCCCCCCCCACCCCTGGGGCCTCTGGGAGTGCCGAGGAGCGACTTCGTGGATTTATGACTAGAAGATGCACCAAATAGAACGATTTCGAAGGCAAATACGGTGACATACGTAGTTCCTGTCATACTGCTAGCAAATAAATGCTAAATGGTTTCTTTTAGCAGCACAAAACGCACACAATTTGAATGCAAGGTTTTTGGCACCCATAAATTCAGAAAACCGCTGCATTTTTCCCAGATTCCCAGCAATTCCGCAGTCACGTGATCTCGCAAATATGAAATAAATTCAACAGACTGCAGGTGATCGCCCTGCGAGCCGCTCGTGCAGCACTCCCGCTGAGAGTACCGGGCGTCCGCTTTGTTCTCGCCGGACCGGCCGGCCGCCGCCGCCGCCGCCGCCGCCCGGGGCCTGGGGCGACGCGCGAGCCACGGCAGCGGCGGCGGCGGCGGCGGCGGCGCGAGCTCCGTCGGCACGGTGCGGGCGGCCGGCGGCGGGCGAGGTTGCTGACCCCGCGGGCAGCGCCGCCGGCGGACTGGACGGGGGAGGGGGAGGGGAGGATGTCGGAGGAGCGCCGGATACCACAGCAGGAAAGACGAGGCGGCGATTTTCCTGGTCAGATGACCGGTCTCGGTTCACTCGGCTCCTCTCGCGAGTGCGGAGCGGCGTCCGAACGGTGGGTGTAGAGGCGTCGGCTTACCTTTCTCGGGCGGGCGCGACGACTCGTCGGGGGTCTTGCGGGGCTTGTGGACGCCGCCGTCCGGGGCGCTTGTCGCCGGGCGGTCTCTCCTCTGCGCCGGCTTGTCCGCTAAGCTGTCGCTGTACGGCCGGAACAGGGCCGGCTGCGGCGCGCTTTTCACCGCGTCATCACGCACAGCCGAGCTGCCCTCGCCGGCGGGAAAATTGCGCACTCGCGAGCCGACGGTCGTCGGCGTCGGCGGGCACCGGTCGGCGGCGGTCACGCGACCGGATTCACTGCGAGTTTCGGCGTCTTTCGCGGCGGCGGCTCGCACCAGCACACCAGCGGCTTTCTCGGCTTCGACTGCGGCGGCGGCGGTCGGCGACTCGGCGCCGGCAGCCTGGCTCCGCCCTCCGCCGCCCGGCTCGGCCGCCGATTGGCCGCCGCCCGGCGGGGGCGGCGCGTACGGGCTGGCCGGACTGACTGTGAGCAGGCGGCCGGGCGAGCAGTCTGAAACGTGAGCGGCGCGGCTGTAATCGTTCGTCCGTGTAGAATTATACAACCGACGTCCAGCGCCGACATAAAAACACCATGGCTCCGCGCCGGGCACAGACCAGTCAGTGTGCCGCACTGACAACGCGCGAGGCCCGGCGAGCGGCCAGCGCCCACGCCTCCTGCATCCAATACTAATTATGCGACTTTAATTACCGGTCGTCAAGAGCGGACGAGCGCGTGCGCCGGCAAAAACTCGGCTCTGCTCGCTGCTGGCGCATCATGGCACTTCGGGCCCTGACATACGAGGTCCTGCCACGCCTGGTCGCAGCGACAGACATGGGCCGCACCACCTCTGCTGAAGGGGATCTTCAAGATTTTGTGAAAGTTAACACACTGCGCTGTGGGCGTTCGTGCACGGGTGTTGATTTACGAAAATTATTGGGGGGGGGGCACAGTACATGAAGGCGATGGGTGGGCTCAAATGGATTGGAGACATATTCCATGTAGGATCCCATGCTAAAAGCTTAAATTATTGGGGGCAAAAACAATAGTGAGGGGGCACTCTTCTATGAAAAACATATAAAGCAATACCCATGTGTTCGTGGAAAGAACGCGCCTATATCAGAAGCGTCGCATCTCTCTCATGATTTCATTTCCACAAAATGCACCAAATTGAGGCCATGATTATTTGACAGAACGGGTGGATTGGGGGAGGGGGCCCCAGATCACATCAGGTTTGGTGCCATAATCACGTAGGAATGCGGAATATGCTAATTAGTGATTTTTTTCAGCATTAGAAAATAAAGAAGAGTCCACTCACTGAAGCTAGCCAGAGGGTGAGATAGTTAATGATTACGAGTCGTTAGGAAGTAAGCTGACTAAATACCGATATTAGTAAAAACAACTATTTTACTAATACCTGGTGAGAGATCTATGCAGGAAAAAAACGGGCGTATATATATATATATATATATATATATATATATATATATATATATATATATATATATATATATATATATATATATATATATATATATATATAATATATATATATATATATATATATATATATATATATATATATATATATATATATATATATATATATACACATATATATATATATATATAAACGGGAAAAGAGAGCATTGTGTCAGCCAATACGGAAAAGGAAAAAAACAGAGTGTGCAATCATTGGAGAACAAAAATACGAGAATGCTAAACAAAATATTAAAATAAAGATAAATTAAATGAGACCGATACGGTAACCCGTTCTCAAAACGACGCAAAATAAAGCAATTGATGGGAATCCTGGACTCTGAGACCCGTGTTCGTTGCACCACGTGAGTGCTCAATGCACACTTTAGCTTAAAATACAAGCGATTTGTCACAGCCAAAATTAAATGAACAGGAATATCACCGCAATTTCGACGTGGCAGGGGCAGAATCGATGCTACCGTAAAAATGTGGATTTGTAATATGCACCAATCTTCAATGAAATTATTGAAGGCAAAATATGAATGAAATGTCAGCTGTGTATTGGAAATAAGAAAGCCAAAGAAATATGATATACTTTCGGCGTAATGTATATGGCATGAGCCATGATGCCATATGCAGATCGAACTTCATCTGCAAATGATCTGAGCCTAAACACTTACCAGACTATTCTTTTCAATTTTCAAATATAAAACTCGATTTGCAAGTTCCAAAACTTGACTGCGACTTGTTACTGGTCACACCTTTCTTCCGTCACTCAAGGTGACAGCTGGCAACTGTGTGAAAGCCCTGACACTTGAATACTATTTACCCCTCTATTTGTCTTCATTTACGCGTCACAAACTCTTCACGGGAAAATTTTGCTAGTACTATTTACTTCTCTATTTATCTTCATTAATGTGCTGCAAACTCTTCACCGCGCAATTTTTCCAGACAAGCGGAGCCGGAGGAACTTCCAGGTAAGTGCGCGCGTTCACCGTACGTACAAATGGCAGGGCATGGAGGTGACACCATCGGGAGCAGTTTTGGTCTACTTTATGGTTAAGAACAAATCCGTATTCGTACTTCAGAGTATACATTTTTGCTTACAAATTCAGCATGCATTACCACAAAAAAAACGAGTTTCACTGGACACTCATGAAAACCAGCGATCTCACCGCATGCAAAAAAAAAACGCACTCCATATTAATACACGATGATTTACTCAAATACTTTGGCGAATCCAGGAACTGACCCAAGACACTGGGAGACCCAGTCACTGACCAATACACTGGAGAGACCCAGTCACTGACCAATACACTGGAGGACCCAGTCACTGACCAAGACACTGGAGGACCCAGTCACTGACCAAGACACTGGAGGACCCAGTCACTGACCAAGACACTGGAGGACCCAGTCACTGACCAAGACACTGGAGGACCCAGTCCCTGACCAAGACACTGGAGGACCCAGTCCCTGACCATTACACTGAGGACCCAGTCACTGACCATTACACTGGAGGACCCAGTCACTGACCATTACACTGGAGGACCCAGTCACTGACCAAGACACTGGAGGACCCAGTCACTGACCAAGACACTGGAGGACCCAGTCACTGACCAATACACTGGAGGACCCAGTCCCTGACCAAGACACTAGAGGACCCAGTCACTGACCAAGACACTAGAGGACCCAATCACTGACCAATACACTGGAGGACCCAGTTCCTGACCAAGACACTGAAGGACCCAGTCACTGACCAAGACACTGGAGGACCCAGTCACTGACCAAGACACTGGAGGACCCAGTCACTGACCAGGACACTGGAGGACCCAGTCCCTGACCAAGACACTGGAGGACCCAGTCAATGACCAAGACACTGGCGAATTCAGGGTAAGCGCAAATTATAATTGCTCCCCAAGCATTTGTGTCTGGGCACATTTGCACAATTCCGATCAACCTTAGAGCGAGGGCAAGACTATCCCAACTAATATTGGACCGTAAGGAACAAAAAGGCAGTGGACGTTTAATGAAGGCAGTACCTTGAAAATTACGTCGTGTGGGCTTACGACTGGTGGCTATGGCCTGCATATCCTCCTCATAAAGTGATTCTCTCTCCTCCACTTGACTGAATGTATACCCCGAATTCAGGTACCTGCCTGACCAGGGTACTGGCAGCTCTCAAAGAAGCTCAGGGGTGGATACAGAGAGGCACTGGGTGCATGTTCCCACACCCCATGGAAAGTGGCTGCCCCCTCGGCAAGGAAAAGGTGCCCCTCCGGGAAGGCATCCCCACCCCCGCCGAGTGAATTCTTCAGATAGAGTCCCCCGGAGAGGACTTGGCGCCCCTTGGGAGGACAAGGGGCCCTCCTGACAGGAAAAAGCTTCAGTGCTCGAGTACGCATATACTCCCTCCCTGCGATCAACGGATATCCGGCCGAAGGCGAACCTCCATCTACTTGCGCGATGGCGCCCCTTCGAATAAATGGCGCCCCCACCCCCCACGAGACAAGTGTTGCCCCATGACAATCCCTGGGGCCGCCCATGGAGCTGCTGGAGGTTGAGGCGGCTGTCTAATGGGGAGGGGGCCGTCTCAGCCTAGGGAGTCACAAGGGAGGTCAATGTTGCATGAGGGGCATGTGTGAATGTTGCAAGTGCTGGCGACCGACAGCTTTCAATGGGAAAATGAGAGATGGCGGACCTGGTCAGGGAGCATTTCCGCAACATACCTCGCCCCCCCCCCCTGTGTTTGCCATACTGTCTACCGATATCGGACCATTTGACCCAAGGGTTGCGGTACAAAACGGGACAAACGACGTCAGAGAAACTCCGACAATTTCTCCCTTTTACGCATAAGCAATCCCAGCACCACTTCAAGACCCGGTACTCATGCTCGCACGAAGCTCAACAAACATGAGCCAGAAGCAGACGTGCTATTCCGCAAAAAGCGAAAGCTGTGGGCGCATAATGCACATATTCACTTCAGTAGCATCGCCTCAACACACCTGTGACGTTGGACACTGTCTACCACAAGGCGAAAATAATGCTTTTTCGTGAGGTGTGAGATATCGAAACGACCACAGTAGCGACTAGTCGAAAATTTGTCATGGAATTAGCTGTGCGGATTAAAAAAAATGCTTTTGATGCCTCACTGAAATTTGAAAAGATCATGGTGTAGGCACTTCAAGCTGATGAAAAAGTGTAGGCTTTCACCTCAGGCAGCAGGCATGTCGATATTTCTTGGAGAAAGATGTATGTTGAGCGTTCAGGAAGTGGTATATTCCACCTTATTTCACGAATAATTTATCACTGGTCTACCACCACGGGTGAGACCTTGGGCCCGAACTCCCGCGTACATAAACAAAAGGCCGTCTGACCGACTCGACCACACGCCACGCTTTTGAAACTTGACAACACTTTCGTCGCAACGATCCGAGTTCAAATTCCTGCACACAGGGTTAGTCTGAGCCTATTATTTTCCGTTTTGGACATCTTTTAGCACAATCCCTTCTTTGGAGTAAGTCAAGAATCAAAAGATCAAAGAAGGGGAATTATAATCAGAGAAAAGGTTTCATGGTTTAACCAAATCGGTGTTGGTCCACCCAGCACCACCACGTGACCATCCAGCCGCCGGTCACGCGACTATGTCGTCATGTCACGCGACCTTTGCGCCCCGAGGCCGGGAGACTGCGTGGCCGGTGTCAGTCTGATGGAGGGAGCCGCGCTAAACGGTTGAATGCAACACAAACTGGAAGGAAAGGCTGTGAAATGAAACGAGCCATGGCACAGTGTGGCATCCATGAAAACTTACCGTGGCACAGTCTGGCATCCATGTAAACGGACCATGGCACAGTGTGGCATCCATACAAACTGACCATGGCACAGTGTGGCATCCATACAAACTGAACGTGGCACAGTGTGGCATCATGTGGCATCCATACAAACGACGTGGCACAGTGTAGATCCATACAAACGGAAAGACCGTACGCACATCCATACAAATGGCAAACGGACCGTGGCACAGTGTGGCATCGATGCAAATTGGACAATTCGACGAAGTCAATTGAAGCTGATATACGCACACCATACGGGAGGCAGATGAGCCTGCCGAAGGCAATGTTGCAGCCAATTTGGACTGCAGATGACTATTGTCCTCATGTGCATACCCAAAGTTCCCAATTGGGCGCCTCTGCCGAATATGGAGCACCAATTTCCGATTGGAATCGACTGTGCCGAATTGTCGAAAGAGGCTCCACTTGTTTCCGGACTGCCTGCACTTTGGTGCAAATTGGTGCAAACTGACGACGATCAGGCCCGCGCGCAAATTTCCCTCCGCGACACGGTGCCAGACCCAGTGCCTGAATCGGGGAAGCCCCACGGCCCGCCTCTTGTCCAAGCTTCGTCCAGAGTCGGCGATAACAGCCTCACACTGGTGATGATAACCTGCAGCCAGCAGCTGGGTTTGAACCCGGAGCCCAACTGGTGGAACACCACAGCGAGCCCCACGGGGACGGGTAGTCTAGGGGTAAGTTGCCCGTCTCACAATCGAAGGGTTGTGGGTTCGAGTCTCACCTGTCGCCACTCTTCGCCCGCGGCCAATCGGCGTGAGAGATTGGCGACGCTGCATGACTCAACGGTCGATATGCCGTAACCCAACCAACCAACCAACCACCCAACCAACCAATCAACCAGCCAACCAACCATCCAACCAACCACAGCAGCCGGACACCAGAATACCGACCGACCGACCTCCCCAATCCGATGGTGCATTCACCATCGCCCGGGAGCTTCGCACGGGAAAACGTCTCACGCCGCTCTAGCAGACGCACGCTGTCTTCCACACACTGCGGCGGGGAGGGGGACGGGAGGGGGAGGTGTCGGGGGGGGGGGTCACATGGACCGCGGTCCATGACGGCCGGACCACCGGCACGGCGCTATTCAGAGCCGTCTGCCGCCGCGCGCGGCCACTCAATGGCACCGCCGCATTTGCATAATTGTGCGCGGCCGGCCGTACATTATCTCGCCGCGCGAGTGTCAACCGGCCGGCCGGCCAACGGCCAGCGCGCGCGTCCAATGCGCCATTTGAGCCGGCCCTGGCTTCGTGCGCGCGCGCGGCGCGCCGCCGCGCACGAAGCCAGGGCCGCGGCCGCTGGGCGGGCGAAGTGCGAGTTGCAGCGACGCGAGGTTCGGAGTCGTCTGCGACGCGTCCGCCGATCGGGAGCGGGTATCTTGTTCATTGGTTGGTTCACGACACACTTTATGCACATTCACGGCTAATGGCGCCGCCCACACTGTTTCGCCGATGGGCCGCGGGATTGGGAAATGTCCTGAGTGGCGCTAGAGTCGAACCCGGACCTTTGGTACCCATAGCCCGACACCTTAACCACTCGGCCATCTCCGCCCCCGGGACCGGGTGTCATCGGCAGCCGCACGTTCGCCGGCTCGACGTCCACGACTCGCCCTGGGCGTCGGGCCTCCGCTTCGTTTCAGCTCGCGGGTGGGCAGTGGAGCCTCTCCGCAAGCGACGAGACTGTCCACCCTCCGAATGCCCTTCTGATTGTCGTGTATGCATGTATGTATGCATTTCCGTGTGTGCACCTATGCGCTATGTATGTATCGGCCCTTGACGCCACGTTCTTTGTTTGCCGGCGTCCGTCGTTCCTCTCTTGCTTCTTTGATATACCTGGATGCCACACGGCCGGATCAACGCAACCCTTTCCTTAACGCAACAAATCTCTAGCGGGTGGCACTCTGCCTCTGCTAAAGATGGAAAAAAGGCAGAAAAAGTCGCGACCACCGGGCAGCATCCGCCATACGCTCGGCCGTCGGGACTGTGTAGCACCGGCCACACGCTCGGCCGTCGGGACTGTGTAGCACCGGCCACACGCTCGGCCGTCGGGACTGTGTAGCACCGGCCACACGCTCGGCCGTCGGGACTGTGTAGCACCGGCCTCACGCTCGGCCGTCGGGACTGTGTAGCACCGGCCACACGCTCGGCCGTCGCGACTGTGTAGCACCGGCCTCACGCTCGGCCGTCGAGACTGTGTAGCACCGGCCACACGCCCGGCCGTCGGGACTGTGTAGCACCGGCCACACGCTCGGCCTCGTCGGCCGTCGGGACTGTGTAGCACCGGGCACACGCTCGGCCGTCGGGACTGTGAGCACCGGCCACACGCTCGGCCGTCGGGACTGTGTCACACGTTCGGCCGCCGCGGTAGCACGGCACACGTTCGGCCGGCTGTTCGGGACTGTGGGCCACGCCGTGATGACCCACGGCCGGCTGTTGGTGTGGGCCAGCCGTGATGACCCGACGGCCGGCTGTTGGTGTGGGCCAGCCGTGATGACCCGACGGCCGGCTGTTGGTGTGGGCCAGCCGTGATGACCCGACGGCCGGCTGTTGGTGTGGGCCAGCCGTGATGACCCGACGGCCATGTGGTGGGTGCGACATTCCGGCAGTCGGCGGGCGGCTGACCCTGGACGCGAGCACGTCGCTGGAGGCGGGCCAATCAATAGGAGTCAGCGAGACGTGATATCGGCATCACATGTTGGCTAATGGCGCAGGCACTATGTATAACGATCGACGCCGATGGAATATCCATGCTTATGGAAGTGTGCATGGCACAATTTGAGTCGCTCCCTCATAGACCACCCCTAGAAACAGCTTGTCGGCTACAGGGCACATACTACATTTTGTTTATTTAAGTGACGGTAAAATGACCAAGCCTGGCTTGTTCTTTAACGGACCTAAAGCCCGGTTCACACTACGGTCTTGTGACGCGTTCCGAGCGTTTATTCATCGTTTTTAGGCCGTTTCGTCAAACAAACGGCAATCGAACGTATTTCAGGCGCCCGTCAAAACTGCGTGTTACGAACGTTTAACGCGATCGGAGCGTCACACAGTGTGCACCGGGGCATGTCAAGACCGGGCAATGAACGTCAATCTGGCGTCCAAAAGATAGATATAGTTTATCATTTCAACGCCGATTCAGCGTTTAACGTTCTGTTGGCTTGGCTTGCCGGCTACAGGGCACACACTACATTTTGTTATTTAAGTGACGATACAATGACCGAGCCCGGCTTGTTCCTTAACGGACCTAAGGGACAACACAGTGCTGCTCCAACATGGTTTGTTCCTTAAGGGACGGCACAGTGACCAGCCGGTTCGTTCCTTAGTGGACAAACCGGGACGGTTTGTGGGACGGCAGTGGATAAACCGGGACGGGACGGTTTGTCCCTTAGTGGACGGTTTGTCCCTTAGTGGACAGGGGAAGGGGCACTCGTCCAGGGAATGAAGGGGAGGGGCACTCGTCCATGGGAAGGGGTACTCGCCCAGGGGAGGGGCGTTCATTCAGGTGAGTGGGCACTCGTCAATGGGAGAAGGCACTCGTCCAAGGAAGTGGGCACTCGTCCAGGGGAGGAGTCATTCGTCCAGGGGATGAAGGGAATTGGAAACTCGTCCAGGGGAGGGAGGACTCGTCCAGAGGGTGGAGTACTTGTCTAGTGGAGGAGCGCTCGTGCAGTGGAAGGGCACCCGTCCAGGGGAGTAGGCACTCGTCTAGGGGAGGGGGCATTCGTCCAGGGGTGCGGCACTTTCCTGGAAGGGCACAACTCTGACTGAAGAACCCTCGAGGGGTTCAGCTGGGCCTTGCCAATGCAGCGTCGTTGCTGATCAATGGGGAGTGGCGGCGTTTTCAGCCGGAGAAAGCATGTCCCCAGTGGACGTGTGTCTGGGCCCGTCGGTTGGTTATTGGTTTTACGACACGTCGACCGTCGAGTCACGTAGCGTCGCCAATCTCTCACGCCGACTGGTCGCGGGCGAAGAGTAGCGACAGGCGAGACTCGAACCCACAATCGTTCGATTGTGAGACGAGCAACTTACCCCCAGGCTACTCGTCCCTTGTCTAGTCAATGAGCTCGTTGGTTGGTTGGCTATTTGAGTTTAGGGCCGCGTCGACTGCAGCGGTCATCCAGCGCCCAGCCAATGGGCTCGTGACGTCATTCATTCGACCACGTGTTTCAGTGTGTGGACGACACACCAAGGGCAGAGTGCAAGCCTGGCTGGTGATGCCTTACCTTCATTAACTTCTGCAGCATGGTTTCGCCAGACGAACGTAATGGCAACAAGTGCGGCAGTGTAACTGTAGCAGCGTAACTGCAACTGTGTGACTGTGGCTGTGCAACTGTTGCAGTGTAACTGCAGCAGTGTAACTGCAGCAGTGTAACTGTGGCCGTGTACCTGGTTCAGTGCAACTATGACAGCGCAACTGTTGCGGTGCAACTGCAGCAGTGTAAATATTGCCGTGCAACTGTAACAGTGCAACTGCAGAAGCGTATCTATTGCAGTGTAAATGTAGCAGTGTAACCGTTGCAGTGTAACTGTTGCAGTGTAACTGTTGTAGTGTAACTGTTGTAGTGTAACTGTTGCAGTGTAACTGTTGCAGTGGATGCATTGCAAATGCAAACTGATATTATGTCCATGTTATTCCCTAGAAAGTTCATGAGGAAACCTTCGGAGAAAACGCGGGAAATGCGGGTTGGCACGGCCATATTGCGGTCAAATTTGACATCGCACAGATGAAAATGCACGTGTCGCACCCAACCTACACACACCGTGCTGTCGTCCAAAGATGATGATGAATTGGGGTTTAGGGGCGCGTCGACTGCCAGGGTCATTTTGCGTCAAATGACCTGTCCCAGAACTGTGCTGTCGTCAGACAAACAAAGAGAACAAACATACAACGGTATTCCGTATACAAATATGTAAACAGATCGATCGAAGTGGGGGACTGGACTGTGTCCAGTGGAAATTTCAGACGGCAAAGGAGCCATGACTGAAAGATGAACAGACTTTTGTGCACCTTTCTTCAGTTCTGGTTTCACTTCATCGACACAGTATCGGCGAAATTCATCTCTCACTCTGGTACCGTTAAAATGTCATGCACTTTCGGCAGGCGGTTCAGTTTCCACCGAAACCTGGCCCACTAACACCGGAGATATATAACATCAATACATATCCGCCCGAAAATTTACGAGAAAAAAACTGATAGCGCCCTGCAGACATCGAATCCTGCTTGCGCTCCAGCACCGTCGTCTTATCCATCGCGAACACGGTGACGTCATCACGTGATGGTGACGTCAT
>JAOTOL010001485.1:727500-805000 GCA_034440575.1 Imbricaverruca yamaguchii | reverse complement strand
ATTACCATGTGAGTGTCAGCCGCTGCCAGCGTAGTGTAAGCCATTACCTGTGTAGTGTAAGCCATTACCAGTGTAGTAGCATTACCTGCGTAGTGGAGTGACATTACCAGCGTATTGTAAGCCGTTACCAGCGTAGTGTAAGCCGTTACCAGCGTAGTGTAAGCCGTTACCCGTGTAGTGTAAGCCATTACCAGTGTAGTATAAGCCATTACCTGCGTAGTGTAAGCCGTTACCAGCGTAGTGTAAGCCATTACCAGCGTAGTACAAGCCGTTACCTGCGTAGTGTAAGCCATTACCAGTGTAGTGTAAGCCGTTACCAGCGTAGTGTAAGCCATTACGAGCGGAGTGACATTACCAGTGTAGTGACATTACCAGTGTAGTGTAAGCCAGTACCTGCGTAGTGTAAGCCATTACGAGTGGAGTGACATTACCAGCGTAGTAAGCCATTACCAGTGTAGTGACATTACCAGGATAGTGCAGACCGTTGCCAGTGCAGTGTCAGAGGTCGTCAGCGGCGCCAGCCGGGCCTACCTTGTGTGGTGTGCGCCGGCGGCGGCTGACCCGGCGATGACGGGCCCAGCAGCGGTGTGCCACCTGGCGCCGACAGGCCGACCGACATCTCTGCCGACAGCGGGAGCGACGTCAGACACACGACCGACAGCTCTGCCGACAGCGGGAGCGACGTCAGACACATGACCGACAGGCCGACCGACAGCGAGAGCGACGTCAGACACATGACCGACAGGCCGACCGACAGCGAGAGCGACGTCAGACACACGACCGACAGGCCGACCGACAGCTCTGCGGACACGAGAGCACCAGACACTGACCGACAGCGAGAGCGACGTCAGACACACGACCGACAGGCCGACCGACAGCTCTTCCGACTGCGGGAGCGACGTCAGACACATGACCGACAGCTCTGCCGACAGCGGGAGCGACGTCAGACACACGACCGACAGCTCTGCCGACAGCGAGAGCGACGTCAGACACATGACCGACAGCTCTGCCGACAGCGGGAGCGACGTCAGACACATGACCGACAGCTCTGCCGACAGCGGGAGCGACATCAGACACATGACCGACAGCTCTGCCGACAGCGGGAGCGACGTCAGACACATGACCGACAGCTCTGCCGACAGCGGGAGCGACATCAGACACATGACCGACAGGTGACCTGACCTGGCCAGACTAATCTGACCCGTCTGATCAACTTTGGGCCACATCTGACCTGACCTGGTCTCCGTCTGATCGACTCTGCCCCGTAACCCACCAGACTTGGCCCACATGTAATCCAACATGGCCGGGTTCCGACCTGATCTGACACACATGCGACTTTACATGGCCGGGTGCTGATCTGGTCTGGCCCCATATCCGACCTGACTTGGTCCCCGTCTGACCGATTCTGGCCCACATGTGATCTGACCTGGAACACTTCCAACCAGATCTGGCCGACGGCTTTCCAACCCTGGCTCGTATTCGACCAGATCTGGTGCACATGTGACCCGACATGGCGGGACCGAACAATTGCCAACACAGACCGATCCAGAAGAAGGGATCAAGGAGTAAAGATCTCTACCTCAGGCACCGGACACCTGCCATGACAGCCCGATCCAGAGGAAGGTATCGATTGGTGAAGATCCCCGTCCGAGGTAGTTTGAGACCGCGCTGCTGAACGCCATGCCGAAATCATCGGAGCACACACAGACATCTGACACAAAACTCTGATGCAATATTCCACGGCATCTATTTCTATATAACTAAACCCTTGGTTCACATTATCTAGGTGGTGGATTGGAGTTTAGGGGCGCGTCGACATGAAGGGTCACTTTGCGCCCATAACTAAACATTATCTAGGGCTCCACTAGGGTGAGGGGAAGCCTCACTGAACTGGGGAGGGGGAGAGCAAAGTAAGGAATCCAGCTTGGCTCTCGGTCTCTGTCGTGAGCAGACCGGACGTGAGCCAGTGTGTGTTTGACCAGCGAACCTATATGGTCTGATAATACCCATCTCAACCGTGAACTGAAGCATCCATGCATTATAATGTGTGAGCGATAATAGCCGTTATAATACGTGAGTTATGATACCCATCATAGTATGTGAGTTGCAATGCTCATCACAATACGAGAGATAGAATATCGGATATATATATATATATATATATATATATATATATATATATATATATAATATATAATACGTGAGTTATAATATCCACTTTAATATGTGAGTTATAATACCTATTATATTATGGGAAGTACAATACCCACTATAATACGTGAGTCATAATACTCATTGTAATACATGGGCCATGCAACCCATTATAATACGTGGTTCTGCCACATCAGTGTTGGACAAATAGACTGTGCACTCCATGGTGTTGTGTATCGCAGATGATCGGGAATGCCTAAGATGCATTCATTTTCAGACATTCAGGAAATGCATGTGTACCATGGAATCAGGGAAACATGCCGCGCTTAATGCTTGAGTGAGGCTTAACAATGTATAGAATGTAGCAGTTGTCCTCCGTTTTTTATGTACAGGAAACATAATTTGAATAATTAATTATCTTCAACTTCTGCACATCCTTCATTATTAGGAATATTCGTATTTATCCCCAAGTGTGAATTTCCTGGCTTACATGCATGCTCAGTTGCTGCTATTCGGGCATTTGACTGCATATGAATAACGAAAATCGAAAACCTGACGACGAGACGGGAAAAAGTATATAAAAAGTATTTTTTTTTTTTAAAGTGCGACTGAAAGCAACACAACTCTCCATTGTTTCACGCATGTGCGACACGAAGCCGTTCGTCCTCGCCGCGTCTTCGCTCCATCGCCAATCGCAGTCGGCTCGCTTACAGAGACAGGCGGTACATTTTTCCACCTCCGAACACTTCCCCGTGCAATGAGCGATTCACCGCAGAAGAACAGCGGTCGGCAATGAGGCACCTGAAGAGTGTGGCAGATCACACCAACGTCCGCATCAGTGCGGTTGGTTAGGTTATTGGTTTTACGACACAGCGACCGTTAAGTCATGTAGCGTCGCCAATCTCTCGCGCCGATTGGTCGCTGGCGAGGAGTAGCGACAGGTGAGACTCGAACCCACAACCTTTCGACTGTGAGACGAGCAACTTACCCCTAGACTACTCGTCCCCGGGAACACGCAGCGGAACGGCTAATGATCACACCAACGTCCGCATCAGTGCCGCACACGAGCAACCACAAGAAAGCGGCAAAGTCTGACGACCGATCACGGCCGAAAAAACCGCGGCGCCCGGCGGGAATCGATCCGGCGCGTCCGGCGCCGGCCGCCGGCCGCGTGAGAGCCGGCGCCGCCGCCCCGTCGGCGGGACATGCGCGCCGGTGTGCGCTCATCACGGCTGATGCCGCGAGCGGGCGCGGCC
This sequence comes from Imbricaverruca yamaguchii, assembly GCA_034440575.1. Classification (NCBI taxonomy): domain Eukaryota; kingdom Metazoa; phylum Arthropoda; class Thecostraca; family Neoverrucidae; genus Imbricaverruca; species Imbricaverruca yamaguchii. The sequence continues at coordinate 801,593 of JAOTOL010001485.1, read as the reverse complement.
GGCCGGCGCCCGGGATAGACGTCCCGGACGACTGTAGTCCTCTACACTACCCCGGCCGCGGTCCGACGTCCGAGACAGCCCGACTGTAGTCTTCCATTCCCCCACCCCCACCCGGCCGTGGCGCGTATAGACGTCACAGACGACCCGACCGTAGTCCCCCATCCCGGCGTGGCGAGAGACGCCCCTCCATCCCACCCCGGCCGCGGACCGACGTCCCAGATCGCACGACTGTCGCCCTCCATCCCACTCCAGCCGTGGCGCCGGGCCGACGTCCCAGACCGTCCGACTGCAGCCCCACATCCCACCCCGGCCGCCGCGAGCAACAGACGTCCCCGACTGCCCGACCGCCGCTCCGTCAACAGACGGCGTCGCCACTGCCACCTGGCGCAGCGCCGCCCAACTACTGGTCGGCGCGCGCTGCGTCCGCCTCCGACTCGCGCTCAGATCAGTGCCGATCGGCTCGCTAAAAATCCGTTCAGACAGACTGCAGCGGCCCAAAGGAGGCTGCAGGACCGGGGATAAACGAGCGGCCGGCCCCTCTGGCACGTGAGTGTCACATGATTCATTTGTATGGCATATTTCCAGTTTACTAGCCTCATCGGACGCTTCAGATCGGAAGCGATCAGGGGCGGATCCAAATTTTTCATCTGGAGGGCGGGCACTCGTCTGGATAACCGCCACTGATTGGGAACAGCTCGAGCGGCTGCACTCGAGTGTCCCCCGGACGGGCGTCTTCTCCACCCAGCGCGCCTTCGGCTGCTGAGTTCACGGAAGCGCACCTGAGCGTCCACAGAATGGGGGCGGCGGTGTCATCTCTCTTCGTCGATCGGAGGGATCCCGTCTCCCACTCTGGGGGGGGGCTTTTGTCGGTCGGAGGGGCGCCGCCTGTACGTAGATAGTAGATCGGGACAAGGACATGGGGCGGGGCTGTTTTGAGGGAGACATGCGCCCTACCGCAAGCACAAACATCGAGAGAGCTCATGAGCTATGCCAATGATTCTACATTTGGCTGCATGCGGATGAGCGTTGCACAAGGACCATCGCCGAACACCTGGTTCCCGAAGCATTTTTTCGTGACTGAGGGGGCCGCGGTAGCTCAGTTGGTAGAGCGTCGAGCTCTTGATCGCAAGATTGTGGGTTCGAATTTCACAACCGAAGGCATCACCGAGTCCACCCGCGACCAGTCGGCGTGAGAGGTTGACGACGCTATATGACCTAAAGGTTGAATGCGTCACAAAAGAACCCAAGGTTCTTCTTCTTCTTCTACTTGGTCGTGACGAACGTATGCATAAGATTTATGCTAGGGTATTGCAGGAAGCCGGAAAGGAACTGGCATTACCACTTAGTATAATATTTTGTAGATCTGTTTCACAAAATGAAATTCCAACAGATTGGAAAAGGGCAAATGTAGTTCCTATTTTGAAGAAAGGACAACGATGGAAAGTTGAAAACTATAGGCCAGTAAGTCACACATCTCTAATCTGCAAGGTACTCGAATCAATTATCAAGGATTGAATAGTTAGTTATCTGGAAGGAAACAGATTGATTCAAGATACTCAACATGGGTTTAGGAAAGGGGCGATCATGTCTCGCAAATCTCTTGGACTTTTTTAACTTCGCCACATAACAATTTGATCAGGGAAATCTGGTTGATGTAGCATATCTTGACTTTAGTAAGGCCTTTGACAAGGTACCCCATACACGTTTAATGATACAGCTTCAGTCCCATGGTATTGCAGGTAGCATCTTAAAATGGATAGAATTGTGGCTTTCAGATAGACAACAAAGAGTGATGCTAAATGGTACAAAGTCATCATGGCAAAATGTTCTTAGTGTAGTCCCCCAGGGGTCAGTACTGGGGCCACTACTGTTCATTATATTTGTAAATAACATTGAAAGTGGCCTAAGCAGTAAGGTTTTGAAATTTGCGGATGATTTGAAAGTCTTTAGGGAAATAACAGGTCAAAATGGGCATATCTCGCTGTAAAAAGACTTAGACGAACTTGTGAAGTGGTCTGAAAAATGGCAAATTAAATTAAATTTTCATAAGTGCAAAATCATGCATATGGGTAAGCAGCATATGAAGGCTCCATACTTCATGGGTGCCCAAGTGCTATCAGTAACTCAACAGGAGAAGGATTTAGGTGTTATTCTAAACACAAAATTGGGGCCATCAGAACAGACCAAGGAAGCCAGGAAGAAGGCACTGAGAATGCCTGGGGAAATAAATAGGAATGTATGATATAGAAGTGAGGAAGTAAGTCATCAGGAAGCTTTACTGTGCATGTCAGGCCACATTTGGAATACTGCATCCAAGCTTGGTCTCCTAGCTATGAAAAAGATTGTTGGCTTTTAGAGAGAGTACAAAAGAGGGCTACAAAAATGTTTAATGGTGTAAGCAACCTGGTATATGAGAAAAGATTGAAGAAATTGAATATGTTTTCACTTAGATATAGAAGGCTGAGGGGAGATCTCATCGAGGTCTTTAAATTTGTACATGGTCTGGAGAGGGGATGTCTTGGGGAAATGCTTGAAATTAACATAAATATGCAATTAGAGGTCATCAATTCAAAATTAAAGTTAACCATAGCAGAACAAGGTTGAGACAGTCTTTCTTCACCAGCACGGTAGTAGAACACTGGAACCAGCTGCCAGAAACTATTGTAAATAGCAGCACATTGAACGTCTTTAAAAGCAGCATAGACAATCATTATAAGAATAGAGGGCTTGCTTTTCATTATTACAGGGAGAGCTGATCGACGGATTTGGTGGGCAACTGGTTGAGTGTACACAGTGCAACCAAGCCACCAAGAAGGGCCCTTGTGGCTTATAGTTGCACTTATCTTTTATGTCTTTATATCTTGAAGAGGGTGCATGGAAGGAAAAACTTCATCCCAAGTGATTTCAGTTTCTATCGTAAATTTTCCAACAACCATCTCAAGATTACGTCTGATCCCTTCACCCATCGATCATCTTCATATACATGAGGAAACTGCCCTTCTCAGACGCCAAAATTACCATTAAATGTGGGCCGACGGCAGAACAGCACCGACTTACACTGGGTTTGGTGTTCCCACTGCACTACTACTGCTTATTCCCATATTCCCACATACCTTGGCCCAGTGTCCTAAAGTTACTTCAACATTTACTGTGTGGATGAAGGGAGAAGTTGCTTGGGAATAGTGAAAGATTGGAAGAAAATAAAGGATTACCACTTAAGGATTAAATGCGGAATGCCTTTCGCTTCAGGCACATGCATTTTACGTTATTTAGCAGTTGTGTGCATGACTGCGCATACATCATGTGGCAAAATGGTAAAAACCGAAGACGAGGATGAAATACCACAACTCCATTAACTGTATTTACCTGGCCACATCAAAACAGCAGGCTGGGTGTGCACTGCACACTGTGCAGGTGAACCCACGTTTTTCGAATTAGATCAGACATAGCTCACACACTAGCATACAACACATTTTCGACTGCCGAACAATTTCATCAACTTGAGGGGTATGATACCACTGACATCTAATCACATCGTATTAGCATTAGCACCGACATCGTACTAGCGCTTACGGCGAGGGCTTATACGATGCTGATAGCAAATGCAACATGATATTTCTGTGTTGAGACTGTAGCTGAGCTAGCAACATGTATAATTCATAGCTAGATGAGATTCCCATCTGAATTTGATACCCTCGAACTATCCTGAACAAACAAAGCCCATTACCGCTGACATAAAAAACGTATTCCCGCATGCACCAAGAGCATCGGATTGCACGATGTGTCTCGGGTCGCATCCTGATTGGCTGCCGGACGTGACGTCACTGTGATGTCACCGAACACCAGTCATGGCTGCTCGGTCTCGCCCCACCCCTCGATCGCTGCTGATGAAGCATCCAAGGGCGCGAAATGGTCAAATCCGGCCGATGCACCGAAATAACCAACAAACCTTGTTTGTTGGTTTGTTGGTTTGTTCAAGTGTTCTTTTATTGTAATTATTGTAATTGCAATTGCAATTGTAATTGTAATTGTAATTGTTATTGTAATTGTAGTTTAGGGACGCATGGACTGCATAGGCCACATAGGCCCTCAAGCGTTCGACGCCGAACATCTCTCTGTGGGAGGGCCTGCTCCGACGAACATGATTTGTGCGGTCAAACGGTCATAAATGTGCTCTTGGGAATCCAAAGGCATTACTCACGTTCCCATGAAGCTACCAGGCCAGGCCCTCAGGGGTGCCGGACGAGCTGCCAGGCCAGGCCCTCAGGGGTGCCGGAGAAGCTCCCAGGCCAGGCCCTCAGGGGTGCCGGACGAGCTGCCAGGCCAGGCCCTCAGGGGTGCCGGACGAGCTACCAGGCCAGGCCCTCAGGGGTGCCGGACGAGCTGCCAGGCCAGGCCCCAGGGGTGCCGGACGAGCTACCCGGCCAGGCCCTCAGGGTGCCGGACAGGCCCCCAGGGGTGCCGGACGAGCTACCAGGCCAGGCCCTCAGGGGTGCCGGACGAGCTACCAGGCCAGGCCCTCAGGGGTGCCGGACGAGCTACCAGGCCAGGCCCTCAGGGGTGCCGGACGAGCTGCCAGGCCAGGCCCTCAGGGGTGCCGGACGAGCTGCCAGGCCAGGCCCTCAGGGGTGCCGGACGAGCTACCAGGCCAGGCCCTCAGGGGTGCCGGACGAGCTACCAGGCCAGGCCCTCAGGGGTGCCGGACGAGCTACCAGGCCAGGCCCTCAGGGGTGCCGGACGAGCTACCCCAGGCCCCCCAGGGTGCCGGACGAGCTGCCAGGCCAGGCCCTCAGGGGTGCCGGACGAGCTACCAGGCCAGGCCCTCAGGGGTGCCGGACGAGCTACCAGGCCAGGCCCTCAGGGGTGCCGGACGAGCTACCAGGCCAGGCCCTCAGGGGTGCCGGACGAGCTACCAGGCCAGGCCCTCAGGGGTGCCGGACGAGCTACCAGGCCAGGCCCTCAGGGGTGCCGGACGAGCTACCAGGCCAGACCCTCAGGGGTGCCGGACGAGCTACCAGGCCAGGCCCTCAGGGGTGCCGGACGAGCTACCAGGCCAGGCCCTCAGGGGTGCCGGACGAGCTACCAGGCCAGGCCCTCAGGGGTGCCGGACGAGCTACCAGGCCAGGCCCTCAGGGGTGCCGGACGAGCTGCCAGGCCAGGCCCTCAGGGGTGCCGGACGAGCTACCAGGCCAGGCCCTCAGGGGTGCCGGACGAGCTACCAGGCCAGGCCCTCAGGGGTGCCGGACGAGCTACCAGGCCAGGCCCTCAGGGGTGCCGGACGAGCTACCAGGCCAGGCCCTCAGGGGTGCCGGACGAGCTACCAGGCCAGGCCCTCAGGGGTGCCGGACGAGCTACCAGGCCAGGCCCTCAGGGGTGCCGGACGAGCGCCAGCATGAGGTTGGCTACATGGCTCACGGGTTGCAGGCTCTGCCATCGGGGACCACAGCCGGAACAGCACGTCGGCCCACTGCCACCAAGCTCTCCTAGTAGCTTCGAAGACAAACAGATATTGCGCCCAATTTGGGCGGAAGAACAGCTATTCAGAAAAAATGCAACCAATTATGGCGTGGTGCGTTGCAATTTGAGACTGTGCGCCATACTTGGCAGAGGAGCACAATTTCGGCCGCAGCGTTACTAAAGTCGGCATAAACGGCTCGAAAAGTAATCCGCTTCGGTCGAAGATGGTTCCACTCCCGCCGAAATCTGGCTCATCCGACATATCGTGCGCACGTATTTCATAACTGGGCGCATGACCATGCCGAACTGTTGCGAAATGGCATAGGTTTTGACGGTGTGTCATGGTCCTTCTGTACGACAGCTCTTGTACTCCGCTTACGCCGCACGATTACTCAGCGGCAGCATCTCCCTATACCACTGTATCTCTATATCTCTCTATTTTTATATCTCTCTCTCACCCTCGCTATATTTCTCTCCCACCCTCTCTTTTCTTCGCCAAATAAAATGGTGCAGTGGCATAGTGGACAGCGGCTGCATCGGTCACAGATGAGTCAAATGGCGAAGAATGGGTCCGAACTTAGTTGCGGTCATGCAAAGATCGGGTATCAGATACAAATTAAAAATAGGAAGTTAGTTAGTTTTTATGGCTTTAGAGCGCATCGGTTGAAAATACGAGGATAACGGTATTGCTGTCCTTATAAATCAAAGATGTTACAATAAATACATTTATGCGTCATGAAGAAGGGAATAAAACTTAAAATAATACAAATGACACACTTGCTCAAATACTCCAGTTCAATCCGTTTAGTTTTGTATTTGGTTCGAAGGATTTTCCTCAGCTGCAGCTAAATTTTTAACCGATCTTCATCAGCGTTTGAGTTGTACAAAAGAAGGGTATATTTTTTCGTTTAGACATATTGTGTCCATACCCAGAACGACGCGCTATGCTCTCACCAACATGGTAATTTCTTTTACTTCAGGGCTATTTTTCATGCCTAGATACTCTTTTGAAAACAGCCCTTAACACCTAACGGTCTACGGCAACTGGCAAGACAATTCCAGGACTGGCCGATACTCCCCGCTGTCATGTACGCAGGACAGCGGCGGCGATCGGCGACGCGGTGGGAGGCAGACTATCGGGAGCGCGCCGATCGCCTCCTGATTGGTCAGCCGCCGTGACGTCACATGCGTGAGTCATGATGGCGCTATGCGGTGGCTGATCGAGTTCGCAGCCCGGCGTCGTCCTTCGGCTCGGCAGAGGACGCGGGGGATGAAACTGGAGGTTGCCAGTTTTCGGCGGCCCGATGACTAATTTCGGCGGCTCGCTAAAGATCCGTCCCAGGCAGGGACAGACCTTTCACGACGTTAGGAGGGCTAACAATTTTTTTTAATCGAACGAAATCAGCACCTTGGACGAGCTCAACCATCGAGTCACATGCTAAACCTGTGATTATTGGAACGACGTAATTTAACATTGGAACATGGGCGTAGGACAGGAGCGGCCCAAAAAAAGGGAAAACCTGTTTTGAGCAAATTACTTCCAGTGAACGCCATAGATTTAATGGCTAAAGTCGGAGAACATTGTGATAGATGGACATTTCCCTGGTCACGGGCGTCGAATTTTCAAAATTATTGGTGTGTGTGCGGGGGGCGGGGCATAATGCATGAATGCAATGCTTATATCTTATCCACACCACTCACTATGCGCTCATTCCAGTCCTTCTGCATTGCTCACCAGTCACCAGTCACCTGTCATTTGGGGCGGGGATGGCTGTGTGGTTAAGGTGTTGGGCTCTGGGTACCAAAGGTCCCGGATTCGACACTATCGCCGCTCAGGACATTTCCCAATCCCGTGGCCCACGGGCGAAACAGTGTGGGCGGCGCCATTAGCCGTGAATGTGCACAAAGTGCGTCGTGAACCACCCAATAAACAAACAAACAAGAGCCGACATCGTGTCGAGTCAAACAAACAAACAAATCATTTGTGACCTTTCATCTGTCATCAGCCACCCGTCACCTGTCACCTGTCATCTGTCACCGGTCATCAGGCACCTGTATCCTGCCACCAGCAAGTCGGACCGTCCCAGAGCCGTCGCCACTCCCCTCCATGTGATGGGAAAATCTGGGGTAGTCTCAAGGGAGGGCGCACCCGAAAGTACAAGTGGCCCTACATAATTTGTTCAGGGTCAGCCATGCCGCTTGAAGTGAAGCGTTGAAAGCAACTTTGCCACGAATATTTTCGTCCTGAATACAGGCACTGTCGGAGTGTCGGTGTCCATGGACGTTTGGATCTCCTTCCGCCGACAGTAGCGACGCAAATACTGTCGGTATCCAAGGACACTTTGACCTGCTTCTGCCGATAACCATGACGGACATGTTTACGATTCCGCCAACGTCACTGCCCTTCATTTCCAGGTCAACGGCGTACGGTCCGTGCGGTGATGCCGACAGCTGACAGAACAACACGACGGCCAGCAACGGCACCGACATGCATGCTGGGTCGGGCGGTTTCGAGGCCGGCGGTGTCGGAGCTGGTTGGAACTTGCAGCCGCGCCAACTTCCGCGCTGTCTATCAGGCGGTTTGCTCTGAGACTTCTCAAAGTTTGCGGCACGGTCGTGCGGTTGGTCGGACACGGCTCTGTGCCCCCGGCCGCCTGCAACGTCACGCGCTCGCCATATCAGCTGATCGATGCGCAACTTTGCGTACAAAATTCACAGCGTAATGCGACCTGGCGGCGAGACCTGAAGCCGGTTTCGAGTCATGGCGGTGATTAGGAGGGCTGCAAAATGCACGGAAGCGTAAATCCTACACAAACGGCCGCCCGGTGGCTGGCGAGACGTTGTTCCGCTCCGCAAACGCCGCGCTGTCCAGCAGTTTCGGCACTAATGAGCGTGGGAAATGGGCCGGCCCGGAGGACGAGTCCATCTGGGACGGCGAGGGGAGGCGGCTGGCAGGCGAAATCACGTCGCCGGTCGGCAACTGATGGCAAACTCTGACCCAGGTGACCTGAGGTCAGGACGTTTAGCCCGTCAGGCGGGCGACAAGTTGTAGATACTGACCCAGTTAGTTGGCTATTTGGGCTTTTGGGCGCATCGACTTCATCGATCATATAGCGCCCAAGGGCACTGGCTCAGGTGACCTGATGTCACGGTTGGGTAGACCAAAGCACAAGGACCGCCTCACGTGGCCAGGTGACGAAACGAGCTGCCTTACGACGGTGCCTGGGAATGACCATTCTTGCTTTTCACTTGAATTAAAACATTTTTTATTGGAGTTTAATCAAGGTATTGACCAGTAATGCTTTGGCCAACGTATGACTGTTTTCTCTTTTCGGACATGGAGAATCAAGGGTTGATCACAGAATCATAGTAGAGAATCATAGAAAACTTTGACCGGCATTGCTGTGGCGGTAATACACATAATATGAAACCTTCTTCGGCTTTCTACTGGATGACAGGGCAAACCCATCGCCGATACAGAACAATGGAATATCTGATTTGATACCCTAAGCTACGCTGCAGCCATACCACCAAGCATCTTCTGATAGGTAAACAAAAACGCATCACAAAAGAACCCGTTGGCGATATGAATTCCTGGATGCCGAGATCATCATTGAAGAAAACAGCCTGTGATACCGAACACCAGGGTATTTCCACGGGAAAAACAATTGCTCATAAATCACAACGTAACCCATCACTAGAATTGAAACCATAGTCTTCCATCGCATAATACGGCATCAGCGAACACAAGCATAGCATGTGGCACCCGAAAATGATCCTACAAGAAACGTCGGCAGGTAACCCGATATCTGTGATTTGATTTAGTGAGGTAACGTTGATTATGCGGATCCGGGAGGATTCAGAGTTCCACAGTCAACTTCATGATCCATTAACTACACCATTACACCATTTGTCGGATAATTAAGTAGAACTTCCTGCATGCCCCCGCCATCACCATTGGTCTGCCAGTGCCCAGAGTAGACTGTTTACAGACAAACAAGAGAAACAAGGGACGTAATGCCGTTTTTCTTTCCTTTTTAATTGGGTTTGACTCACGACGCACTTTACGCAATCGCTAATCGGCGCCGCCCACACGGTTTCGCCGGTGGGCCGCGCGGGATTTGGGAAATGTCTGAGCGGTGCGGGCGTCGAACCCGGGACCTTTGTGTCCACAGTCAGACACCATAGCCACTCGGTCACTCCCGCCCGCCGCTGCCCAGGGTTAGGTTAGGTTCGGTGGAGTCGAGTCCCTTCGACATAATTGAGGAAACGAAAGGCGGCGCAAATAACCTTCATGGTCCGGCACGCCTCTAAGAATCACCCCCCACCCCCACCCCTGGAGGGGACGAGTGACGAGGAACACACACAACTTGATCTAAAAAGGCTTCGACGACCTCCCTTTGGTTGCATGTCTACTTAATCGCCACATGCTCAATCCCTACATCATTACAATCCTTGCATCTCATATCGGTCCCGGCAGACCGACTACGTTCACAGATAATTACACGGAAAGCCAGTCATAAACAACGCCGACAACCGACACACTTATCACGATATGTAATTATCACCATTATCCAGATTTATATACCATTGATATTAAACCATAAATAAACGGCCCGTGGATTCGTCCAGACAGCCTTGGAAACATTGTGTCAACGTGTCTGTCCCGTAGAAAATGACAGAATGCAAAATATGCGACATAAAATAGTGCACAAAGTACAAAACAAACCGGACCGATTTCCCGCCGCGTTAGAACCGGTCCACGCTGGGCGCTAGACAGCACACGCTGTTGACGCGCCCTTCGGCCCAAATAACGGAACGGCAGAACCGCGTGACAGGCGCCGGCGCACTTGGCGGAGGAAAAACGGCGCACGTCTCCACAAGCACCGCGGATGACGTTCGTCGCTCCCAGCGCGATGGGCTGCGTGGTGAGAACGCCGCCATCTCTCGATTTTCGCCGTCGCACTGTTTGGCGTGTGGTCGAAGCCGATGGACGTGCTATGTTCCGTACCCAGCAGTAGGCTAAGCTTGTCGAGAGAGAGAGAGGGAGAGGGAGAGCGAGAGCAGGAGCGAGAGCAAGAGCGAGAGCGAGAGGAGCGAGACGGGAGCGAGAGCGAGAGGGAGAGAGGGAGAGGAGAGCGAGAGCGAGAGCGAGAGAGAGGGAAATGGAGAGAGATGGCGAGATGGAGAGAGCGAGGAGAGAGAGAGAGAGCGAGAGCGAGAGCGAGAGCGAGAGCGAGAGGAGCGAGAGCGAGAGCGAGAGCGAGAGAGCGAGGCGAGAGAGAGAGCGAGAGCGAGAGCGAGAGAGAGCGAGAGCGAGAGCGAGAGAGAGCGAGAGCGAGAGCGAGAGGGAGAGCGAGAGCGAGAGAGAGAGAGAGCGAGAGGGAGAGCGAGAGGGAGAGGGAGAGCGAGAGGGAGAGCGAGAGGGAGAGCGAGAGGGAGAGGGAGAGGGAGAGGGAGAGGGAGAGAGAGAAGAGAAAAAGAGAGAAAGAGCGAAAGAGAGAGAGAGAGAGAGAGAGAGAGAGAGAGAGAAATGGAGAGAGAGAGAGAGAGGGAGAGAGAGAGAGCGAGAGCGTGAAGCTGCTCCAGAATCACTCAGCACTCGTTGGCCGGCTGCGGTACTGCTGCTGCTCAGACAGCCGGAGAATCAATGCGGTAGCTGCACGTTGCGCGCCACCTCGTAATTGGAAGAAATTGGAAGAAATTGGACGACGTAATACCAATAGCAGTAGCAGCAGCTGCATTTTACAGCCGCTCATGGTAGAAACCTGCAGATATTCATTGCGATTTCTCTTCGGAAACGTGGTATGAGAAATGCATGAGTGCCAACGTGCGATGGAGTTACATTTCAGTCGTAGGAAGCGGGAAACGTTGCAGTGGATGAAAGCTGGAGGAAGTCTTCAAACCTCACTATATTTAGGAGCTCAAACACTTTTTGTGGTAACAAAAATGCACGCCCCAATAAGCGACCTCACTGCCGGTGGTTTCGTATGACTCACCTACCGTCTGACCTCTTGCTTCAGCTTCAAATCCCATCCTTCTATTGCTTGCTTTATGCCAGCCGTTAAGACGCTTGATCAGCCTTGCGAACGTTTCCATTCGCTCCGCAAACCATCAATGGTCAGGCCGAGCACATAAACCAATTCATATACCCCCTTCGCCCAGCACAAATTGTCTGCTTTCTCGGAAACAACGAGCAGTAGCTGGACGACCATTAGTCTCTTCACCGCCTCAGTTCCTCTGCATCCAAGTCTCGCCTGTCGCTACTCTTCGCCCGCGACCAATCGGCGTGAGAGATTGGCGACGCTGCATGACTCAACGGTCGATGCGTCGTAAAACCAATAACCAACCAGTTCCTCTGCGTGTGCAGCTCCGCGACGTAAAACAGCATCGCGGTTACATGCTCAGCCATTGCACCGGCTACACAAGCAGCCGGTAGCATAAGCAGCCGGTCTACGGACAACTGCATACAACATCCACCGCACCTCGACATACACCTTCAAACAAAACGCAATACCAGTAAATAAAAATATACCCGGCTGAGTATGCTGGGAGACGTGACGCAAATAGGGCAGCTACGTCTTCACGGGGCAGGTGCGGTGTGGCAGGTCACCGTGCTGAGGCCGTACTGAACGTGCTGCACAAACTCCTTGAAGAACCCTAGTTTCTCCCATAGGTCATATAGGTTTCCATTCTCTCCGCAAACCATCAATGGTCAGGCCGAGCACAGAAACCAATTCATATAGCTAGGTCATATAGCGTCGCCAACCTCTCACGTCCCATGCGGAATTTACCGAGTCCACGGTCGCGGGTGGACTCGGTAAATTCCGTCGGTGGTGAGATTCGAACCCACAATCTTGCGATCAAGAGTTCGACGCCCTCCCAACTGAGCTACCGCGGCCCCTGCTGTATGTGAGGTGGCAGCTTGGTATCGGCGAAGCGTCGCTACTGGTGACCGTCACTTGAATCAGGCAAGGGTCTCGACAATTACACCGAGTACAGAAAAAATAAGGTGACGTGGGACCCGAGTCCTCTTACTAGTTAGCGTAGAAAACAGCACAGAAAAGAACGACGTCATGCACATATAAATCGCAACGATAGACCACTGGGTGGAATATATCAGACCACCTGTCCAACACAAACACTTTAACCCGCGCCGTCATTCCGGTCAGATCCTCCCACCCCATCTCGGGGGGAGGGGGCGGTTGAAGACACCCCCCTCTAAAATCCAAACTAAGCATCGCACAAAAACGAAAGAGCTGTCATCGGAAAGCGCTCGACGAGTAGGGTCCGGGTCCACCCCCCCAAAAAAAAATTCCCCAAAAGTGACGTCACCAAGGGGGCTAGATTTTCACAACTTACATTATGTTTTTTACTCTGGGGGTTCATTTTGGGGGATATATGAAAAAAAACAAAATGTATTTGGAATGGGAAAAGGACAACGAAATCTACCAGGGGTATAATTTTCTTGCCCCCCCCCCCCATTTTTTTTTTTGAAATTTCAAAATTTTGAATTTCAAATTTTCTTTCATTTTCCTTTTCCAATCTGTAGAGCAGACCGAGAAATGTTGTTTGAAGTCAACTTGCTCTAATAAAAAATGCTTACTTTAGTCAGAATCCTGTGTTTGAACTGCAATATGGCAAATACGCAAAATTTATATGTAGTCAAAAACGAAAAAAAGTAAACTCGTACGTTTTGTTGCATCCGCAAAGATAAGCAAACGCTGAAAGTTTCATTAAAATATCTGTATCCGTTAAAGTGTGACGACTGGTTGAACTTTTTTGGAGGTGACCTCACTTGACCTCGACTAACTCGTTGACCCTAGATGACCTGACCTAAAAAATTTGAATAAGCATGTGAAATTGATGTGGGAAAAGGTATGCCAAATTTGGGCGCGCTGCCGCGCGCCGTTCGTCCGCTATCCGCGAAAAACCTGAGGGGGGGCGGTTGAAGACCCCCCCCGAGACGGGACGGGTTAATCATATTTAATTCCACATTTGTCGCGGCCAAAGCAAAAGCCGACACCCGGTATCAACATCATTTAAAAAAATGATAATCGTTCGCCCGGCGATCGTTTATCATCAGGCAGTGCTGAATATAACGGACCGCTTCACGAAAGGTGCCTTGCAAAACATCCTCACGTTAATTGGCTTCAGTTTTATGTAAACAGTTTGCGTCATTTCAAGAACATTCGTGTCGTCCGCCATACGAACGCTGCAAGTAGGACAGTTGCAGTACTGACCAACCGACTCAGCGGAAGCAACAGCTCCCACCAGATTTCCAACGCTGCTGCATGTGGTGGTTGCAGAGACGCTGTTCTTCTTCCGACCTTGCCGTCAGGTGGACGGAGGCGCCGATAGGGGTGGATGGCTGGGGTGGCTGAGGTTGCGGTTGTTCGTGTCTGGTTTGCGACAATCCTCCATCCGGGATTCGTTTTTTTTTCTTTTCATTGTAAAACACGGAGGTGCCTCAGCAGACGAAATGCACGTGCTCATGTCGCTGGCGTGCCGTGCCACACTGCGTAGGTTCGGCTCCATGAGGAGAGGCCGGGGCGCTACGCCTGCTTGATTAGTATGTGTTTGCCATTCCAAATGACGTCATGCTAATAAGGAAGAACTTTCGCACCAAACTGGTTTCCGTTGCGAGACAGTCTTCTCTTAAAATATTCCATTCAAGCCTACACCCGACATACAGCGGTAATGTCATGTCTGGCATGAAGAGATACTGACACAGCACCGCTGTGCCGGACACAGCAGTACTGTGTCCGGCATACAGCGGTACTGTGTCCGGTACACAGCAATACTGTGTCCGGCATACATCTGTACTGTGTCCGGCACACAGCAGTACTGTGTCCGGCACACAGCGGTACTGTGTCCGGCACACATCGGTACTGTGTCCGGCACACAGCGGTACTGTGTCCGGCACATATCAATACTGTGTCCGGCACTTGTCCGGCATACATGTCCGGCATACACTAGTGTCCGGCATACATCAGTACTGTGTCCGGCACATAGCAGTACGGAGTCCGGCATACATCGGTACTGTGTCCGGCACATAGCGGTACTGTGTCCGGCATACAGCAGTACTGTGTCCGGCACACAGCGGTACTGTGTCCGGCACACAGCGAGTACTGTGTCCGGCATACATCAGTACTGTGTCCGGCACACAGCGGTACTGTGTCCGGCACACAGCGGTACTGTGTCCGGCACATAGCAGTACTGTGTCCGGCATACATCGGTACTGTGTCCGACACACAGCAGTTGTCCGCACACAGCAGTACTGTGTCCGGCACACAGCGGTACTGTGTCCGGCATACATCGGTACTGTGTCCGGCACACAGCAGTACTGTGTCCGGCACACAGCGGTACTGTGTCCGGCACACAGCAGTACTGTGTCCGGCACATAGCGGTACTGTGTCCGGCATACATCGGTACTGTGTCCGGCACACAGCGGTACTGTGTCCGGCATACATCGGTACTGTGTCCGGCACACAGCGGTACTGTGTCCGGCACACAGCAGTACTGTGTCCGGCATACATCGGTACTGTGTCCGGTACACAGCAATACTGTGCCCGATACACAGCAGTACTGTGTCCGGCACACAGCAGTACTGTGTCAGATACACAACAGTACTGTCCGGCACACAGAAGTACTGTGCTCGGGATACAGCGGAATATGGAGGCATGACATGCGGGAAGCTCTTGTCGCGTTCGACGTGCAGCTTTGCACAGAGCCGCCAGCAATCGACCATGGAAAGGTGCCGACACAAACGGGCGTAACGCGGCTTGGCCGGCGCCCGGCTGCAGCACAGCGCACCAGTCGGCCGCCGACTGGGGTTGGGGACGCTTCTTGGTCACCACGATTCGGCAGCTTGGGCTGCCGCGCCACTCCTCCTCGAGGATGAATCCGCTTAAGTGCACAGATGTAAGCCTTACGGCAGGGAAACGAGCTGGCCATTGGTCATTCGGCGTGAGGGTAACTCGTGTCGAATGTCTGGCTGTTACTTAGAGACACTCCTGGACACGTCGGCGGCCAGAGCCAGCTGGGAGCGTCGGCTCGCCAATCTCGTCTTAATGCTGCCAATTTGGTCAGCACCGCGGCAATGGGAGTCGATTGGTCGCCTCGTCACCGCTGAATGCCAAGTCCGGCTGCAAACTTGAAACCGGCGGCGGCCGGGCCATTAACACACGTGGACCCTGCATCAAAATCAGACGCCCATTTACTTCGCTCGTCATGGGCGCTGTATAACCACTGCAGTTGATGCGCCCTGAAACCCAAATAACTAACTAACTAACTTACTTCGCTCGTCCACATAACCACGCGCATCGCTGGCAGAAATATCCCGGCCGGACCACTGGCACTGGCATATCCGCCTTGCCGCCCCCGCCGGGCCCAATAAAAACATGGCACGGTCGTTAAAGTGTCCACCTCGTTACCGAAAGGTTGCGGGGTCGAGGCGCACTGGCTGCGTGTACTTCCGGTTGCCTGCGACTCTCAAAAGCGGTGATGGAAAGCACCGAACCAGTGCTGGGCGTGCCCATGGCGACCATGGCAGCCAGAGGCGCGCCCAGGCAGCCAAACCATAGCGACCCGCTGAAGGGCCTCCTCTCTGATCAAAGCTCCAGAAGTCGACATTGTTGTCGTGATGCATGAGGACACGATGCTACGTGATGCGTATAAGGACACGATGATACGTGATGCGTGAGGACACGATGCTACGTGATGCATGAGGACACGATGCTACGTGATGCGTGAGGACACGATGCTACGTGATGCGTGAGGACACGATGCTACGTGATGCGTGAGGACACGATGCTATGTGATGCGTGAGGACACGATGCTACGTGATGCGTGAGGACACGATGCTACGTGATGCATGAGGACACGATGCCACGTGATGCATGAGGACACGATGCTACGTGATGCATGAGGACACGATGCTATGTGATGCGTGAGGACACGATGCTACGTGATGCATGAGGACACGATGCTATGTGATGCGTGAGGACACGATGTTACGTGATGCATGAGGACACGATGCTACATGATGCGTGGACACGATGCTACGTGATGCGTGAGGACACGATGATATGTGATGCATGAGGACACGATGCTATGTGATGCATGAGGACACGATGCTAAGTGATGCATGAGGACACGATGTTATGTGATGCGTGATGCGTGAGGACACGATGCTACGTGATGCGTGAGGACACGATGCTGTCTGATGCATGAGGACACGATGCTAAGTGATGCATGAGGACACGATGTTATGTGATGCGTGAGGACACGATGCTACGTGATGCATGAGGACACGATGCTACGTGATGCGTGAGGACACGACGCTACGTGATGCGTGAGGACACGATGATATGTGATGCGTGAGGACACGATGATATGTGATGCGTGAGGACACGATGCTATGTGATGCATGAGGACACGATGTTACGTGATGCATGAGGATACGATGATATGTGATGCATGAGGACACGATGTTACGTGATGCGTGAGGACACGATGCTACGTGATGCGTGAGGACACGATGCTACGTGATGCGTGAGGACACGATGATATGTGATGCGTGAGGACACGATGCTACGTGATGCATGAGGACACGATGATATGTGATGCGTGAGGACACGACGCTACGTGATGCGTGAGGACACGATGATATGTGATGCATGAGGACACGATGATATGTGATGCGTGAGGACACGATATTATGTGATGCGTGAGGACACGATGCTATGTGATGCGTGAGGGGACGATGCTACGTGATGCATGAGGACACGATGCTAAGTGATGCATGAGGACACGATGTTATGTGATGCGTGATGCGTGAGGACACGATGCTACGTGATGCGTGAGGACACGATGCTGTCTGATGCATGAGGACACGATGCTATGTGATGCGTGATGCGTGAGGACACGATGCTGCGTTGTGCGTAAGGACACGATGCTACGCTGTGAGTCGTGGCGACGATTTGCTCATGAGTTGAGTTCATGCTCTGATACCCACACATGTCCACGGGTGGACAGGAACCAATCGGCAAAAGGTACTCATCTATCATCGTCGTCGTCATCATCATAATCATGATCATGATAGGAATGATCATGATCATGATTATCATGATCATGATCATGATTACCATGGTCATGATTATCGTGATCATGATTATCATGATCATGATTATCATGATCATCACGATCATCACGATCATCACCATCACCATCGCCATCACTATCATCATCATCACCATCACCATCATCACCATCATCATCTATAAAATGAAAAGGCCATCACTAGGTAAAAAGGAGCAAAACACAATCATAACAAATCGGTAGCTTGATTGCCGTCATGTGCGTCATGAACAGCGGCAACAACAGCAACAGCGGGCACACGCAGGCTTTGCTCATATTAGCCCCGATCAAAGTGCATATATGCTTAAGTAGGACGCCTGACCTTGTGACGAAAATTGCTCGGCTGGGTCACCACGTTTCCTGATCATCTCGGGACCGAGTCGAGAGGCTGCAAGACTGCGATGGTCTCGTATTCGGATGGTCGTCGAAATATGGTGGCACGGTGTGCTGTCTATGCTGCCAGTGGTGCTGAGCGAGGCTGACAAGCATTACGAATAATGCATCGGCTAGCCATTCCACGAAAGGGCGACAGGGTATATCGATTTTTCGCTAATAGTCGGTTCTGCTTCCCAGTATATCGATTTTCGCTCATAGCCTACTGAGAACCAGTATAATTCATAACACTTTACATGATCAGGCTATTCCAGTCTACCACCAGAGGCTTTTCTGAAACCATATCTCTGAGTAACAAAACGACATTGGCTGGAAAACGCATTCACTCCTGCACAGCCAGCCGTGCATACATTGCACAATCGCAGGTTCCCAACCTGCGGATTTCCCTATTTCCCATACGAAGATAGGCAAATGAAAATGGCCAGGAGCATACATGCTAGTATGCTTGTGCATACTAGCATGTATGTCCAGGGCTGGCAGGGTTGATAATCCTCCCAGTCAACCAGTTTGTTGGCACCATAGACAATGCCTAGTTTAGGCGTGGATGACGCAATAAGCCCAACCAGTTTATTGGCATAACAGACAGAGTCTAGTTTAGGCATGGATGGCATAATAAGCCCAAACAGTTCGCTGGTACAACAGACGCCTAGTTCAGGCATGGATGGCATGATAAGCACAACCAGTTTATTGGCACAATAGACAATGCCTGGTGCAAGCATGGATGGCGCAATGACTCCAACCATGCTCAGCGCAAAATCCATTCAACCGGGTGGTACTGCATTTGGCAATCTTAAAAATTCTGAACGGGGAAATGCTCGAAATTACTTTAAACTAATTTACGACGAAAAACATTTTCCGTATTTGTGACAGCCTTTATGTGTGACAGCCGCTGTTACGAAGCCCAAGGCTTCGCAACAGCGGCTATTGGATGATAGATAATGTAATAGGCTAGAAGCCATACAGGTGACATAGCAGGTGGTGGAAGTAGCCACGATAAATAAGTGCGCACAGGCAGCTGCGGATCGGGTGCACTACGCCGCAGGCTCTGCAGCCAAATTGCCTGTCACCTGTACCTGTAAAAAGCCACAGCAAATTACAGTACCTGTAAAAAGCCACAACAAATAAGCACGCACAAAATACTCCGCATCGGGCGCGGTGGATAACTCGCCTGTATGTGTGTGTGATTGGGGTTTTAGGGCGCATCGACCATAGTAGATCATTTAGCGCCCATAACAGAACAGATAACTACTTAGTCAGAGCTATGTCTTAGTGTTGTGCTTGGGCGACTGGTTTTTACTGACCTGAATATACTACTTTACAAATCCCACTTCCCTACAGTATCGAGAAACTTTTCCTGAGCAGTCCGAGTCGTCTCGAAGGAGACTGGGGAATGCCATGTGGGCTCCAAGGTACTGGGCTCTCTCCTGTGCGTAGTGCTGGCATGTGAGAGTGTGATGTACCGTGAGTGGAGAATTGCATCGTGGGCATACTGGCTTGTCTTCATTTATGAGGTGGCAGTGTGTGGTGTAGGTGTGTCCGATTCGGAGTCGTGCCAACGCCACATCCTCCGTGGATTACGCCCTCGAGCCAAATTGGCTCTCGCCGTAAATAGCCACAGTAAATAAGCACGCAAAGAAGACATCATATCGGGTGTTTCACGCTGAAGGTTCTCCAGCCAAATTGGCTCCCGTCGCAAGTAACCATACCAAATAAGTGCACGCAGAAGACTTTGGATCGGGTTGACTACACACCCACGTCCACCGCCAACAGCACAGCGCGTATTACGACGCCCATGACACCCTTGACCGCGAACGGCACGCACCCCCCCCCTTCCGCTCACGACCAAACAACGCTGGGGATCTCTCACCAGACGGGCGGCGTACGGAACTCCCGGCCGCCCGGGACCTCCAGCCATGGCCACACGGCACTCGCCGCCTCGCCGACCGGACGCTAGCGCCAGCACGGGCGACACGCAACCGTTAGTTGGAGTTATGGCTGAGAGGTGGCTCTAGCAGTCACCACTAGTGGGGCGGACGATGTGAGCAGAACAGGGTCCACGCAGCAAGCAGGTTCTCAATGGTAACCCGGGCAAACATAGTTCATCCAATTTTCATGATTCTGGGACTTCATTTTGGGTGCAATTTTTGCGATACATCTTGATCAGACAAGATGAAAATGATTCAGTCTGAGGAAAAACTAATAATGATTCGATATGAGCCTTCAAATGCACCCAAATGTTTCATTAAATTTGCTTAATTATTTGGTTAAACTAGCTGACTTCATATGCTAGATTAGCTTACCTGGTATCCTTGATCTATCAACTAAGCATGGGCCATAGAATCTGGAATGCAACTGGTTAATTCCCAAATTTTTATGCAACTTTTTAAAAACCGCACACATGATAATATGCAATCTGTTTCAACCTCAAAATATATATTTCCGTTCCAAACATGCTATTGAGGAAATCAATGCCAAGTAATGCCAACCAATATCACATGGCAAATACCGTCAGTGAAGAGCTATGAATTAAACCAGCATAAACTGGGCGGCCTGGCCTTCACCAACAGTGCAACCTGTTCACGCAGCTATACGCGACTTACTTGCTCACTATTTACCTTAAGCCACACGACTGGCGGGAAAGCACAAAACTAACGTGGATTCGTGCAACAGGGCAGTGCACACTTGTCTGTCGCAATCAGCTGGCCGAACCCCGTGACGATCCAAGGCCGTGGCAATGTAAACAAATCGACCGGAACACTTACCTCGCTTTGAGGCGGGGTAGGTTCGGCCAACTAGCCTGTTTACAACCGAGATGCCAAGCGAAGGGCGGGGCGGGCCCAGTGTGCTCAGAGGCGTGTCGAACAACACCGGCCATTTGCGCCGCCTTTAAAGAGAGTAGACTGTGCACGCAAGCTCAAGGCAAGTGCACGTTTACGTTAACTTCAGCGTGAAGGCCTGCGAAAAACAAGTATAATGCCCTATATAAAAACACATACTCATGTCCTATTTGTCCCCCTTATTTCCTTTTTATTAGTATTCCACATACCAGATTTTAAAAGCATCGTGCTGGCATGGCGTTAACTTCTGAAAGCCATTCGTCAGGGAGTGAGGAAGTACGTGAAGACAACGGAAGGCCGAAGTCCATTGAGGGCTTTGCGCATAGATGCGTATGCTCAAGTTGCAGTTAATTACGGGAGAGCCAATATATGGGGAGGGCAGAGGAGACCAAAGCCCACTGAAGAAGAATACAAATTGCAGATCGGTACCGATGCCTGCGGGTATGGCTTTATCGTATCACTGCCACATCCAATGGCAAATCTATGGTGGGGGAATAAGGCCGAGTCCTCGCCAGAGACGCCCTGATTAATGTAAAATTGGCCATTGTTTACAATTCGTAAAACAACTAGAAACATTCTACCGTGAAAATATCGTTTTGGAAAATATTACATCCCTCACATCATGGCGAATATATGCTGAGATGGCGTATTGCAAAACTATGTGTAGGGCGCAGCAGCAGCTCAGAACGTCCTCACTCTGTACGGCAACGTAGCGAGCACGTGACCAGATTTGGTCACGACACTGTAGCGAGCACGTGACCAGACTTGGTCACGACACTGTAGCGAGCACGTGACCAGACTTGGTCACGACACTGTAGCGAGCACGTGACCAGACTTGGTCACGACACTGTAGTTGGTTGGTTGGTTATTGGCGTTTAGGGGCGCATCGACTATGTCGGTCATGTAGCGCCCACTATTCACGACACTGTGGCGAGCACGTGACCAGACTTGGTCACGACACTGTAGCGAGCACGTGACCAGATTTGGTCACGACACTGTCGGAGTGCCTCAGGACCTGCCGGACCCTGACTCACACCTCCGCTCTCCCCTGGTTCCCTTCCGCTCTCTCTTCCCCGGACCCCGACCCACAGTCCTGGCACACCTCCGCACTCCCTGAGACTGGGTCATCCTCACCCTGATCCACCGCACTTCAACGAAGAACTTTGGGTTTTATTAATGCCGAAGCACGTACTCATTCTAAATGTCTTCACACACTAGCTGGTAGGCAGGAGTGGCCTCACTTATGTTGTGACTTCACGTATCAATTCCTATGGTTGTGGAGGTGCAAACTAAGCTAGTTGGCTTCACGCACCGCACTTTTTCCAGTTGTTTTACCTTGTTAGGAAGGCCCGCCACCCTAATTATTGGGGACGGGGTAAGTTGCTAGGGGTAAGTTGCTTGTCGCACAATCGAAAGATTGTGGGCTCGAGTCTGACCTGTCGCTGCTCTTCCCTCGCGACCAATCGGCGTGAGAGATTGGCGACGCTACATGACTCAACGGTCGGTGTGTCGTAAAGCCAATAACCAGCCAGCCAGCCACCCTAATTATCAAAGGAGCTCCCCGAGGCCCATGCCAACAGGTGCTGAGCTGGTGGTGCCAGTCTGGGTAGCGGTCGTAGCTATTTTAGGATGTTAGTTGGGCTATTACATCGTCGTAAAGCAGTTCATTATGGAAATATAATGACCCACTAATAATTACAGAGGAGCAGAAAACACAACTGAGGGAAACAAAAGACACCATTTATATTTGGTTTCGTACATCGCCTCGGCGGATTGGTCGAGGACGGATCTGAGTGGTTCTGATTGGTCGAGGGCGGGTCTGGGCAGTTCTGATTGGTCACGGGCGAGACTGAGCGGTTCTGACTTGTCGCGGGCGGACCTAAGCGTATCCGAAAGCGCAACATGATGAAGCCTCATACATATTTTTTGGACACAATAAAAGCCTTCTGATCTCTCATATGCACGAAGCAGTAGCGTAAGTGAGGAAAATGGGTCCTTGCACTTCCGCCGCACTCAAGGGTTAATCGCTTTTCTTAAACTTTACAATATTTTTTTGCATTACATCGTGCTGTTTAAAGTACCCCAGAGCTTTCAAATGGTCCGAACTGAAACAACCGAGGCACACGTGGGTAGAATCGGAAGAGAGCGTCACCAGCTGCTGGCGTGGGAAATCTGCACAAGTTGCTGGTGTTGGAAACTTCACACTGCCGCTACCACTTACCATCAAACGTCATCACATTTTGATTTCTCGGGCATTCTGAGCACACCGAGCTGAGATCGCGGTGTGGGCGGAACGGTGTGGGCGGAACGGTGTGGACGGAACGGTGTGGACGGAACGGTGTGGACGGAACGGTGTGGACGGAACGGTGTGGACGGAACGGTGTGGACGGAACGGTGTGGACGGAACGGTGTGGACGGAACGGTGTGGACGGAACGGTGTGGACGGAACGGTGTGGACGGAACGGTGTGGACGGAACGGTGTGGACGGAACGGTGTGGACGGAACGGTGTGGACGGAACGGTGTGGACGGAACGGTGTGGACGGAACGGTGTGGACGGCGCGTTTCATCCATGTTTTATCATATTCAATGGGAGTGTTAACTCGTCCCGTTCGCTGCGATCGGAAATGCTCACTGCAACCGGAAATCGAACGGGTCAACTACACCGTTGGCTGCACAGCAAACAGCAGGTCTCCAGAAGCTTACAACTGTTGCTCTGCAATTTCACGTGGGAAAGTTCCACTTAACACTCGCGCCGGACGGCATCTTGCACAGCGCGACTCGGAAGGGGGGGGGGGTGAGGGTGGTGATTCGGCCCCTCTAAGACCTCGGTTGGTTATTCGCTTTACGACACATCGACCGTTGAGTCATGTAGCATCGCCAATCTCTCACGCCGACTGGTCGCGGGTGAAGAGCAGCGACAGGTGAGACTCGAACCCACAACCTTTCGATTGCGAGACCGGCAACTTACCCCTAGACCACCCGTCCCCTCTCTAAGACCTCTAAAACTGCTGAAGCTGGCACGCAATTTGGACGGTAGATTACGAGCCGCAGTGAACTTGCTGCCACAATGCGGTCGGGATCAGCCTCCACGCCTGCCTGACGAAACCTCTGTGACCTTGGACATTCGGCGGCCGGTTGGTGGACTTTGCACCTCCGCAGTTCCTGTATGTACCAACGGATTTTTATATCACAAAGGCTGCGGTTTTCAATTCTTATGAAAGTCCCATGATTTCACTGCAATATTCCTGCCCGTTATAAGCTATCGCCGGAAAAAAAACAGGAGATGTGAGCGATACCAACCCCCACCCTCCTCCCCCAGCTCCGGTGCACATGCAGCGTGCTCCCAGGAGAGGTGGGCGATACCCCCCCCTCCCCCAGCTCCGGTGCACATGCAGCGTGCTCCCGGGGCCCATTCCTTGCATGACATTCCCAGATTGTGCGCTGCATGACCAATGTAGTCGATGCGCCCTAAAGCCCTAATAACTAACATTCCCAGATAAAAAGCGGCTCCCCGCGAAGACCGATGCGCGGCTCTGAGAATTTCCCGAGGGCCCCGACCGGCCGCCGGCGCGGTAATCCCCGGAGGCCACGCACAATCCCATCCAGGCCGAGCCGCCCACCGCACACCTGCACCGCCGGCTGCGCACGTGCACCGCCGCACAGACCGGTCGACATTCGGTGACCTTGGCGGCGCGGGCCCACCTGGTCAGTTCCCGCGACATGTCGCACCGCGGTACCGGACGACGGCGGACCCGTCCGTCGGCCAAGAGGACGATTCCCTCCGCCGGCGAGCGATTCAATCGCGCGACGCAGCGGTTTCGCATCTAGGAACAGTTGAGGAATACATTGGCACATCGCGTATCGTGCGTCGCTTACATTGTCGCTTGCCTACGGCACGCTTCTTTACGCTACGCTACCTTGCGCTACGCTACTTTGCGCTACGCTACGCTGCTCTGCGTTACGCTACGCTGCGCTACTCTGCGTTACGCTACGCTACTTTGCACCGCGCTACGCTACGCTACTTTGCACTGTACTACGCTGCTTCGCGCTGCGCTACGCTACGCTACTTTGCGCTACGCTACGCTACTTTGCACTAGGCTACGTACAAGCGTACGACCACAACGGC
Organism: Imbricaverruca yamaguchii; assembly: GCA_034440575.1. Taxonomy (NCBI): domain Eukaryota; kingdom Metazoa; phylum Arthropoda; class Thecostraca; family Neoverrucidae; genus Imbricaverruca; species Imbricaverruca yamaguchii. The sequence goes on along the minus strand of JAOTOL010001485.1, from coordinate 776,638 downwards.
GTGATCCATCCAAAGTTGGCGACTTGTTGGACAGTCGAGAAACGCACTGCGACCGCTCGTCTCCCACGCCACTCGCTCCACCCTAGATCCGCCCCCGGCGCCAGCCAACGGCACCGGCCCACGCAGGGCGCCGACGCGCACGTGAACTCACATCCGGTGACGTCACAGCCACGTGACCTCAGAGCCGGCGACGTCACGCGCCGTTGCGTGTCGGCGGCGACGTCCGATACCGCTGCTGCGTCGTCCAGGCGTGTATAGCCACGCCGTATAGCCGGGCGCTGTATAACCACTGCAGTTGATGCGCCCTAAAACCCTAACAACTAACTAACTCGTCCAGGCGTGCGGAGGGGCGGGGATGGCCGAGTGGTTAAGGTGTCGGGCTATGGGTACCAAAGGTCCCGGGTTCGACTCTAGCGCCACTCAGGACATTTCCCAATCCCGCGGCCCACCGGCGAAACAGTGTGGGCGGCGCCATTAGCCGTGAATGTGCATAGTGTGTCGTGAACCAACCAATAAACAAAATAAACAAACAGGCGTGTGGAGTGTTGTGATCGCGAGCGTCACCTGGTGGCGACCGGGCACGCGCTCCGTCAAACCTCGTGGCGATGATTGTTGGGGTTTCAGGGTGCCTCAACCACAGTAGTTGGTTGGTTATTTGAGTTTTAGGGCGCATCGACCAGGTTTGGTCGTTTGGCGCCCATCCACAGTGAGTTATACGGCACGCATAACAAGCTCGCTTAAGCACGCGCCAGATTGTCACATACAGATATAATACATCGGTAGTTTTTGGACATTTGGGCGCATAATAGAAGATATCTGGGGAAGAAAGTTATCAGCTAGGCAGATGCGATTATTGCTTGGGAACCCATCTCCGCACGGAAACACAAAACTGCTCCATTGTATATAAATCGGGTTGGTAATTTGGGCTTAGGGGCGCTTCGTCTGCTTTGTATATAAATCGGGTATAATTTCCCAACAAGTCCTCCAAATTCAGAGTATTAGCACCGTATCCGATTGGGCTTAGGGGCGCATTGACTGCTTCGGTCATACAGAGCATCATATCCCAAGTGGCACCTACGTTCTTCCGCATATGCTGTGCACGCTATCGGCCATGGTGTGCAGCCAGCGCGGCATTACGCCGCCAAACTGCGTGGCGATATCGACCTCGCGCCTGTGGCGTCGCGTGGGAACACTCCCTCTCGCCCCCCCCCCCCCGTCCACCCATGGCTACACCCGTGGTTGTGGTGTATCGGCACGGGTGTGGGCTCCATAGACGTCGGACGTGGTAGGTGTGGCAGAGCGTACCCACACTCTCGGCATACCACCAACTGGGCAGGGAACAACAGGACCGGATATGAGGCTCGTGTCACGTGTGGTGTATGCCGCACTAGCAAACCAATGGAGGTCGGAAAATAACGTCCGCACTAGGTGTCCGTGTGGAGACAATGGGAACAGCACCGGATCTGAGACGCCTCGTCTCTGCGCAACCAAGGGCTCGGGGAAAAAAAAGTTCCGGGTCTAAGGCTCGTCTCTGTGTAGTGTCGTACTGGGACCAATGGGTGGGCGGAGAATAGCAATACCGGATCTGAGCCTCGTCTAGTCTTGTGTGTGGCGTCGCACTGACAAACCAATGGGCAGGCAGGGATTGGTTGGCTTGGTTTTACGACATGTCGACCATTGAGTCACTTAGCGTCGCCAATCTCTCACTCCGATTGGCCGCAGGCGAAGAGTAGCGACAGGTGAGACTCGAACCCGCAATCTTTCGATTGTGAACGGACATCTTACCCCCAGACTAAGATGTCCTGAAGCATACAGATTGTATACACTTGAAATGACCTAAAGATTACCTGAAGCATACAGACGTACGTCCTCTTATTATACAGATTGACACCGATGACTCGTCCGGCGCTGGGTGAGCGAGACGGGCAACTTACCCCTAGACTACTCGTCCTCGGGGGTGGGCGGGAAACAGCAGTACCGGATCTGAGGCTCGTCCCGTCGTATGTGGCGTCGCACCGTGTTTTCGCCACGTGACACCCAGTGGGCGCTTATCTTGCAACCGGTTGGCTTAATATTCTTCAGAGCTATCCATCCATGATCTTTGGATCACCAGCCAGAAGAGCCCCAGCGGTTGTATGGCTTAAATCCACCAAAATCAAGATCAAGCACCGGCCCCAGCGAAGCATGGACGTTAGTGTCGGTGGTGGTGGAATTGCGTTTTAGGGCACGTGCGTCGACTGCATTGGTCCTTTTGCGCCCATGAAGTTAGTACCCGGAGGCGTTGAATAAGCGGTGAATGCGACCAGCTAGGATACACCACCCCATTCGCCTCCTGAGAAATGCAACATCCAATTGTCAACTGGGGCAGCTTCTTCTGTATGAAAAAAAAATATAGAGGTATATCGATGACATATCGTCTTCTCGACGGGCTACCAAACATTTTTTTAGGCCACGCGCGACCATAGGGAAGCATCAGCCAGCGCAATAACTCCCGAGATATTTCCAACATGAATTCAAGCATCAGCTGGGCTGCAGCGTGGGTATCTAAACGGTCAGAGGACAGCCAAAAACATCAGGGGAAACCCAGCCTGGGAACCTTCGTGCTTGCAGATTGACTAGAGCTACGAATGATATTGAAAGCGTTACGCCGTTGGTCAAGGTGCACTATAGACCAACAAGTCATTGTGGTAGCATGCCACGACCATTCGCTGCCAATCTCACAGCGCACGCATTGAAGTTTTCAGGGCGTATCGAGGGCACGAGTAGCCTAGGGGTAAATTGCCCGTCTCACAATCGAAAGAGTGTGCGTTCGAGTCTCACCTGTCGCCGCTCTTCGCCCGCGACCAATTGGCGTGAGAGATTGGCGACGCTACATGACTCAACGGTCGATGTGTCGCAAAAACCAGCAACCACCACCAACCACCAGGGCGCATCGACTGCAGCGGCCATGCAGCCCCCCGCGCCATATTCGCCGCCGCACGGACACGCGTGCGCCACGTTGGCGCCGCGGCATGGCGATGTTCCGGCCGCGCTTAATCAGGAGAGAAGCTGGCAGGAAACCCCTGGAGGCCTTCCAGGGTGGAACTGGTGTGATTAATACGCCTGTCACGAGCGCCGGTCGGTTGTTGCTGCAATCTTCACCGGCCTCATCCGGCCTCCGTTACGATCTTCACCGACGTCATACGAGTTGCACTACAATCTTCACCGACCTCATACGACCTCCACTACAATATTCATGGACCTCATACGATCCTCATTACGATCTTCACCGACCTCATACGGCACGCACTACAATCTTCACCGACCTCACACGATCTTCACCGACCTCATACGACCTCCACTACAATCTTCACCGACCTGATACGACCTCAACGATAATGTACCATCCATTCACTGTGAGGAAGTCGTAAGGTGTGCGCACAACTGCTAGATATGCGAACATGAGACTAAGGAGGATATGCTATGAGGACGGCTCAGTGTCTGGTTAAGTGTTCGATGCAAGTAATGTGGAGATCACTGAACAATAATTGGAACATGACGTTTGGGACGCCGCAAGTGCTACCCACTCCTACGTGTGGCAAAATTAAGCCTCATATTAATAAACTCCTGGAAACTTAAGCAGCACGGATATATTCATGACAGTAAACCAGGGAAGGCGGGCAATGGCCTCGACCTAATTTCATTTCAGAGAAAGAGCTCTTGCGCGATGGAGACGCCGCTGACTAGACAGGCCTGCTCCACACACATCAAGCGTGCCTTTCTTAGAAGGGTATCCGTTAGTTATTCAAGCCTCCTGAGAGCATTTAAGAGCATGGCGAGGCCCGCCTGGACTCGTGATGGGAAGTCGTGCTGCGTTGTGAGGTGCGCCTCAGTGGGATAGAGCCACTTCTGCTGAATAGTGTGCTCCGCTCTGACAAAGCAAAATATGAAATTTACCCGGTCAACGCCATAAGACAGCTGTTAGCACCGTCTGATTACAGAGGACAGCGCATTTCAGCGGCTCTATATAGCGCCACAGTCTGCGATACGACGTCGCGACATCATGTCGCGAGGAAAAGTGGCGTTGTACGTAAGTTTGTGCATGACACTTGTATTCATGTATTCTAACTCCGAGGACCGTTCCGGTTTTCGGTTTCCCGCGCGGGAAGCAGTCGTGCAAGCACCTGGCCTCACGACAAATAGTCGCATGGCTGACACTATGCAGTCGGCTGACGGCTGACACCGTTCAGTGTCAGCTGGCTGACGGTTGACACCACGCAGTGTCAGTCGGCTGACAAGCTGACACCGTGCAGTGTCAGTCGGCTGACGGCTGACACCACGCAGTCAGTCAGCTGACGGATGATGGCTGACACCACGCAGTGTCAGTCGGCTGACGGCTGACACCACGCAGTGACAGTCGGCTGACGGCTGACACCATGCAGTCGCAGTCGGCTGACGGCTGACACCACGCAGTCGCAGTCGGCTGACGGCTGACACCACGCAGTGACAGTCGGCTGACAACGCAGTCGGCTGACACCATGCAGTCGCAGTCGGCTGACAGCTGACACCACGGCAGTCGCTGTCGGCTGACACCACGCAGTGACAGTCGGCTGACGGCTGACACCACGCAGTCGCAGTCGGCTGACAGCTGACACCATGCAGTCGCAGTCGGCTGACGTGCGCACTTCTCCGGTTGCAGTGCCCAGCCGTTTTCAAACACTACGGAATCTGGTTTACGTTCCGAGCGACAGTAATTCCCGATTGGTTAGGATTCTGTGAGGGAGGGAGAGGGGGAGGGGAGAGGCTTAAGGGCGCGTCGAGTGCGTTGGTCGTGTAGCTTCTGGGAGACACGGGGCGACGTACAGACACAGGCGTCACCACCAATTCTGCACGTTGTGGAAGAGACGGGTGATCAGTTCGGTTCTCTCCATGCGACGCCGCTGGTATAATGTTTAACTTCACGACAGTTTTGGAGGGGGTATCTACCCCGTTCCCGGCGATGGCCGCGCTCATGCGTACGCACTAAGCCCCAGTACGGCTCGTGCACGACGTACGCACTAAGCCCCAGTACGGCTCGCGTGGGACGTACGCACTAAGCCCCAGTACGGCTCGTGCACGACGTACGCACTAAGCCCCAGTACGGCTCGCGTGGGACGTACTGACAAGCACCAGTAGGGCTTGCGTGGGACGTACTGACAAGCCCCAGTAGGGCTCGCGCGGGACGTACTGACAAGCACCAGTAGGGCTCGCGCGGGACGTACTGACAAGCACCAGTACGGCTCACCCGGGACTTACTGACAAGCACCAGTAAGGCTCGCGCGGGACGTACTGACAAGCCCCAGTAGGGCGCGCGCAGAACGAGACCGACCCAGTAGCGGACGAATCGGCTTGGCTCAGGGTCATGGCGCCCCCCCCCCATGGCCACCAGCACCCACACCGAGCCTGCGCCGTGACTAATGCACACCGGAAGTCGCCCAGATCCGTGACGGAGGCGCCACCAGAGTCACGCGGGTGGTGCCAGGGTCGCGGGGGCGGTGCAAGGGTCACAAGGATGGTGCCACAGTCACAGGGGCGGAGTCACCGTCACAAGGGTGATGCCACAGTTGCGGGGGCGGGGTCATAGTCACCAGGATGGTGCTACAGTTGCGGGGCGGGGTCACAGTCACAAGGATGATGACACAGTTGCGGGGGCAGGGTCAGAGTCTCCAGGATGGTACCACAATTACCATCCTGGAGGTAATTTTGGGGCGGGGTCAGAATCACCAGAATGGCAACCCAGTAACGGGGGCGGGGTGCACATCACGTAGGTTCAGCCCGATAAGATTAATACCTGCCAACTTGGTGGCCACGTTGACAGCTTTCGCAGTCGGAAAGTAGCACCCACATACTCCACATTGTTCTTCGTTCACCGTAAGGTTTGCATGTGAACTATGAAGGAAAGTTGCTGCTTTTTGGAACGACGGGAGTATTTTCCATGTGGCAGCTCCCTCTCCTAGCCTGGACTAGATAGTAATTGACAGGCATGGTAAGACAGTGGAATATAGCCAGGGCTGGATAGCGTTGGGACAGGTTGGATTATACAATTCCAGGCTCGTAGCCGCTCAGGAATTGTACGATAGCGTGCGTGTTGTGGGAGGGAGATATGTTGAAGTTGATTATGCTTCTGCAACGCCCATATTATGTTCAACTCGCTCAAAGTGGGGAGTGAGGGTTGGGGTGGGGCGCTTGCCCCCGCCAATTAGGTCTCCACGTTATTGTGGGCTTGACAGTGACTGGACAGTGCTCGGTGTGAGCTCAATAGCAGGCGGCTCACGTGGTCTTACACAACCCTGAATGTCGGATCCAAGCACCGACAACCAGCATCTCCTGCAGCCACTCCCCCATCATCGTTCAACTCAACGAGGCCAGTGCTAGCACATTACTCTCCACTGACCACTGGACACCTTCTCCCCGCCTTCCAGGCATTACTCTTCACTGTATACTAGACACACTCTCCCCACCTTCCAGGCATTACTCTCCACTGTACACTGGACACACTCTCCCCACCTTCCAGGCATTACTCTCCACTGTATACTAGACACACTCTCCCCACCTTCCAGGCATTACTCTCCACTGTATAGTACACACTCTCCGCATCTTCCAAGCATTACTCTCTACTGTATACTACACACTCTCCCAACATTCCAGACATCACTCTCCACTGTATACTGGGCGCATTCTCCCCACCTTCCAGACATTACTCTCCACTGGATACTAGACACACTCTTCCCACATTCCAGGCATTACTATCCACTGCACACTGGACACACTCTCCCCACCTTCCAGGCATTACTATCCACTGCACACTGAACATACTCTTTCCACCTTCCATGCATTACTCTCCACTGTATACTAGACACACTCCCCACCTTCCAGGCATTACTATCCACTGTACACTGGACACACTCTCCCTACCTTCCAAATATTACTATCCACCGTACACTGGACAAACTCTCCCCACCTTCCAGGCTCTACTCTCCACTGTATACTAGACACTCTCTCCCCAACTTCGATACATTACTCTACACTGTATACTGAACTCACGCTCCCCACCTTCCAGGCGTTACTCTACACTGTACACTGGACACACTCTCCCCACCTTCCAGGGACTCGTCACCCTCCAGGGACCCGTCGTAGTCACCAAGCGCTCTGGCCGCACTTTTTCCGGGAGCGTAATACAGCACCACGCTGTCAGGCGAGGGTCCAAAGCTCACACCGCATAACCGGCTAACCTCCGCTAATGCTATCAGTCTTGCCGGCCAAATGAAGTCGGGCAGAAGCAAAGGGCAACATAAATTCGGGCATTTTCCCCAAGACGCCAGACCCCCGGTCATATATCTTCCTCAGCAATGTTTACTGGCGCTGCGAACGGAAAACACGGCTTAAGCGGTCGGCCTTGGAGGTAAAAAGGCGACTTTGGCGCAAGTCACCGCAATGAACACAAGCGACCGCCTTCACCGAGGACGACCCGACAACCACCAACCAAGAGCGGGGCACGGTGCGTGTGGGGCGCACAAACTGCACTGTGGGCAAACACAGACTGCACTGTGGGCAAACACAAACTGCACTGTGGGCAAACACAAACTGCACTGTGGGCAAACACAGACTGCACTGTGGGCAAACACAAACTGCACTGTGGGCAAACACAAACTGCACTGTGGGCAAACACAGACGCACTGGAAAACAAAACTGCACTGTGGAAAACACAAACTCACTGTGGGCAAACACAAACTGCACTGTGGACAAACACAAACTGCACTGTGGGCAAACACAAACTGCACTGTGGGCAAACACAAACTGCACTGTGGGCAAACACAGACTGCACTGTGGGCAAACACAAACTGCACTGTGGGCAAACACAACTACTGTGGAAAACAAACTGCACTGTGGAAAACACAAATCACGTGGGCAAACAAAACGCACTGTGAAAAAAGCAAACAAACTGCACTGTGGGCAAACACAGACTGCACTGTGGGGAAAACACAGACTGCACTGTGAACAAACACAAACTGCACTGTGGGCAAACACAAACTGCACTGTGGGAAAACACAGACTGCACTTTTTGAGATATGTGAAGGACATGCCATGTTGATTTTCCACCCAGCATTTCACATAACTCCACCCTGACCCCACTTTGATAACCTTTTTTAAAGCACATGTCACCTCGCGACTCGCCAGGTTTTCAATGACACTTTCTTCGGCTTCTTCCACAGCCCTTGAGTGCACCACCAGGAGTGGCTCAAGCATCGCATGACTGCTCCGTCCACCTGATATGAGCTACATACCAGCGGTCACGCGCGCACCGTCCATTCCGCACCCGGCAAACCTCCGGTCCGATGGGATCCACGGATCTCCAACATCAGGCCGGATGGGATCCACGTGTCTCCCATATCAGGCCGGATGGGATCCACGGATCTCCAACATCAGGCCGGATGGGATCCACGAATCTCCCATATCATGCCGGATGGGATCCACGGATCTCCAACTTCAGACCGGATGTGATCCACGGATCTCCAATATCAGACCGGATGGGATCCACGGATCTCCAACATCCGGCCGGATGGGGTCCACGGATCCACAATATTCGGCCGGATCGGATCCACGGATCCCCAACACTCGGCCGGATGTGTGTTCGCCGGTCCGCTCGATGCGGCTGTTAACCACGCAAGGACGCAATGTCAGCAGCACTGAAGGTCGCATCCCGACACGGCCTGCCTCGTTCCCGACGCTATTCGGCGCCGGCGGAGGTGCGCGACATTTGCCGGTGGTGGTCGCCGGGCCGCCAGCAACTGGTCGAATGACCAATCATTTTTCAATCGCATTAGTTGGTCGCGGCGTCGGCCGCGGCCGTCAGCAGCTGAGCCCTGTCCACGACAGGCACAGCGGTCATGACCTTTCACCTTCCGCTGACCGCATGGATACACGAGCTGGGCGAGTCGGCTACTCGAGGGCTGGCGGTAGCACGTGGTGTTCGAGCTGGGCTAGTGGGCGACCTCAGCGCTGGCGGCAGCACGGGGTGATAGTGCTGGACCTAGGCGAATGGGGGACTTAGCGCTGGCGGTAACACGGGTAGTAGCGCTCGAGCTGGACTAATGGGCATCTCAGTGCTGGCGGTAGCAAAGGTAGCGGTGCTCGAGTTGGGCTAATAGGCGACCCAGCGCTAGCTGCTATCGAGCGACCCAGCGCTCGATAGCAGCACCCAGCTGTGCTGCTATCGAGCACAGACGCCCGGTAGCGAGGGCAGCTGTGCTCGAGCTTGGGCAGTGGGCGACTCAGCGCTGCCCGGTAGCGCGGGCAGCTGTGCTCGATCAGGGGTGACGGACGATTCAGCGCTCACGGTAGCACGGACAGTAGTCCTCGAGCCCATCCCTGCAGCGCATGCGAGCAAAGCCGCACAATCAGACTAATCACGCCGCCGTTCCACATCCGCTGGACGAAATGGCCCGGCCCGGCCGCAGCTGCTCGCCAGCCGGTCGCCGGGCGACACGTGGCGACACGTGGCGACACGTGGAGCCGCGCGGGCGCCGGTGTGTTGTGGTCGTCAGGCGCGGCCAATTCGTCTTGTTGCGCCACCACCGGCGGCGGCGGCGCGGGGCGGACTTTCGCTGGGCATCCGTTCGCCGTTAGGTGGGTGGTGGGCTTCGTCGTCATCAGAGACGTCCGGGTCGGGGGGGGGGGGGGGGGGGGGGGGGGGGGGGGGGGGGGGGGGGGGGGGGGGGGGGGGGGGGGGGGGGGGGGGGGGGGGGGGGGGGGGGGGGGGGGGGGGGGGGGGGGCTTCCACCGAGGCAGGAGCGGGGTTCGACTTGTAGCTTGGAGTTCGTGAGTTGGAGAGGATAGTTGGCGGGCGATCAAAAGTGCAGAGAATACATATTTTTTATTTGCTTTGACCTCTTACTCTGCTGGGCTTTTAGGATGGACATTTAAGTTTGGTTTTTAAGCGAGGAATGGGATTAGAAAGACAAAGAATAAACAATTTCCAGAGAAATTCAGATGCAGCCATAGTTTCCCTCCATAACTACGTAACATACTATGCATTGAAAGCTCAATAAGCGTAAGAAACAAAACATCTGGGAAGTGATACTTATAGGTAATATAATTGTGCCACTTCATTGCAAAACTATACCATTCAAACTTGCGGTTGGCAAAAGGAGAGGATAAATCTCCAGAGAGGATATTGTTCCGAACGACTAAAATACAGTACAAGGTTATTTTTCCAACCCTGACCAGGAGTCTGAATCCGTCGAACCCTTCCCCACACAGAGGAGACCGACAGACTTCCGGCTCCCAAGAAGCATCGCCAGCCGCTAGTCGCCACGGCTCTCATTTTCGCCGGTAATCACATCAGCCACCACCTGCGCGCGGAGCCTCGCTTCAACCTCCACCCCGTGCCGCTCCCGGGGACGGACAGGGGCAGCTTAGCCGGGTTCATCTGTTTCTCTGACGTCCTCCTCGCAATAGACACAGCCGTTCTGCAAGTTGGGCCGTTTCGCTGAGCGTGCCAACAGCGCACGAACACCGCCACCGTCCGTCATGTCGTGCTTAGTGGGCGAATGAGTGCTTAGTGTCGTGCTTAGTGCTTAGTGGACGAATGAGCGGCCCTCACGGAATCCAACGCATCATCCACGATACTCATCCAGGCCAGAAAGGTGTCGGCATCGTTTGTGCGGCTCTAAAAATCAGCCGCGTATTTACGTAACAGCGTAGGTTAGGATTTGCGAATGAGCGGCCCTCACGGAATCCAACGCATCGTCCACGATGCTCATCCGGGCCAGAAAGGTGTCGGCATCGTTTGTGCGGCTCTAAAAATCAGCCGCGTATTTACGTAACAGCGTAGGTTGGGATTTGCGAATGAGCGGCCCTCACGGAATCTAACGCATCGTCCACGATACTCATCCAGGCCAGAAAGGTGTCGGCATCGTTTGTGCGGCTCTAAAAATCGGCCGCGTATTTACGCAACAGCGTAGGTTAGGATTTGGAGTTCATCAGCCACAGTGAACTTCTGGACATATCACGCTTGTACGGTGGTTGAAAGAGCTCAAGTACATCATGCGTATTTGGATACATATACTCACACAATACATGGAGGAGCGTTATGCGGCTGTTTCGGTGCAGGTGATGGCGGACAATCCGCACATCCTCTGCCCCACCTGACAAACTGGGAACGGTCACGAACTTTCCGTTGTGAGCCTCGTACCTAAGGCCTTTGTCTTTGGTGCGGTCCTTATATATCCTGCCATAACTTATTGCTTTCGCGCGGTTCTTCTCTATCCTGTCAGAGGTGATTGCTTCGACACAGTCATTGTCTATCCTATCAGAATTCAATGTTTTGATACGATTCTTCTCTATCCTGTGAGAGGTGATTGCTTTGGCACGGTCCTTTCCCATCCTGTCAGAATTGATTCTACCTGAACGCCCTTTCTCTATCCTGCCACAATTAATTGTATCGTATTGTATTTGTTACCATGTCCATCCGTGCATTTACAGTTCTTTTAGAACATTTCTTCACACAGTCATTAAAAACTTATTTTAATGCTTAAATAAGCCCTGTAAAATGTGAAATATTGAACAGATTTAAATACTAACAAAGTTTGCACACGCATTCATAGATAAAAACTGCACCGCAGCCACGCACACCCGTTCTCAGCAGCATAAATTGAGGCGATGTTAGCGAACCACCGCCCCAAATCCGTAAACAATGGTGACAACCAGCACTGCATCGAGCTGACCATTCCACCCTGGTGTGGCCTCGACATGGGAAGCCGCGAGGCAGCCAGCCGCACCCTGGGTAGGTGCAGCCTACCCAGTGCAAGGCGGGCGTCTCCCACAGCTATATCGGATCGCCGTATACACACAGATCGCGTGGTAAGGCGGGCGTCTCCCACAGCTATATCGGATCGCCGTATACACACAGACCGCGTGGTAAGGCGGGCGTCTCCCACAGCTATATCGGATCACACACAGACCGCGTGGTAAGGCGGGCGTCTCCCACAATATTGGATCACACACAGACCGCGTGGTAAGGCGGGCGTCTCACAGCCCCACAGCTATATCGGATCGCCGTAAGGCGGGGTTAGCTATATCGGATCACACACAGACCGCGTGGTAAGGCGGGCGTCTCCCACAGCTATATCGGATCACACACAGACCGCGTGGTAAGGCGGGCGTCTCCCACAGCTATATCGGATCACACACAGACCGCGTGGTAAGGCGGGCGTCTCCCACAGCTATATCGGATCGCACACAGACCGGGTGAGTGCACGGCCATTGGTGTCGTTCACGGCACGATACACCAGAGACAGGTGGGACGCGTGCACCGCATCACCGACCAACCATACACAGCCACCGTCCCCGCCACACAAATCCTCGGAGGACAAGGCAATTGGGGTCGCTTCGGCCCGTTATTTCCACGTAACGCCAATGGGCCGTATATGTCGGATCGCGGGCGGACCGGCGCCGTACACTACTGCTGAGGTAGTGTATATGTCGGACAGACCAGCACCGTACACTACTGCTGAGGTAGTGTATATGTCGGACAGACCAGCACCGTACACTACTGCTGAGGTAGTGTATATGTCGGACAGACCAGCACCGTACACTACTGCTGAGGTAGTGTATATGTCGAGCAGACCAGCACCGTACACTACTGCTGAGGTAGTGTATATGTCGGACAGACCAGCACCGTACACTACTGCTGAGGTAGTGTATATGTTGGACAGACCAGCACCGTACACTACTGCTGAGGTAGTGTATATGTTGGACAGACCAGCACCGTCACACCTAGTGTATTTGACAGCACCGTACACTACTGCTGAGGTAGTGTATATGTCGAACAGACCAGCACCGTGCACTACTGCTGAGGTAGTGTATATGTCGGACAGACCAGCACCGTACACTACCTGAGGTAGTGTATATGTCGGGCAGACCAGCACCGTACACTACTGCTGAGGTAGTGTATAGTGAAAGATACACCAGTATTATAAAAAGTACACACGCTGAGGTAGTGATATTGGACGCAGACCAGCACCGTACACTACTGCTGAGGTAGTGCATATGTCGGACCCGGGGCAGACCAGCACCGTGCACTACTGCTGAGGTAGTGTATATGTTGGACAGACCAGCACCGTACACTACTGCTGAGGTAGTGCATATATCGGACCCGGGGCAGACCAGCACCGTGCACTACTGCTGAGGTAGTGTATATGCCGGACAGACCAGCACCGTGCACTACTGCTGAGGTAGTGTATATGTCGGACAGACCAGCACCGTACACTGCTGAGGTAGTGTATATGTCGGACAGACCAGCACCGTACACTACTGCTGAGGTAGTGTATATGTCGGACAGACCAGCACCGTACACTACTGCTGAGGTAGTGTATATGTCGGACCGGGGGCAGACCAGCACCGTGCACTACTGCTGAGGTGCCGTCCAACGGTGCCGACACAACACCGTTGGCGTGTTCCAGGTTAGTGTGGTGACGTAGTAAATATATGCACGCAACAGAACTGGCATTACCGGCTCAATAGGATACTTCACGGCACAAGGCGTTATAAAACATGACTGCATGCAATATGATGCAATTTATGATAATAGGCCACGAAATTCATGGCCCATTATCCTGCATTGCACCACAATGTATGTCATTATATTGCGTAGCATGAGGTTCACACACATAGCATGCGCCATTCAATAGGTTTTGCTCTCGTGATCATCATGAGAACCGCGTGATGAGCGTTACACCGATAAGAAATGGACGAGGCTGCATGGCGACATGGCGAACCGGGGACCGGTCCTGAATCCCGCCACACATGGTTTCTGATCCACTTGCGATAATTCACGTGTCCTCATGAATACATCAGCATCGCCAATGAGATCAGCATTTGTGACGAGTTATCCAGGAGGGCAGCCCGAGCTAGCAGGACTGGCAGCTCGAACTGCGCTCAGACCTCGCAGGGTAAGCTTCCGTCGTAAGTGGAAAAGTTTCACCCGGGCGAACGTCTACCAGCAGCTGAAAGCAGGAAATGAGGTTGAAACTTGTGATCTGACAAGACATTGAAAATCCTCACACAAAGACCAAACTATTTCAAGTTGGAATTTACTTTCCACCACTTGAAAACATATCGTCGCGCTTCCGGCACGATGAAGAGCAACACAGCTGACAATCGAAACGGAGCACGGGTGATACCACGACCGTCGATTCCCAGCAGAACCGCATTGCTGGCGCTTAGCCGGCTAACTGAGGCTTGCAGCAGGGTCAACAACAACATCAACAATAAGAATACTAGTACTTCTACTAACACCACTACTACCACTAATAATAATATTTATGATAAACAACAACAGCAATAACAACAATAAGCATACTAATACTTCTACTACTACTACTACTACTACTAATAATAATAATAATAATAATAATAATAATACCAATAATGTTATTAACACTAATAGGAATGATGGTAACTATAACAATAATAATAATACTAATACTGATAATAATGTTACTACTGCTACTGCTGCTGCTTCTGCTGCTGCTGCTACTACTACTACCGCCACTACTACTACTACTACTACTGCTACTACTAATACCGCCACTACTACTACTACAATTTATTATAATAATAAGTATCATTATTATTATTATCATAACCGTAGCTACCGGCCGACACATCCCGACTCGTCATCGGGCATCGCCAGTCGACCGACACCTCCCCGGCGCGGCCTCCCGGGCGCGGCCCAGCGGCACGGCGCCGCGGCGGCCGTTCCGCACCGGCCGCGCCACGGCGCGAGCGTCGGCGGCCTGCACTTTCCCCTGCACACATCTCCGGCGCTGGCGGTGCCCTCCGCCGCTGTCGGTCTGTCCGGCGATGCCGCCCGCGCGGCCCCCGAACAGCACGGCGGACGGCGTCCGCGCCGGCCACGGCAGGCCGACCTCGACCTCAGAACCACCGACACACAAACACGGCGGCACCCACCGGCGACGTGGCTGGGGGACCGGCGCAGACAGAGGCGGATATAGGTGGACGGATGGATGGATGGGTAGGTGATGATAGATAGAGAAAAAAAATAATAATAAAGATAATAATAGATATATAATAGATAGATAATAATAATAATAGATAATAGATAGATAGATAGATAATAATATATAATAATAATAATAATAATAATAATAATAATAATATATATATATATAAATAATAATAGAAGAGATAATAGATATATATAATATATATAATATATATATATATATATATATATATATATATATATATATATATAGATAGATAGATAGATAATAGATAGATAGTTATATAGATAGTTAAACAGAGAACCAAAAAAAGACGAGACAGAGAGAAGAGGGGAGAGAGATAGAAATAGAGAATGAGAGGAGAGGTAGAGGACAGTGGGGGAGAGGAAAGGGAGAGGGAGAGGGAGAGGGAGAGAAGGAGAGGGAGAGGGAGAGGGAGGAGGGGAGATGGAGAGGGAGAGGGAGAGGAAAGGGAGAGGGATAGGGAGAGGGAGAGGGAGAGGGAGAGAGAGAACAGAAAAGAAAAGAAGAAGAAAGAGAGAGCAGCGCCGACCTTGGTGAGACGGGATACAATGGAAAGGATTACGGTGGCACTAATGCGGTCAGACTGTGACGGCCGGCGGGGGAGGGGGGTTGGAATCTGGTGCTGAACTCTGCCCAGCTCTGGCTTCGGCTCCTGCTCCGACACTGATAAACTGGTCCGTCGACGCCATGGCGGCCACACCGACCTGGACAGACATGACCAATGTTGGATCGAGACCCCAGGAGACGGTGCCAACTGCCGGCGGCCATACGACCTGGGTCGACACCGCTAACGTCGGCGAGACCCCAGGAGACGGTGCCAACTGCCGGCGGCCATACGACCTGACCCGACACCGCTAACGACAGGCTAAGATCCCAGGAGACGGTGCCAATGTCAGGGCCAGCCGTCACTGGTCGATCTGAGAACGGCCGGGCCGTGGCGGCCGGCTGTAAGAGACAATCAGCCCGGTGCACGCCACTTCCACTTCCGGCATCTATTCGCACACCCGACGCCCGACGGCGCCAGTACGAATCCTTCCGAAACCCGGGTCAAATTCACACGGCATCTGTTCGCTCTCACGGCTGTGAAGCCTTCTCACGGCCGCTGTCGACACACGAACGAGTCTCGTCTTCCGCATCTGTTACACTGTCACAGTGCTGCAGTCGCTTGCCTATCGCGCCCGATTTGCGCTGCCTGAGTCGCCCCTTGCAGCTCCCGAATCTCCTCCGGGTGTGACCTGGGTCGAACAGTCCGCGCGGATTTCCGCGCGAGTGCCCTGAGCCATTGTCGGCAGGGGCCAGCCGTAGCTAGGTTGGTAGAGCGTGAGACTCTTGATCGTAAGATCATGGGTTCGAATCTCGCAACCGACGGCATTTACCGAGTGCACCCGCGACCAATCGGCGTGAAAGGAGAGGCGACGCTAGATAGATAGATATGATATGATAGATAGATAGATAGATAGATAGATAGATAGATAGATAGATAGATAGATAGATAAATGCGTCGTAAAAGAACCCAAGGTTCTTCTTCCATTGTCCGCAATTTCCCTGAGACGTCTCGGCGGCAGTCACAGCCGTAGCCGGAATGTGTCTCCTAAAGCAACGTATGCCTGTACCGCTTACGAACATATTACCAACGGCAGCACCGACCAGGACCTGGAGCTGTCTCCTAAAGCAGCTGATGCCCGCACCACACACGAACATATTACCAACGGCAGCACCGACCAGGACCTGGAGCTGTCTCCTAAAGCAGCTGATGCCCGCACCACTCACGAACATATTACCAACGGCAGTCCCAGTCAAGACCGGAAGGTGTCTCCTAAAGTAGCTAATGTCCGCATCACACACAAATATTACCAAGGCGTCCACCAAGACGGTCCCTAAACTAACGCCGCACCACACGAACATATTACCAACGGCAGTCCACCAAGGCCCAGAGTGTCTCTTAAACCAGCTAATGTTCTTACCATTCACGAACATATTGCCAACGGCAGTCCCGACCAAGGCCCAGAGGTGTCTCTTAAACCAGCTAACCTAATCCACACTTCCACTCCTCCACCAACACCGTACCCGTATCCTGTTTTTGTTACAGCTGCGATGGCTACCAGTTATTCGTCTCACTATGGATTTCACCGACTGGCATGGCGTCAGTGGCGCACCGGAGGGTGGGGCAGGGGGCCCGCCCCCACCCCCATGAGACCAAAGTGCCGGGGGCAGCCCCCCCCATGAGACCAAAGTGCCCTTTTGGCCGAAAAGTGCCCTTTTGACCGAAAAGTGCCCTCTTGGCCGGAATGTCCCAAATTTAGCCCAAAAATCACCTGCCTTATGTGTCCCGCCTGTGCCAAAGGTGCCCTTTGGGCAAAAACTGCCCTTTTGGCCTAACAATGGCATTCCCATGTGCCCTTTTCTGACCTATGCGGCATGCAAAATTCACGCCCCCCGGTTAACAAACCTTCCAGTGTGCCCCGGGCCGCAAAGTGCCCTTTTGGAGCCGGTCAAGTGCCCTTTTGGAGCCGCCCAAATGCCCTTTTCGGTCCGGGCCCCCATGGAAAAATCCTGGGTGCGCGCCTGCATGGCGTCCTGGAAAATTGAACATTACCAGCCCTTGGGTATCCAGAACGAGGACACGGCTAAAATGTGAGCATAACAACGCGCGCGAGTTGCCCGGGTCGGTGGCCGGCGGCGTTGCTGTGGCGGCAGTTGCCATGACGACAGCCAGGGACACAATTGGCACCGGGCCGCTTGGCCTTCGTATCGACGAGTGTTCGATGCAGTTACGGTCACCGAACAGCCGCGGCAGGGCCTGCGGACCGTGGTTTCACCCCACCCCAGCTGTCGGGTCGACATAGGTCAGCAGCTGGGTGGGGCCAGCGGATCATAGCCGCACCCCTTTGCTACTTCAGCTACCGGATCCACACAGCGCCAGGGGGAGGAGGGGGAGCAAGGGGACGCGCCTTTCCAAACTTCAAGTTTAAATCAAAACTATGGATGGGCGTTGCATGGAAAGAGTGGACCAAAAACGGTCATGTTCGCGCTGTCCAAAGTCCGCGACGCCGCCGATGCGAACAGACTCGGGCATAAATCAAAGGTTTGGGCCGACAACGAACAACGAATGAGGACCCCCCCCCCAAAAAAGCCGCACGGCGGACGCAGCAGCGTCCGCACCTCCGACGTCTCCTCCGTGTTCAGCAGCTATCTCGCCACTATCGGCCGCCTCTTCGCCGTTGTCGCCAGCTGTTCTGGCGGCGATGGTGGCGCAGTGATACATTATTCATGAAAGAGAGTGGAGTATACCACGTTCTGAGCACTGCATAGGCATCCCTTCCAAGGAAGTGTCGACATCGTACTTGTTGGTGTGTTCTTATGAGGTTGCAATGGCTTGTTTCTAGGAGTATTTCGTGTATAAATATCATGCTTATTCTAACCATTGCTGATTGTGATACACAAGCATATCGTAACACAATTTCAGGTACAGATATCATCCATGATCTTGATCTATTAAACAATGCCACCTGTTGGTACCATGGTTTTCCGATCGTTATCATTAGCGTAGACATCCATATATTATGTGCCCCCTAAATTAAACGAAACACATGCACTATCAGTCCACTATTAGCTCAAAATGGAGTTCGAAGGACTAGGTCAACATTTAACTGGCATGCTTCCACGGCCAATTTAGACATCGTACTGTGCTCGTTTCGACGCCTCACACCCATTCGTCGATTAAAAAAAAGTTATGGGACGGTGCCAGTTGGAGACGAAGCCTGCATGATGCGACGACTTGTTTTAACTCCTATATCGAGTTTCAGGTAAGGTTCAGGTAAAAACGGAAATTTATATTTTTGGTAGAGAAAGATATGTCCTATCACATGGTCTTTATTATATAGATGTTGCTTCATTTCTGAAAAAGATATTAGGTTATAAACTACCCATATATAGCATTGCGAGCAGTGAGGATTTCGCCCGTTGAAAACTTGTGACGTCATGAAAAGTTGCAACTGTCGGACGCGTGTACCTTACGTAAAGGGCCTTGCACCCAACGAAAAACTATTATTTTAACACTGGTGGCGCTGTTGCACTGCTATTTTGGTACGTGGCTGACGTTATTGACGTCTGCTCCGCTGTTATTAGCGGCTGCTCCGCTGTTATTGGAGGCTGCCCCTCCACATCCCAACGTTCAAGCGGAGACAGTTGAGAGTTCAGCTTCGGCACTGGCGGATCCAAGGGGGGGGGGCATTCCGGCCATGCCCCCCGAAACGCCTTAAAGGGGGTCCATCATGTCTTTTGGCCCCCAGAAATCAACAGAAGTAAACTAAATTAAAGTACGGTAACTTTTAAAATAGCGATTACTGTGAAAGAATCTCCAATTTTATAGGTATTTTCACAATTGTTTGGAAGCCCAATATGGTAGCATAGTAGATTCTGACGCATATCGAGGGTTCTATGCTGTTTAAGTTCTCCTTACAGCAGGAGTTTACAAAATCAGCAGTTTCATTATCCCTTAGTCAGATAGCTTCATGAATTTAGTTTAGCCAGTAACGGGCAAGCAAACCCAGTGAGCCAGATTTCGGAAGGCGAAATTTGAACAGGATGTTTTGTGCATGTGTCCAATTAAGCCCAGTTGAACAACATGCTTCGTACGTTGATGTTGTGGGTCGCTAAGATAAAGAAACAGGCTACGTTGGCTGATTTGTTTTCTCAAAAGGAATAGCAAGAGGTATGTAAATATTTAGATCCTGAATAAGAGATAACCGTTGGGTTCGCAGGTAAGGGAGATTCTGGTGGTAGGACCGGGCTATCAAACTTCAAGGGTTTTTTTTGCAGTTTAAGGCAGTGATAAATTATTCGTGAAATAGGGTGGAATGTACCACCTATTGAATAATGAGAAGACATCCTTCCCAAACAAGTATCGACATCTTGCTTTTTGATGTGTTTGTGAAGTCTTCATGTCTCGTTTCTAACCGTGGTTTGTGTGTAAGTATCATGCTTATGCTTACCATTATAGATTGCGATGTATCTTGTACCGAACGCGAATTCAAGTAGAGATTACTAATGATATGGTCTACTATTCAAGATAATTTCCTGATAGTATGCCATTCTTATCATTGTCATTAACATAAGTATCCTTATAATAAGTGTCTCCCAACATATACGAAACAGATGCACATATACAGCCTATTGGTTCAAAATTCAGATTCAAGGATTTAAACGGTATTGTAAACGACATCACTTCCATGGGCAACATCGACATCTTCGTGGGCTCCTTTCGACATCTCACACCTAACGAAAAAAAAACAATATTTTAGCGGCTTAATGTAGGCATCTATGAGACAAGCTTTGCACACACCCTCATGAAGCAAACATGGTTAGGTTGGTTAGGTTGGGTTAGGCTAGGTCTATGTTTTAAGTTATAAAAAAAATCATATTTTCCAAGAAATTATCCTTCAAAAATGGGTCGGGTTATGTTTGATTAGGATAAGTTTTTTAAGTTGAATATTTTATGCAAAAAGTTGTTGGAAAATTTTCCATGTTCAAAACAATTTGTTTTCTTGCATGGAAGGTTAGGTTAGGTTAAGCGACATTTTTGTTACTTTGAACATCACTTTCACTACTATCTTACCCAAATCCAAGCCCCTTTTTGGTGTTACTTTTCCTCCAAACCGAAAAATATGCACTTCCAGAGGAAATTAGTGGTTGCATCATATTCACAATATTTATAAGCATTGCATCAGAAAAAGAAATTCCAAGAACTCAAAAACTACCTTCCGCTGCAAGTTTAGCACTAAGTGCAATACCACTGTACACTTGGATGGTGATTTGGATGGCCATACTCAACAAGGAAATACTCTGATAATAGGTTAGTCTTTTCTTGAAGTCTGTGGATGAAAATGTATGGCCTTGGTGAGCTTCATCACCTTTTGTTCTGAAAAGTTCCAAATCTGATAACACCAGACAAGCTTTGCCTATTAGTTAGTACATACCTAGGTCGGTACAAGCCTTCCTAGAATCTTGCGATCATTGCCTCATGCTTTGGGTATTGTTGCACTTTAACACGCGCCCTGGAGGGGTAGGGTGGGGGCGAAATTCGCCCACCCCTCCGGTTTTTCGTACATAACTCCAGATTTTACAGTCCGATATACGCCATTGTTTGCATACCTGCTTAAAAATTACCGGTGCGTTGTTTAAAGAACGAAAAACAAAAATCGGCCGATTTTGTTTTGTCGAGTTAGGGGCCGTTGAAGTAAAAAAAATTATCAGCGCCAGAACACAAAAATCGGCTCTGAAGTGCTTCCCGTATATTCGCAAAAGGGAAGTGTTCTTGGCAACACTAGCGACTTGTTTGATACATATGGTTATGCTATATAGTTTCAAAGTCATGTTAGGTAACCGAGGTCAAGTCAGGTCAAGTTCATGACAGGTTAGTGGAACCAAACTTGGTAAACTGGAATGTTGTCATAAATGCAAATGACTATCATGCGATTGATGTCACTTTGCATGTTACTCTCTACACATCCCGAAAACTACTGTTCGTCATTGTGTACCGATTCCATACTTTATTCATGTACTTCACTCCTTTTTTGCGAAGCCCATTGCTTGGAGCCGCCCAACGGAGCAGTGGGGCGGGCGACCTAGTTCCGGTAACTGGAGCAGGTAATGGCTCAATAAAGTGCTGCTATATAGGTGACCTGAGGTCAAATTCCTGGCTTAGCATCTGTATTGCATAATTAGTAATGTCCAAAACATCATTGAAGCCGATTTCTGAGCATTTAAACACAATCACAGCGATCCAGAACGATGACAAGCCAAGCCACGCGAAACCAGAAAATTTGAAATGTTGACCTCATTTGACCTTGAATATATTGATCTAAGGTCATGAAATTTGTACACAATAGAGATCACTGCTGTACCCATCCACCCTGGGAATTTCGTTGCTCCAGCTTTAATAGGAGCCGAGATCTTAGGGGACGGAGGCGAAATCCGCCACCGTCCAGTGCGCGTTATCTTCAGAGGTCCTCCAAACCGCGTGTTAAGGTATCCACAAAACAAGTTTTGCACATTTTACCTCCATGAAGCAAGCATGTAGGGCTAGGCTTGGTTCAGCTTGGTTAGATTAGGTTAGGTTAGGGTTTTTCATTTTAGTCGAGAAAAAATATCAAACTTTTAAAATACATTTTCCACATAAATTTACTTCCTTCAAGAACATATTCGGTTTGGCTAGGTTTTGGCCCATTTTTTGCTTTTTGAGATTAAAACAAAAAGAAATCCTTTCAACACATTCTGACATGGAAGGTTAAGTAGTAAATTCATACATGAAGGCGCTTTATGAATCCTTGAAATATACCTTTCCAATGCAATGTTTATGAATGTGACTGGCACCAATTAGGACCACTCATTTTCTGTGCAATTGTTTACTTTTCGGTTTGTGAGCAAAGAAACACCAAAAGAGGCTTTGAGTTTGATAAAAAGCAATGTTTATAAAACATAAAATGAAATGCAACAGAACCGAACACGCGCCCTAAAGGGCCTCTGAAAATTACGTGCACTGGAGGGGGCGGATTCCGCCCCCTAAGATCTCGGCTCCTATTAAAGTTAGAGCAACGAAATTCGCAGGGTGGATGGGTACGGTAGTATACTCTATTATGTGGAAATTTCATGACCGTAGGTCAATAGCTTCAAGGTCAAATGAGGCCAAAATATCAAAATGTTCTGGTTTTGCGTGGATTGGCTTGTCATTGTTATGGCTCGTGGTGATTGTGTTCAAATGTTCCAAAATTGGCACCAATGATGTTTTGGACATTACTAATGATGCAATACAGATGGTAGACCATTGCATGCCAGATGCATTTAACCTCACCTATGTAGCAGCACTTTATCGGGTTATTACTTTCTCCAGTTACCGGAATCGGGCAGCCCGTCCGACTGCTCCGTTGGGCGGCTCGGCGCAATCGGCTTCGCAAAGAAAGGAGTGAAGTACCTACATGGATGCAGTATTTAAACGTTTAGGTACACAATGACGAGCAGTAGTTTTCAACGACGACAAAATCCTAAAGTTGCCCCCCCCCCCCAAACCGGTGGGCTAGATCCGCCAGTGAGCTTCGGTCGCATGATGTGTCACGTATTTGATTTCGGACCCACCAACTGCCGACTCTACACTATCATCGCCATCACGGCTGGAAATGAAGAAGTCGGAGACTCATCTGTCGCAAAAAAAAACATTTAAGCCTACGGTGAGGGTCCCGAGAGAGGAGCTCCATCACGTAGCACACTTCTCCAGCGTGGAGGCGGGCCCGCTCCCGCTTCACATCCACTTCAAGCGACTGCGCCCACCGTTTGAGAGAATTAAGGCTTTTCAGTATTCATAGCCTTCCTGACGAACCGCTTCCGGAGAGGACTCCACTTCATTTTACGCGGAACGATGCCGGAAGAGACTGGAACGATTTGGCAAATTTCGCACGCCCTCGCAATCGTTCCAATCTTGTAAGCTGATGTGCATCCACTACGCAAAGCGCTGTCACACTGGGGATATTTGCATTTGGCGATATTTTCCCCACACAGGTCCGTAGGCATCTGGCGACATTTCCCCAAATGCTAGGCCGGGAACATGGCAACATCTGTTCAAATTCGCCGTAGGCGTAATATTCTCCCGCTATCGGAAGCTATGCAGCTGAAGTCTATCCAGCGACATTATAACATGGTGGTGCCTTGTGTGTCATTTCCGGTCCTATGCGAACAGTGGTTGGTTTGTTATTGGGGTTTAGGGGCTCATCGACTGCAGAGGTCATGCAGCGCCCATAACAGCGTCAATCATCTCAAGCGTTCTAAGGCGAAACTGATTAAAGCTACTAAATGCGACACATTGTCAAATCTATTGTCATGACGTACATCACAACAATCCTGGTCTTACGACATGCATGCCATCGTATTAATGGGGCGTATATGCCACATAAAACGTAACCGCTGCAGGGAAGCAGAATAGCTGTCCCGATTGTACAAGGGGGATTCATCCTGCGAAACCCGAAAAAGCGGTCATCCTCCAATACTTCCCGCAGGGATAGTGCAGTACGACCGAAGTGACGTCTCTGCGCATGTGCAAGTCTGCCGCACGCAATCAATATGTGTTGTACTGATAGGAGAGCATGGCACCTTTCATACAGCGACTTTTCGTCACCGCTCAGAAGGTAAGGGTGGGTGCTGAATGTGTGGTCTATTCGTAGGCGGCTGTGGCCTATTCGTAAGTGGCATAATACCACCTCATTGCGTCTAATGCTATGTGATGATGATGGTCATTCACGGAAACGATGCTTAACTCTCCTCAGCTTATTATCAGTCACGCACTCCCAGCTGGCTTCCCATTTATTCATAACGGGACTGTTAATGTTTGGGGAAAAGTCCCCAGCAGGGAGAGGAAGACGTCGAGTGCGTGGACATTCAGCGGCGTGCTTCGCTTCGGCATCCGCAGCCTCATTTCCGACGATTCCCACGTGGCTTGGGAGCCAACAAAATACTACTTTTTTACGTATCGTGTTGAGCAACGTGAGCCTAGATAACACGTCTTATACTACTGGGCTTTGTTGATAAAACCCTCTTAGCGCCAGTAGGCTGCCGAGCGAGTCGCTGTATATCACACACAGTGTATCATGTCCAATCTAAATAAAACACGGATCTTTGTGGATTGCAACGAACTCTGAGGTGTAAACCGATGCATTTGCTGGAAGCGAAAACGTTCGAGTTGCATGTCTGTCACAAAGGCAATGCCAACACCGGTGCCAGTTTTTGAACCATCTGAATAGGTCGATGTGTAGACCCATATGACGAAATCAATTCCAGCGCTCTGAGCTTGAGTTCTCCAGGAACGACATGACCTTTTCTCATGCATGCCAGCGGTAAGTCAATATCTGGAGAGACCAGTCTCCAGGGAGGAGTTTTTAAAGAATCCACACACAGCACTCCACTCAATCGTATGCCACTGTTCTCGAAGAAGGCGCGGATCCTCACACAGAAAGGAACAGATGTCCCCCGTCGCATCCCTCTGAACAGAGCAAGGGTACGTCCGGAAAACACTGACCGATATGTGGGTTGTTTGGGAAAGTGGCGCAGCTTGCATGCATAGCGCATCTCAAGTAATTCCCGACACGCAGCAGGGTTAGTCTCAGTGGCGCACCGGAGGGGAGGGGGGCAGGAGGCCCCCCCCCCCTATGAGACCAAAGTGCCCTTTTGACCGAAGTGCCCTCTTGGCCGGAAGGTCCCAAATTTAGCCAAAAATCACCTGCCTTATGTGCCCCGCCTGTGCCAAAGGTGCCCTTTGGGCCCAAAACTGCCCTTTTGGCCTAAAAATGGCGTTCCCCTGTGCCATGTCCTGTCCTATGCGGCATGGAAGATTTAGGCCCCCCCGGTCAACAAACCTTCCAGTGTGCCTCGGGCCGCAAAGTGCCCTTTTGGAGCCGGTCAAGTGCCCTTTTGGAGCCGCCCAAGTGCCCTTTTCGGTCCGGCCCCCCATATAAAAATCCTGGGTACGCGCCTGGTTAGTCTCGTTGACTTTTACTAAAAGGCTTGCTGCCGGTGACGCTAGAAATGCACCAGGGGAGTATGGGAAACAATACGTGGCGAAGTGTGGTGAATGGTGTCCAGTTTTCGTTTGGATGTGGCACATGCACGGTTATACACAAAGCACGCATAGTCAAGCTTATACCGGATTAAAGATCGATATAGGAGCAGCAATATGCGTCTGTCGGCACCATATGATGCACGTAAAACCACCTTAAGAATATTCAGCTTTAAAACACTTTTCACGGAGCATTTTAAAATAGACCCGATATGCTAGGCGAGAGTCAAGCAGAACACCACGAAACCTAACCACCGGTCTCGTAGGAATCTGTGACTTATACAGCATGATTTCCATGT
Source organism: Imbricaverruca yamaguchii (assembly GCA_034440575.1). Lineage (NCBI taxonomy): Eukaryota > Metazoa > Arthropoda > Thecostraca > Neoverrucidae > Imbricaverruca > Imbricaverruca yamaguchii. Next base: position 750,668 of record JAOTOL010001485.1, on the reverse strand, counting down.
TTCGACAGCCCTGACGCCGACAGAAATGCGTAGCTACCGTTTTTCCTGTTTAAAAAACGGAAGCCACTTACGTTTGCCCATCGCCCAAGGCGGGAGACAGCAAGCTGTAATTGCCCTGAACAGTGGCGCAGCCAGGATTTTCCTGAGGAGGGCCCGACTAGGAAACAAACAAATGAGGCAGAGAACACTTTTGGCGGGAAACTTTCGGTTTTTCTTATTTTTTTAAAATAAATTTTATCCTAGTTGTTGCTGGGGTGGCTTGAGGAGCCAGGGTTCTATTGCTAAGCAGAGCTTGTTGCGTGAACCCTGACCCCATCACCCGATCCATGAACTCCAGTTCAACGGCAGAATTTAGACCGAAAGTTTAACGTGCCGCCAATGCACCGACACGGCCACCCGGTAGCTCGTCCCCGACCTTATCGGGCCAGCTGCCAACTGACACTTCCGGCCGGGGGCTAAATGCGAGCGCGCGAAGCGACTCGAACCCTGTGTTGCCAGTACAGGGGAGACCAGTGCAGGCCAGCGCTCTAACCAACTGAGCTACCGGGGCGGCAGCTTCGTGTTTTGCGTGGTAGAGTCTCAAAATTTCCTCTTTCACATAGTATGATTTTGGTTGATATGTGGAGGGGGCGGACTCCGCCCCCCCCCCCATTTGACTGCACCGCTGTACGTAAATACAAACCGCGCTTTACAGACAGGACGAATTTGAGCGCATGAGGACATCAATGCTCACGAGAATTACACACAGAACCCGTCCACGTCCTCGTGAAATATATCTAGCGAGGACATGGACAGTGCGTGCTTGTGCTTAAATGGCTTTCGGTTGTGAATATCCATCGCCAAACAGCAAACAGGAAAAAAACGCGTAAGAACCTGGGCTTGCCCATATTTCGTGTATTGGTAAATGGACGTCTCCCCATCGAGCACTGCAAACCATGACTACGAAGCACCGCAATGCTCACTGGACAAGAAAACAATGTGCTGACGATTATTATGTAAGTTGATAGGAATAAGATATAATGGCATCATTTCGCAGTCAAATTATTGAATCTGCTTGGCAATATTCACCCCGGCGGTATTCATCAAGCAGCATCCCATCATACACATACCCTCACAAATTCCATACATGAGCCGCGCCTTCACACACAAGGCTAGTTTCGATCTTCCGTAGTCAAGGTATAAATAAAGTTTTACTTCACATGTTTCCTTTGTCATGCTGACTGGCTTGCATGCTCGCATTGTGCATATTTGCTCTAAAGTATGGAATTTCAGAGAGCACTGTCGTCGGTTCATTGACAAAATAACAAGGGCGCATGGCTAGAGTAAAGAGGAAATACCAAAATGCACGGTGACGAATACAAGGTTTGTTTGTTTATTGGTTGGTTCACGACACACTTTATGCACATTCGCGGCTAATGGCGCCGCCCACACTGTTTCGCCGGTGGGCCGCGGGATTGGGAAATGTCCTGAGTGGCGCTAGAGTCGAACCCGGACCTTTGGACCCACACACCACGCCATCCCCCCAGAATACAAGGTGAATTCCTACGAAACATCCGATGTGGTTCCGAAGCCGGATAGCGGGTACGGTTCTTGATTGATTTGCCACCTCGTTCACTGCACAGCGTTTGAAGCACCGACAGTCCAACACAGCACAAGGACTGACCAACAATTATATATTCATACATTTGTTTGACGCACATGCCCTCCATGCACATGACTATTATGGACAGCCTGGGCATAACTCACGGATATGTACAAAGAAAGGAGAGGCTTGGCATCAATAGTGAGAGCAAGTGCGCGGAAAATATTCATGCACCAGGGTGTTACAATGCATGTATCATTGCCTATACTACTCACACCGTATTAGTTAGGCGAGCTATGCAGGAGTAGTTTCTAGAACTAAACGAAAGAGATGGCCTAAAGGTGAGTTCACGATGTACACACCTCTGTTGTTTGATCTTTTTTGTAGACTAGTGCTACGCTCGTGAAGGTATGCCAATGCGTGTTTGTTGAAGTTCGACAGCCTCACTGTTTTTGTTTCGGTACGAAGTTTGCTATAGTGTAAGATAGACGAGTAGAGAAGTCTCCTGCGGCCAGCCTCTCTGTGTATGGCTGGCAGGTGTAGGTGGTCGTCTGCACGTGTGTGACGGTTTCACAGGGTGGAGTTTACAGTGATTTGGCCGGCAATGATCGTGGGCTCACCCATCAGAATGGTCTTGTTAAGTAGCCAGACAGTGAAAAAATTGCAGGTCAGCTGCGGTGAGAAGACGCGCCTTGTTGGAACGCTTTTTTCTAGCACTGGCAAACATAAGAATGAATGAAGACAGAAAACAGCATTGCCAAGTTTAGAAGGGGAGTAAATGAGCTCTCTCGCAACATGATGTCGCCAGACTGAACAATAAACCACTCCTTGGATTGATCTCGGCTTCACACAATAGCGAATATGGGTGATCGATGACAAGGATACACAAATTGATATTTAAATAGAAGCTTTCCGGCATATTTTCCTACGTTTCGGCTATTGCCATCCGTAGGAACGTAGAAAAATATCCCGACAAGCATTTATTGAAATATAAATGTACGTCTCATTGCCATCAATCACCGAAATGTCACAACATTGCAACCAATGGGGAACATCTACGGAATGCTTTGGTATAGTCCATTGTCAGCTGATATCATAAATTGAATTAATTCAATTCACACGTAGTATCCGACTCAGAAATACACGTTGACATTCGGTATACCCACGTATACCGTAGAATAGGAACACACACGGACCCAGACATACATCAACCCGCCGATTAAGCCGGACTCAAGGCAAATGGATGCCAACACAGGATACAGACGATACCCAAGTCCCACGAGAAATCAACTGTGGAAGACCCCTCGCAGTGATGTTGATGAAACAGAACAGCGGCAGGCGGCCCCGCCAATCACAAGCACGGGGACTGCGGAAGGTGGGGAAACCCTGACAAAGACTGCTAACCCTTCGGCACAATGTGCCATCCGGGGTGCTGACCGAGCGAAGGCACGAGGCCGGGTATGGGACTCCCGTGGTGCAGGCACAGGACTGCACCACTCACGTGGTGCCGCTCCCGTGGTGCAGGCACAGGACCGGGAGCCATACCCCGCAGGGAACCGCGCGCCGACCGCAACCGTGCTCTCTTGGCGGTCCACGAATAGACACCTCATTACATACAACTGTGGGGGAAGTCCGGGCATTTCCAAACGAAGTAAAGCCCCTACGTCAACGATTCGGCACGGTGAATCTAAATTCACGATTCAAATTGGAGTCAATTCGGGACTAAAATGACATTCAATTCGGGATTCAAACTGGATTCAATTCGGGATTCAAACTGTTAGTTTGTTTATTGGGTGGTTCACGACACACTTTATGCACATCCACGGCTAATGGCGCCGCCCACACTGTTTCGCCGGTGGGCCGCGGGATTGGGAAATGTCCTGAGTGGCGCTAGTGTCGAACCCGGGACCTTGCTACCCATAGCCCGACACCTTAACCACTCGGCCATCCCCGCCCCGGGATTCCAACTGGATTCAATTCGGGATTCAGCTTCGAATTAGGTATTCATGGCGCACTCAAAATGTGCAGTGGCATCAGCTGCACTGCAGAAACAGTGTCTTCAGTTTCGACACAGCCTCTGCCGTAACTAGTCAGTAGCAGCGAGCTGTGAGCTATCGGATCGCAATCAGACATTAAATGAACAACACAAATGAATCGCCTATCGGCTTTGTCGAATCTTCACCGGCTGCTGACATCGAACGCAGTGAATAGGGTCCCGTCGGCGTATCTCCGTTTCGGTAAAAAAATACAATTGCATCCCCCACCAACTATGAAGGAACACCGTATCGAACGGCAATTTCCACGAAATTATATTTTTAAGGGAATTGTTAGCTTTAGACCATCACGCTGGCGTGATATTTCGCAACACGAAAAAAAACCTTGGACATTTTGAAACCTCCTCGGAACATTTGCGAATTTACGGAACATTTTGAAACCTCCTCGCTTCTAACCTGTCAGCCCCCATTCCATCCCCATACCCAAACACACACACACACACACACTGAAACTTTTAGACCCGGCCTCTGCAAAGCTAGCCAGCAATCACTGGATGGGCGCAAAATGACCCTTGATGTCGACGCGCCCCTAAACTCCAATCCACCACCACCACCAGCAATCACTGGATACAGCGGCGGGGCGGGAGGACACTTCCTGTCCGACACAGGGAGACACCTCGTGGTCACGAGTCACAACATGACGTGACCTTCCCCTCCTCTGCCGCGCTCACCTCACCACCACCCAACCCACACGGCCGCCGCATGCAGTCACAGCACTGCGACAGCATGCGTCAGATGGCTTGCACCCCCCCCGGTGGCCTTCTGTCTGACGGGACCGCTTGTCGTCGGGTGGACTCGCCTATAGACATCAATAAGCGGCCGGCGAAAAGACCGCCTGTTGAGACCGAAGAGACCGAAGAGACCGCCTGCCGATTTCGATCATTCCGAGAGGCCGTCGTAAAGACTCACATTCGCAGGGAGGCTGCGGCTGCGCCCCGGCGGCGATGGTGGCGGCGATGGCCTGCGGTTCGACGGCGGCCCGGCCGAAAGGCCATTTCGCGCCGATCAGTAGTTCGGCGAAACAAAACCCCGAGCTACGCTCGCCGGCCCACTCGCTTTGAAGGCGGCGCAAATGACCTTTATGGTCCGGCAAGCCTAAAGAGAAAATCACTCCCCCTCGCCGTCCATGTGGCGATACGGCCCGGGGCCGGCCGAGAGTGTGGGCCATGTGGACCAGCCCCACACCGCAGCGGAGGACCAGCCGGGACCGCTGCGGACCACACGGTGTGGACCATGTGGACCATGTGGACCATGTGGACCAGCCCCACACCGCAGCGGGGGACCAGCCACATACGCTCACAAGCTCAGGGAACCTGCTCCTCACCACGACGCACCCTCGAGGTGCCGACCACAACTGGTCCTTGGCGGGATGGTGGTGGTCTTTGAGGCGATGGTGACCACCACTGGTCCTTGGCGGGATGGTGGTCGGCTGTGAGGAAGTGGCAGCCACCATGACTCTCCAGGGCGTTGAAACCGCTCCCACAAACAATGCGATTATGGGATCACTTTGACGATTCGGTCACGTTCCGTGAAATTGACCAGTTGTTTGCGCAAATGTGCCAGCGACAAAACACACTCATTCTACTGCCTTTAAAGGCGAGTGCGAGTGCACATGATCAGCCGACAGCGAACTGTGCAGCTAAGGCAAACGTAATTCGTCTATTTGTGGTCATACTAATTGTGCATCGCCTGTGAAGGAAGTGCAGTGGAAAATTCAACCAATTGCAAGATTTCGCTGTTTCGATTGAGTGACACATACGCATGCATCAAGATCAGAATAATTGACAGAAAATTCGGATGAGCCATTTTTGCCCTGCTTTTAGTACTTCCATTGTCGGTATTGAGTGCATACAAATTATAATCTGCCGATAAATGATCATTTTTCAAACTCTTTGAATTAGCACACCACCGAAAACAGTTTGCTCTAAAATACAATCAATATGTAGGTAAATTACGTAACTTTTTACAAACGCGGGCTAGTATATATTTCACCTTCTGTTACTTTCAAGCATGTTGCACCAGGACAATAGCACATTTTGTTCCATCGTTACAACAATCAGAATGGCTTGTATGTGTGTATGTAGATTTACATGCATGAATGTATGATGCATGTATGTGTGCATATATATATATGATGTATGTATGCATGTTGTATGCATGTGCGTGTGCATGATGTGTATATGAAGTTTGTATGACATGTGCGTACAGGATTGTTCGCACCTAGTGTAATCTCGACGCACTGTCGGAATCGACGCGAAACAAGCGTACAGTTAGCATGGGGCCCAGTGAGTCTGCCGATTCTGCTATTGCGCCGGCCTTGCGTCAGCTGTCTGCCAAGTCCTACAAAACGCTGACGATTTCCGAGCGGACAAAGTTGGATTTTCTCAACTTTTTCAGCTCCGCGCACCAGTGGCCTTGACGCAAGGTCGACAGACTGCTCGTGATAAACTGCGGCCGCCATATTTGCCAATCTTCAGCGGATTGGGGCCACATCGGCTGCGGTTTTTTCAGCTTGTAAGTTGCAGCATGTCTGTCTCGGATTACGTCATGTCCGTCGGGATTACGCCTGGTCCGTCGTTTCGCTGGCTTTCTTGCATCGATATTACGCTAGGTGTGAACAGTCCTTTATGCATACATGATCCATACATGTGTGCATAACGCATGTATGATGTATGTATGATGTATGTATGTTGTATGCATGGTGTTTGTATGATGTATGTATATCCGCATGATGCATGTATGACGAATGTATGACGTATGCATGTTGCATGTATGATGTATGTATGATGCATACATGGTATGTGTATGACGTATGCATGATGCATGTATGGTGCATACATGATGTATGCATAATGTACGCATGTGATATGCATGTGTGTATGATACATGCATGCTGCATGTATGCTGTATGTATCACATATGCATAGTGTACGCATGCTGTATAGTGTAGGTATTATTTATGCATGGTGTATGTATGACGTATGCATGAAGCATGAATGATATACATGATATGCACACACATCTTGTGAGTTATACCCAGACTGTCCATAATGGCCACTGCACGCGGTGGGCATGTATTGTGGATTAAATAAATAAATAAATAAATAAATAAATAAATAAATAAATAAATAAATAAATAAATAAATAAATAAATAAATAAATGAATAAATAAATCCATAATTAAATTAATTAATTAATTGACAAATAAATGCTGGGGGACCGGTGGGCCTCCAGCGGAACGCCCCACCCCGGCGTCCATCCGACACCAGGGTGTGACAACAAAGCCAGGCCGGCGGCGCGCGGCCTCAAGGTCAGCTCGGCACCACCCGGGGGAGCCCCGTCGCCGGAGTCGGGCGCGTGACGTCACCGGCCGAGGTGTCCGGGCGGAGGCGGCGAGAGAGCGCCGGAGCGGGGCGGCGTGCGCGGCTTTCTCCTGAGTCAGAGGTGCCGGCGGCGCAGTGGGCCGGCGCCAGCTGCGGCGTTCGGCTACCGGCGGACTGTCGGCTGTGGTTTGTCGAGTGGTCCGGCGACCTTAGCTTGTCGACATTGGTCTGGCGACCGTGGTCTGTCGAGCCTAGTTTGTCGACCGTGGTTTGCTTACCGTTGTTTGTCGACAGTGGTTTGTCGTCCGTTGTTTGCTTACCGTTGTTTATCCACAGCAGTATGTTGACCTTTTTTTACCGTTGTTTGTCGACAGTGGTATGTCGACCGTCACTCGCTTCTTGTCACTTTTGTCGACCGTCGCTTGTCGACCTGCTTGTCGGCTGTCGCTTGTCGACGTCGCTTGTCGGCTGTCGCTTGTCGATCGCAAATGTCAACCGTCGACAACTAAATGCACTCTAGTGTCGTATGACAGCTGACCAATGTCGGATGGCAGCTGGCCAATGCCGGATGTCAGTGCCCAATGTCGTATGACAGCTGACCAATGCCGGATCCTGGTCAATGTCGGATGGCAGCTGACCAATGTCGGATGTCAATGCCCAATGTCGTATGACAGCTGACCAATGTCGGATGACAGGTGGCCAATGCCGGATGGCAGCTGACCAATGTCGGATGGCAGTCTGACCAATGTCGATGACAGCTGACCAATGTCGGATGGCATGGCCAATGTCGGATGGCAGTGGCCAATGCCGGATGGCAGCTGACCAATGTCGGATGACAGGTGGCCAATGCCGGATGCAGCTGGCCAATGTCGGATGGCAGCTGGCCAATGCCGGATGTCAGTGCCCAATGTCGTATGACAGCTGACCAATGTCGGATGACAGGTGGCCAATGCCGGATGGCAGCTGGCCAATGTCGGATGGCAGCTGACCAATGTCGTATGACAGCTGACCAATGTCGGATGGCAGCTGGCCAATGCCGGATGTCAGTGCCCAATGTCGTATGACAGCTGACCAATGTCGGATGACAGGTGGCCAATGCCGGATGGCAGCTGGCCAATGTCGGATGGCAGCTGACCAATGCCGGACGTGAACTGTGGAAGATCAATTGGCGAGCGACTGGCATCGAACGGTCAGCTCTGTGAATGTCCCGGTGTTCGTGCTGAGCGCCGACTTACGAAACGCCCATGTCGAATGACCAGTGTGCATGCCAAATGTGTCGTATATATAATGAGAGGGTGTAAAATGTGTGATGTGCCAAGCGTTGAATACTGCACTTTGAGTGTTGAAAATGCTTTCATGCGATCGCTTCGATTGCTCCGAGTGCATGTCATTGCTTATTTACTTATTTATTTATTTACATATTTCATAATGCATGTACCTCGATTGCTTTCCTTCGATCTATTCTGTAGCTTCTCGGCTATCCACAGATTTTCGACAGCATACAACACTGCTTTCCACTCTCACCCGAATGCCGCCTCGATAGCTCAATTGGAACAACGCTGGCCTGTACTGACCTCCCCTCCTGCCAAAGCAGGGTTCGAGCCGCTTCACGCGCTCGCATTTACCCCTCGGCCGACGGGATCAGCTGGCAAATGGTCCGATGAGGTCATGCAGCCGGCAGAGCAGCAGGGTGGGGCATTGGAAATGACCGCATTGGACAGTACAGTGTCCTAAAATTATTTCGCCATTAACTGTGCGGATGAAGAAAGAAGTTGCTTGGGAATAGTGGAAGATTGGAAGAAAATAAAGGATCGTCACTTAAGGATTAAAAACGTGGAATGCCTTTCACTTCAGTCACATGCATTTTACATTATTTAGCAGTCGTGTGTATAATGACTGCCCACACATGTGGCAAAATGGTAAAAACCTAAGGCAAGGATGAAATAGCACAATTCCATTAACTGTGAATTTCCAGGCCACATGGTCAATTATTTTACACTGGGACAGTAACTGTCTGGGGTCCACGCAGCAGGTCTAACCAGGGCACGTCCCACTGGACAGGGTCCTTGGGCAGTGCCCCATAAGCCCACCACAGAACTGCCTGCTCGGGTGGTGTGGGCAGGACCTACGTAGCGGGCTCTGAATAGGCCGGCACCCTGTCGCATCAGCCACCACAACAGACGTTCAGACTGCATTTACTACGAGCGAATGAGAGGGGCAGCTCAGCCGAGGTAGGGAGTTAGAGTCTTAGCCGCAAGATCGTGGGTTCGAACCCCACAGCCGGCGAGATTTCCGAGTCCTTCCGCGATCAACCGGCGTGGGTGATTGGCGGCGCTATGTGATCCAGCAGTCGGATGCGTCGTTAAATAACCCAAGTACCTTCCTACTTACCTACCTACCACGAGTGATGTCGAAGGTCACGGGAACACAGCCTTCGACTAGCAGAACTGGCAAAGAAGAACTTCATAAAAACCCTTCTGAAATTAAATTGTCAACGATTTCAACGAAATCACGTTAAAAAGATCTATGTGAAACTTACTTCACTGAGATCTATACGTTTCAATTTGCAACGTTCTGGCCTGTCTACGTTTGTTGACACCATTGGATATGGGTGCCTAACACTTTGCAGGCGCCACCCGGCAATGCTTCTTAACTTGTCAATTCCTCAGCGAGATATATGAGCACAAGATCAGTGTTTACTGGCGCTGCCTCCAGCCGAGTCACACTGTGATAAAATCTGATTAACTACTTGCTTAAGCCAAGTATTGCGTCATTCCACAGACGTTTCTCCGCCGCTGGAAATATGTTCTGGCTGACACCGAGACGCACCAAATGTATGAAGATAAATTAACACCTCAGATATAAAGTTTAAGAGATGCTCTTCGCTAAGCCTCGTTCGTGATGCGGCCAAAAAGCGTCATACTGGTTCGAACGAGTGCTCTTGGAATACCCAGGGCAGTACGTGTAATCGCATCAACTATCTGAATGTACATATTATAATAACGGTACCATCAAACCTACAACTACATCAACCTCCCTCGAGTGCAACCTCCCGCCACACAATCCCTTCGGCAAGCCCAGGAGTAAATCCAGTACAGCCGAGCCGGTCGAAGCCTTCATCCTGACAAGTCCTCAGCACGTTCTGGGCCAACATCTTGAAAATGGATACACATAATGTGTCTACGGCATCGTGTTCCACCGCATTGCATCGCAATGTGGTGGAACATGTGTCCACCGCATTATGCTCCACTATATTTAAATGCAAGGTGGTGGAACATGTGTCCACTGCATCATGTCCTACCACATTGCATGGCACCGTTATGGAGACGTGTCCACTGCTTCGCGTTCCACCATATTGCATAGTACGAAAAGGCGGCAACCTACACCGCACTTAATCACCTCAACTTGTCCGACCATTCCCTATCCCACCCCTCCTCCTGCAGAAGTCCTAGACAGGTCGCTGTAGAAAAAGGTATTCGGGAGTTCAGCATGTCGCATTCCAAGAGCAAACATGACAAAGTTACGGGCATAGTTCAAGACACTCACCTCACGAAGTCTGATTTAGCAGTACAAAGATTGCATATATTACGGAACGTATTCCCCACATAGAGAAGCGGTACCGGATGGCCACTACGCCCCCGCCCCCCGGCTGTGATAACACACCGTACGAACAACCTCTGAAGCCATGGTCCCCGGTGGTTCAGATAAAACCAATCGCGACGGGACAGCGCTGCGATTGCTAGGTTCAGACCTAGGAGTCGCACCCGGCATCCTGTGCGACACCCGAGGAGGCGTCCGACATCTTGACCCTGACCTAGGTTCAGGAGGTCGGACGTCTCCTGATACATGGCACCGGCTTGACAGTTGGGTCGGTGTGTCCTGGGGCTCGTCTAACAGGCCGGGTCAGCATGTCCTGGGACTCGTCTAACAGGCCAGGTCAGCATGTCCTGGGACTCGTCTAACAGGCCGGGTCAGCATGTCCTGGGACTAGTCTAACAGGCCAGGTCAGCATGTCCTTCCTGGAACTCATCTAACAGGCCGGGCCAGCATGTCCTGTGACTCGTCTAACAGGCCGGGTCAGCATGTCCTGGGACTCGTCTAACAGGCCAGGTCAGCATGTCTTGGGACTCGTCCAACAGGCCGGGTCAGCATGTCCTGGGACTAGTCTAACAGGCCAGGTCAGCATGTCCTTCCTGGAACTCATCTAACAGGCCGGGTCAGCATGTCCTGGGACTCGTCCAACAGGCCGGGTCAGCATGTCCTGGGACTCGTCTAACAGGCCGGGTCAGCACGTCCTGGGACTCGTCTAACAGGCCGGGTCAGCATGTCCTGGGACTCGTCCAACAGGCCGGGTCAGCATGTCCTGGGACTCGTCTAACAGGCCGGCTGGGCCGGCCAGACAAGGGGTCTGGTCCTGACACTGCTCCAAAAAAGAGAAGAGCAACTTCGAGCAACTTGGAGCAGTTCAAAGCGGGCTTGGTAAAAACTCACGCTGGAACGTCTGGCGCAACAATGGAGTATCAATCAGCTGTTTGTGCTTGCATTATGGTCACATATATGACGCGTGGAGTGGTTCAGTGTGGATAAGTTCAGTGTTTGTTGTAGGTATGAAAGGAAATTACATCCTCAAGGGTAATACAGTAATTGTTGAAACACATTTTTTTACAAACTCCCTCACAGTCCAGTGAACACTTCAAAGCTAAAGCTTCGCAAATGTATTTTCAGCGCCACATTTGTGCTACTCCAAGCTGCTCCAAGCTTCCTCTGCTCTCGGCCGGAGTAAGATGGAGTAGATTGGAGCTACTCCGATCTGCTCCGAAAGCGCACGGGAACATAGAGCAGCTATTCCAAGTTGCTCGGAGCAGCTTGGAGCGGGGTCAGGAACAGACCCAGGGTTGAAGGCTGAATGTGACCGTGATTGGGGCACAATCGCAGCATTTGCCACAAAAGTGCGATTTTCGGTTCGGTTGACAACAAAAGTGAATGCGAACGGCGCGCATGTCTGGAGGCAGGGAGAGTATGAACGACGATTTCGAGACGACCGTGACCGACCAGGTACAATTTAAATGATTAACCTAGGCAAACTCCGCTCGCATTAGCGCACACCGTTCTTACGGCCACACGAAGGCGGCACGGGAATGGGGGGGGGGAGTGAGGCTGGAGCTCGAAGAAAAAACACATTCAGCTCTTGCACAACTCATTGGACTAAGGCTGTGTTTTGTAGCGTTGCCTTTCGCTGTCGGCAAAGGATGCGCTGAAGCGTGAAATTCGAGCGACCAGCGAGGTGGAATCCGAACCCGATTACGGAACTGGGTCAATTACTGGAGTGGGCCGATTACGGGATCACGTCGACTATATGAATAGGTTGACTGTGGGATCAGGTCGACTATGGGATTAAGTTGATTACGGGATTGGGTTGAACATCGGATTAGGCCGGCCATGTGATAAGGTGTGTGTTTCCCAGTGGTTGAGACGCCGTCTCTCAACTACTGAGCTACCGACCCAGGGCGTGAGATGATGACATGACTGGATATGGGTGTCCGGGGACGCCGCTAACATCGACGCCGGTCTGACCTCCATGACCCGGTGAGGAATGAATGAAAGTGCTGGCGGCGCAACTGGCCAATATCGAACACAATCGAGTAGAGAATACGCGATGTCCATGAATGAGGCAATGCCGTCGGTGCCCAACGATGAGAAATTCACCTGTGCAATCGCCATGCTCTCAGTACTCTGGGAGGCTGGGATCTGGAACTTGTTGCGAAAACCGACAGACACAGGCCAAACTTCGTGACGGAGACTCGGCCAGCCTGCTTCGGAAGTGCACCCAGCGTGCCGATCTAATTATCATAAGCCCTTCCGGCACACCGTACAACAATGCACCACAGAACATTACGGATGCTGAACCATTTGATAAGTTGTCCTCACCGCCCTCATTCACATTGAAAGTCTGAAGTAATACCAATTCATAGAGGACTTAATGCATTGAATGTCAGCCGGGACTTCAACGTGAAACACACTTATGCTATAGAAAATAGAGCCATTTGTCTTCGGGGTTATGTTTGACTGATTATTTGGGTTTAAGGGCGCGCCGACTGCGAGGTCATTTAGCGCCCATTCTTGGGGTTATGTATGCCTCGTGAACTACTGATAGTTTTTTTTTTTTTTTTTTGGGGGCATCAACGGGGGTTGATCTTTCGCCCCCATAGAGCTACTGAGTCGTGCTCAGCTGCGATGCTACTACGGTCAGAGAGCAGCAAACTTCTCCTTCACGTGGCATGAGCGAAAAAGCCAGTGGGCGTATTGCCATATTTTACCATACACACATACTCCATCCTGCTCTGGCTGTTCTTGAGCGGTCTGCCCTTTATCAAAGAATTCCTCGACGAGAGACGGCCGACCAGACGATATGTTATACATTCTTTATATTTTCTAAATAAATTCAGTCAGAGTTGTTCCTGGGAAAGTTCTACGGACTCGGTCAGCGTCCCGATATGGCAATTTCCGTTGTACAGCACGATCTCGACCTGGAGTTGGACGTGCCTACACAACGGGCACGGCAGCCTGGTGCCTGCACCCCGACCTTTCCTGGCCAGCTGCCAACTGGCCATTACCAGCCGGAGGCGTTAATAGCGAGCGCGTGAAGCGACTCGAACATGTTGTGTTAGGACGGGGAGACCTTCACAGGCCATCGCTCTATCCACTAAGCCAACCAAGCGGCAAACACTACCCCTATATAAGGACAGGGTGAGGAGCGGAGATAAACAAGGCTGCGCAAATGACCATCCTGATCCGGCACGCCACTACCCCCCCCCCAAGTGGAGAGGAAGCGAGTTCGCCAGCTGGGAAGATGCTCAAAGGTCAGGGGTTGCCTGCACTGGCGCTGACGCAAAATGGCAGTCGATCGCCCCGTGGGGCTGATTCCGACAAGATCCACGTCAGCCGCGCAGATTCGTCCGCACCAATTAAAGGTCATGTTCGCGGTCAGCGCGCAAAGATCGAGGTCAGTGGATAATGTTCGGGATCGGCAGAGCACGACCGGGTCAGGTCACGCTCGAGGTCAGATCCTGGCGGTCAGGTCAGGCGGTCGACCTGAGCTCCTCGCCATCTATGACGAGTGATATCTGCGTCTAAGGGCATCAGCCACTTTGTTTAACATATTCCATATTGCTCTCCGGTTCTAAAATTACTCGGACCTGTCGGCGGCTGTTTTAAATGCATGCATGGCGACAGCAATCTCCTCGGGAACCCTCCCAAATCCGGCCTCGTTTCCGAGCGCTTTCGTTCCGTTTACAGACTTCATTAAAAGAATCTTCATTAAGCCGAGAAGTGATTGGTATAATTTAATTCGCGGTCTGACGCTAGACACTGTCTCAGAATCGTCAAGCCATCCGAACTCGGGCAGTTTCACCAGGAAAGCCATCGTTCCAGACCGAGAGGAGGTGGCCCTCGCTCGGGACAGGGATGCGCATACATTTTCTTCGGGCTTATTGGTTTGTTGGTTATTTGGGCTTAGGGGCGCATCGACTGCTTCGGTCATACAGCGCCCATCTTCGGGCTTATTGAAACGGTTCTGTACTGCCTTTTCGCCTCAGTAAATTGGGAAGGAGTGAGCACGGGTGTTGCTTTCCGAAAATTATTTGGGGGAGGGGCACGATACACGAAGGCAATGGGCAACCACCAAATGGACTATGAGTTGGGGCACACTCCATGGAGTCCCATGTTAAAAGTTGAAATTATTTAGGAGGGACAAAGCCAACATCGAGGGGCATTGTCCAATGGAAAAAAAGTACATTAAAGAATATGCTAAGCAATGCAAGCACTTTTGTCGCTGGTATCTGGATGAGCTCACCAGTGTTTGTCCAGTTCCACACAGTATGGAATATTCCCGTCTGTATATACATCAGGCAATCAGGGAATAATAACGCGCGTCCACTAGAGATACCACTTTTGGCGAACAATTTCAGCCAGGACCACACCAGCCCAGCAAGTATGTATGTACGACCGGGCCATGGACCGGGCTTTGAGAAAAAAATCCGGGCTCACACCGTCCCAGCAAAGCTGGGCTTTGGCACAGCCCATAGAACGGCCCCATCAAATTGGGCCTGGCATTTGAAGCAATCGTGTAGTGGCAAAGAAACCTTCATAAGATAATAAGTAAAATGGGACAGTAAATTAATTAATATAACGAAGATTCGATATATTTTTCAAGTGGTATGCGAAATGTGTGTTGCTTGTTGCAAATTTTTGTCTTACAAGTCCAATGTCTAAATTTGGCAGGCCCGTGGGATATATTCAATGGTTGAAATAAATATTTTAGGTTGAATACTGATAACACACCTTCGTAACTCTACAACTGCCATCTCAACAAATATTTGCACGCATAAATTATACATATTGCCAAAAAAGTGCCAATTTGTGTCAGAACCATAGCCCAAATGTGGCCTAGTGTCATTCATGTTCCATATAAAATACCTACTTTCTGTTCCGCATACTAGTAGGAAGTCGGTATTCAGTCCCACAGCATATGATAAAAAGCATGTAGCATTAAAATACGCAACGCACGCGCGGTACACATTTAAACATTCTTGAACCCAGTATGTTCGCCAGCCCATTCTGACTTGTGGACCAGTAATAGGCCGGCCTATCCTGACCCGGACCAGTAAAGGACCGCCGGCCTTTTGTCAAATTACCGGGCTGGTCCCCGGCCTAAAAACGTGTCCACACATCAGGAAATTTCGACAATCGCACCGCTCAAAACATGTCCCAATCCTGCGGCCCACCGGCGAAACAGTGTGGGCGGCGCCATTAGCCGTGAATGTGCATAAAGTGCGTCGTGAACCACCCAATAAACAAACAGACATCAGGAAATTCTTGGAGCTAGTGGATTCAGAGACTAACATCATCACGTGAAGACGCAAGATACTTGCCCCATAGCAAGTTCAGATACAAGCTGGATTACGCCACAATAACGCAACGTGTCTAGTTCCTTGATTTAATTACGCAATAATGATTGTCTTGTCATGCTCTATGACAACACCTGACATGTAGTTTTGCAAATGAAGCGAACGACATGCAGCTACGAAATGTAGCAAACATTTCGTACGTGAAAATGAAAAATAATGGGTGCTAGAAAACTCTCACAATCACTATTCAGTAGGACACGATAACTACCACGGGACATCAAACTCATTTGCTCAGGAAGGAAACCCAGCGTCAATGGACTCCTCGGACTACAATATTAATGTTATCTACAATATTCGAGCACATACCTAGCAATTCGGTGATCGACCATTGTGCCATGCAAATCTCGACTGCCAACAGTCTTCCAACGCTTACTTACCTATTTCTGGACTATTACTACTACTACAACTACTACTACGCCTACTTCTGGACTGGCGGTTCTCAACTCGGAACCAGAAATGCCCACTCCTGGGCCAGTGGGTCTCAATTCCACCCGGCAAAAACGGTCGCGCCCGTCGCCTCCACGCCCGCCAGCCGGCCCGCCGCGTGGCTATTCGACCGCGAATCGTCACGTGACCGTGACGTCACCGGCGATCGCCTGACGTCACGGGCCGCCGGCGGTGCTGCCGGTGAGGGTGGCGGCCCCTGGCGAGAGGGAAACGCCGGCGGCTCCCCCGCCGCGACGTAAACGGCTGGACGACAGGGACGACAGCGTTGGCATCCACGGCCGCACAGATCACGTGACCGCCGCCGACGGTGCACGTGCACAACGAACACGGCGAACACCAGCCGTGCACAGCGAACACGGCGAACACCGGCCGTGCACAGCGAACACGGCGACAGGGCAAAATGAACACCGACCGTGCAAAGCGAACACCGACAACTCGTGCACAGCGAACATCGAAGGTGCACGGTGAACACCAACAGTGCACGGCAAACACCGACAGTGCACAGCGAACACTGGCCGTGCACAGCGAACATGCACATCGAGTACCGACCCTGCACAGCGAACATGCATATAGAAAACAACCGACAATCTGCCGCCAACGCCGACCGGACAGCGAAACAACGACATTCTCAGCGGAAGAAACTCCAGAGTGGGGAGTGTGCGGTCGACATCGGATCACATCTATCTATCACTGGGCATCGCGGCGCCTCTGCAAATCAGCGCAGGAGCTCAACGCAACTAGATGCAAGTCAGCGCAGGAGCACAACGCAACTGGACGCAAATCAGCGCAGGAGCACAACGCAACTAGTCGCAAATCAGCACAGGAGCACAACGCAACTAGACGCAAATCAGCGCAGGAGCACAACGCAACTGGACGCAAATCAGCGCAGGAGCACAACGCAACTAGTCGCAAATCAGTGCAGGAGCTCAACGCAACTAGTCGCAAATCAGCGCAGGAGCTCAACGCAACTGGATGCAAATCAGCGCAGGACCATAACGTAACTGTATGCAAATCAGCGCAGGAGCACAACGCAACTGGACGCAAATCAGCACAGGAGCACTACGCACTAGTCGCAAATCAGCGCAAGGGTACAACGCAACTAGTCGCAAATCAGCGCAGGAGCACAACGCAACCGGATGCAGACTGCGCCGCATTGACCGCCAGACGGCGGGCCGCATGCCGTGCCACGTGATGGTCATTCGATTCCCGCGTCATGGCATGGCACGTGATGGCCACGGCGAGCGCAGCGAACGTCCGTGCGCCGGCACGAAATGAGAGCCGGGGGTGGGGGCAGCCGTCGGCATTCGGTGGCTGGAAGGGGCCGGCTCCCAATGCTGGGTAACCTCGCAGGGGTTACCTCGCATTAGGCCACATATCACCCAGTAGGACCCAGTCGCATAGGTCACGCATCACCCAGTCGGCAGCAGGGCTGGAAGAGTGGGCTGTTTCCGGAGAAGAACCTCGGGTTCTTTTGCGACGCATTCAACCGCTAGGTCACATAGCGTCCCCAACCTTTCACGCCGATTGGTCGCGGGTGGACTCGGTAACGCCTTCGGTTATCAAATTCGAACCCTTAATCTTGCCATCAAGAGTCCGACGCTCTACCAACCGAGCTGCCGCGGCCCCTGAGCTGTTTCTGGGTGTGCGGCATCCAGAACGTCATACTCCCCAGAAATGTACCCACTCACCTTTCTCATTTGGAGAATGAATAGCACTGTTTGGCAAAGGCTCTGAGACAAAGTGTTCAGGGTTAATTGGAAAGTGCAAACTGGACTCCTGGTGGCATTCGAACGCCCAATAAATTTACCCTCCACATCCATAATTACAAAGTACGAATCCAGCCCCTGTCATAAGCGCACTCAGGATGACCACAGGGGAGGCAAGCCCATGTTAAAGGACGGACCAATTGCTAACACCTGGTTACTTTCAATGGGATACGACGAAAAAGGCGGTCTTATGGATGACGATGAGTGAGGTGTATTGGGGGGATTTCCTCACCGCACCACGTAGTTGCGTTACTGTCCCAATAAACTTCATAAACGTTGCTCGAGCTTCCATCCTCACCGCTTCACAATTTGCGACGACACACAACCGAAACACGACCAAAAGCCACTTCATACGCTTCGCACTCTTCACATTCTACTGCACGCTCACTCACATCACATCAGACATCCGCGAGTGGCTTCTACGCCAGGTCCGCGCCAGCTCCTGATCCTGCTGTAGATGTCAGACTCTGAGAGGCCGCCTCCAGCAGCGACACTGGCCACACGAGACGACGCTTCAGAGCCCCGTGGGTGCCATTGGACGTCGCCGGAGCGCCATCTCCCTTCGGTCTCGGCTCGGCCATCGCTCGAGATATTTCAGCGGTATCCCTCCGTAAAACGAGCCAAGATAGGGCAAATATCCCATCCTCAGAACCGCAGTCAATGGAAAATTCCCACAAGTTCGTCGTCATCGAACGCCAGTGAGAAGCTCAATTGTATGATAAAACTTACCCCGATATGTACATGCATCCATGAAACTTGCATACATGCATGCGCACGAACGCATATATATATATATATATATATATATATATATATATATATATATATATATATATATATATATATATATATATATATATATATATATATATATATATATATACATTCCCTCTCGTGTTGTGTATGCATAGCACTTCCTGGATCCTGGAATACCTGTGGCACAAATTCCCGACACGGGACGAGTGCGCGTAGTGGACCATCGACATCGGTCCGTTGCGGGGCGATAGCCAGCAGGCGATTGATTAGGTTGCCTGGTGATGGTGGTCCTGGTGGAGGCTCCGGTCGTGGCCCCGGTGGTGGTCCTGGTGGTGGTCCTGGTGGTGGTAGACGGTGGTAGTCCTGGTGGTGGTGGCCCTGGTGGTGGTCCTGGTGGTGCCCCTGATGGTGGCCCTGGTGGTGGTCCTGGTGGTGGCCCTGGTGGTGGTCCGGTGGTGGCCCTGCTGGTGGCCCTGGTGGTGGTGGTAGGCCCTGGTGGTGGCCCTGGTGGTGGCCCTGGTGGTGAGCCCAATGATGGTGCCTTATGGCCCCTGTGGGTGCCCTTGGTGGCCCTGGCCTAAATGGCCCTGGTGGTGTTCCTGGTAGTGGCCCCGGTGGTGGTCATGGCCCTGTAGTGTGTGCCCTGGCGAAATGGCCCTGGTCCTGGTGGTGGCCCTGGTGATGGCCCTGGTGGTGGCCCTGGTGGTGGCCCTGGTGGTGGCCCTGGTGATGTGGCCCTGGTGGTGGCCCTGGTGGTGGCCCTGGTGGTGGCCCTGGTGGTGGCCCTGGTGATGGCCCTGGTGGTGGCCCTGGCCTGGTGGTGGCCGTGGTGGTGGCCCTGCTGGTGGCCCTGGTGGTGGCCCTGCTGGTGGCCCTGATGGTGGTCCTGCTGGTGGCCCTGGTGGTGGCCTGGTGGTGGCCCTGGTGGTGGTCCTGGTGGTGACCCTGGTGATGGCCCTGGTGGTGGCCCTGGTGATGGCCCTGGTGGTGGCCCTGTGTGGCTGGTGGCCCTGGTGGTGGTCCTGGTGGTGGTGGTGCCTGGTGGTGGCCCTGTGGTGATGGCCCTGGTGGTCCTGGTGGTGGCCCTGGTGGTGGCCCTGGTGGTGGCCCTGGTGGTGGCCCTGGTGATGGCCCTGGTGGTGGCCCTGGTGGTGGCCCTGTTGGTGGCTGGTGTGGCCCTGGTGGTGGCCCTGGTGGTGGCCCTGGTGGTGGTCCTGGTGGTGGCCCTGGTAGTGGCCCTGGTGGTGGCCCTGGGTGGCCCTGGTGGTGGCCCTGCTGTGTGGCCCTGCGGGCCTGGTGGTGGCCCTGGTGGTGGCCCTGGTGGTGGTCCTGCTGGTGACCCTGGTGGTGGCCCTGTTGGTGGCCCTGGTGGTGGCCCTGTTGGTGGCCCTGGTGGTGGCCCTGGTGGTGGCCCTGGTGGTGGCCCTGCTGGTGGCCCTGCTGGTGGCCCTGCTGGTGGTCCTGCCGGCCGATACGCCCGCCAGTCCGTCAGAACTATTAGTGAGACTAATGGGCAGTCTCTGCCTGCCAGTGTCCGACGGGCTGGCCATTTTGCCGAAGCTCAACGTTCAATTTACGGCGGGAATTACCGCGTCGCTACGAGTTCAGGCGAATGCCGTGTCAGACGTGAAGCAGTTTGGTCGCAGTAGTCCTCGGCCGTCGAGACCGTGGCGCCGGCCTCCGCAACCGTGGCGGGACGCAACGTGCCATCCGTGGCACCACGTGTCGTGCCATCCGTGGCACCACGTGTCGTGCCATCCGTGGCACCACGTGTCGTGCCATGAGCGACAGGACGTAACGTGCCATCCGTGGCACCACGTGTCGTGCCATCCGTGGCAGCACGTGTCGTGCCATGAGCGACGGGTCTTGCTGGCTTCTGACCATACCTGCTGACTTACGATCGCACCTGCTAACGCTTTCGGTGCTGCTGGTGCTATGTTTTCATGTGCGCCTGTGGTAGCCCATGTTTACTGATGACCTATGCTTTAACACGCGCCCTGGAGGGTGGGGGGGGGCGAAATCCGCCCACCCCTCCGGTTTTTCGTAGATAACTCCAGATTTTACCGGCCGATATGCGCCATTGTTCGTCTACCTGCCAATAACTGACCGGCGCATTGTTTGAAGTCAGAAAAATGAAAATCGACCGAAAAAAATTCGAGTTAAGGGTCGCTAAAGTCAAAATAATTTCCCAGCGCCAGATCACAAATATCGTCGCTGATGCCATCCGGTATATTAGTAAAAAGGAAGTGTTCATGGCAAAACTAACGACTTGTTTGATGTACATTGTCATGCTACATTGTTCCAGAGTCATGTCAAGTTACCGAGGTCAAGTCAGGTCAAGTTCATAACAGGTTAACACACGCCCTAGAGGGGGTATGGCGAAATCCGCCAATCCTTCCGATTTTTCGTACATAACTCCATATTGTACCGGCCGATATACGACAAATGTATCGCGTACCTGCTTAGAAATGACCGGCGCATTGTTTAAAGCAAGAAAAGTGGAAATCGGCCGAGAAGTTTTCAAGTTAGGGGCCGTTAAATTAAAAACAATTCACAGCGCCAGACCACAAAAATCGGCGCTGATGCGCTTCCCGTATATTGGCAATAGGGAGGTGTTCTTGACAACACTAGCGACTTGTTTGATGCATATTGTTATGCTATATAATTTAAAAGTCATATAAGGTCGCCGAGGTCAAGTCAGGTCAAGTTCATGACAGGCTAATGGAGCCAAACTTGGTCAACTGGAATGTGTCATAAATGCAAATGACTGTCATGCGATTGATGTCACTTTACATGTTACTCCCTATACATCCCGAAATCTACTGTTTGTCATTGTGTGCCTAAGCATTTCCATACTTTATTCATGTATTTCACTCCTTTATTTGCGAAGCCGATTGTGCCGAGCCGCCCAACGGAGCAGTCGGGATGGGAGCCCGGTTCCGGTAACTGGAGCAGGTAATGACCTAATAAAGTGCTCCTAGATAGGTGACCTGAGGTCAAATGGGGGATCTGACATCTGTATTGCATCATTAGTAATGTCCAAAACATCATTAATGCCAATTTTGTAGGATTTAAACACAATCACAGCGATCCATAACAATGACAAGCCACGCAAAACCAGAAAATTTTGCTATTTTGACCTCATTTGACCTTGAAGATATTGACCTAAGGTCATGAACTTTGCACACAATAGAGTTCACTATCGTGCCCATCCACCCAGTGAATTTCGTTGCTCTAGCCTTCATAGGAGCTGAGATCTTAGGGGGGGCGGAATCCGTCACCCCCCCCTCCAGGGCGCGTTATTTTCAGAGGCCCTCCAGAGCGCGTGTTAAAACTCGACAATAGGCTGTAATATCCGCGGGGCTCTTGTGGATGGCTGGAATATACATCGTTGTCTTTGTCTTTGTCTTCGTCTCTGACGTGTCGCGCCATCCCCGGCACCACGCGACATGTTACCCGTGGCATCACGCGTCATGTTACCCGTGGCAGGACGTGTTGTGTCCTTGCCTTGCTATTTCGCCTTAATTGCGCTCATTTGCATGACAAGGTTCAACATGCTGCTTCCCACGAACACCAAATGTCACGCATTTGTTGTGCTTCCGTATCAGCCAGCGACATTCTGGGGTCAAAGTTCAATATTTCCCTTCGCAAAACAATCGACTATCAGCAGCTTCAGCCGGGCTGTGCACACCAGTTCGTTAGTTAGTTATTTGGGTTTTAGGGCGCATCAACTGCAGTGGTTATACAGCGCGCATGCTGTGCACCACAACCACGTCATATATAGCCAGGGGTAGGGGACCAGTGCGCGGCTCGGGGCGGCACGAATCCATCAACACCCACTGCAGCGTCATCACGTGCATCATTAACGTAACAGGCGAGGCCAAACTCTTGCCGTTAGGGCCAAGTTTGACATACAGCAGCCAGTAAAGCCCTGCAAAGAAACACGGCGGCGCACCGCCGTCGTCGCTGCAAAATGAATGACAGCAATTGTAACTGAAAGCGTGTTCAGACCATAGATTGTCATGATATTTATTTGAATACAAAAATGTGACCGCACGTCGATCTTGAGCCAACATATTCACTAGCATACTTTTGGCCTCGAGTGCATTAGGGGGTCAACGTTGTCTTGGAGCATCTGCACGAATGAAACACCATTCATCTGCATACACTAAGTTCCTACGAGTGGTAAAAGCACTTTCGCTTTCCACGGAACATTCTCTGGGACTGGCAATTCAGCTTATCCACATCACACTGCAAATTGACTGATATTTCCA